>CM055119.1:207030753-207484941 GCA_029206835.1 Rana muscosa | reverse complement strand
CACATCAGTCTCTATACAGAGGAGCTTACACTCTAATGTCCCCCTCCCCCCCACATCACATCAGTCTCTGTACAGAGGAGCTTACACTCTAATGTCCCCTCCCCCCACAGTCACATCAGTCTCTATACAGAGGAGCTTACACTCTAATGTCCCCTCCCCCCACATCACATCAGTGTCTGCACAGAGGAGCTTACACTCTAATGTCCCCTCCCCCCACATCACATCAGTCTCTGTACAGAGGAGCTTACACTCTAATGTCCCCTCCCCCCACATCACATCAGTCCTCTGTACAGAGGAGCTTACACTCTAATGTCCCCTCCCCCCACAGTCACATCAGTCTCTATACAGAGGAGCTTACACTCTAATGTCCCCTCCCCCACATCACATTATTATTATGCAATGGAAGTCTTGAATGTGACGTCTTCTCTGTCAGTACGGCGCCGCAGTATCTGATGGCGATGTCTCGGTAGCGGCGCTCTGGCGCGGTGTTGCCCGCAGTCTTGGGCTGTGATTGGAATTATTGGGGGTTTTCTATTGTTTCTTCTGCTCTGTAGATTTGTAGAGAGAGGGGCGGGGCCAGCTTAACACATCGGCGCGCTTCTGTGATCATCCCAAATCATGCGCAGCTCTTGCCGCATCGAACGAAGGTTTCAACGTTAATCTCTGTATGAAGGTCAGACCCGCCATTCGGGATCCAAATGTAACACGTGATGTCCCGCCAGCAGAGATCATTGTGTTCTGCCGGTGGGGGGAGGAGCCTCGCGCTCCTCGGGGGGAATTCCCAAGCCGCGGTTTGAGGGAAAGATAATTGCACAATACAGAAGGAATCAGACAGTTCTGATAGGTGGAGCTCAGGGGGATAATAAGGGGTTAAACTTTCTTCATCTGTAGATGAATAAACAGAAAGATACAAAATGAAACAACAAATGTTTCTTTTATCTTTTTGTTTTAGCGGGATGAGCAATGTTGTTGATAAACATTTCCCTGCTGCTTTGTATTGAGAGCTCCGCTGACAGCAGAACGAGTCTTTGGTCGGTAAAGAGGAAGTAAACTTTGTTTTTTATCTTTTTCTTCCCTGCAAAGTAAAGGCATAATGTGCTAGTATCCACCGCATACTAGCACATTATGTGACGCAAATGAAGCCCGCGCTGTCCCCCCGCTGCAGGCCACATCGTTCTTTTGCCCGTCTTCCTTCTGGGGCCCGCAGACACCGGCTCTGCGACTGGTCGGAGCCCTCGTGACGTCATTCTCCTGCCGGAGGCCCGCCGGGCAAGGCAAATGTTCCAGAAGATACGGCACAGGCGGCCATTTTTTCAGAGCGCATGTGCCGATGACATCACTGGCGCAGTATACAGTAAATATCTCCTAAACAACGCACATTTAGGAGATATTTACAGTAAACCTTGTTCTAGGATCGCCTATAGGCAAGCCCTGTTCTAGGATCACCTATAGGCAAGCCTTGTTCTAGGATCACCTATAGGGCAAGCCTTGTTCTAGGATCACCTAGAGGTAAGCCCTGTTCTAGGATCACCTATAGGCAAGCCTTGTTCTAGGATCACCTATAGGCCAGCCTTGTTCTAGAATCAGCTATAGGCAAGCCTTGTTCTAGGATCACCTATTAGACCAGCCTTGTTCTAGGATCACCTATAGGCAAGCCTTGTTCTAGGATCACCTATAGGCAAGCCTTTGTTCTAGGATCACCTATAGGCTAAGCTTTGTTCTAGGATCACCTATAGGCAAGCCTTGTTCTAGGATCACCTATAGGCAAGCCTTGTGTTCTAGGATCACCTATAGGCCAGCTTGTTCTAGGATCACCTATAGGCAAGCCTTGTTCTAGGATCACCTATAGGCAAGCCTTGTTCTAGGATCACCTATAGGCAAGCTTTGTTCTAGGATCACCTATAGGCAAGCCTTGTTCTAGGATCACCTATAGGGCAAGCCTTGTTCTAGGATCACCTATAGGCAAGCTTTGTTCTAGGATCACCTATAGACAAGCCTTGTTCTAGGATCACCTATAGGCAAGCCTTGTTCTAGGATCACCTATAGGCAAGCCTTGTTCTAGGATCACCTATAGGCAAGCCTTGTTCTCGGATCACCTATAGGCAAGCCTTGTTCTCGGATCACCTATAGGCCAGCCTTGTTCTAGGATCACCTATAGGCAAGCCTTGTTCTAGGATCACCTAATAGGCAAGCCCTGTTCTAGGATCACCTATAGGCAAGCCTTGTTCTAGGATCACCTATAGGCAAGCCTTGTTCTAGGATCCCCTATAGGCAAGCCCTGTTCTAGGATCACCTATAGGCAAGCCTTGTTCTAGGATCACCTATAGGCAAGCCTTGTTCTAGGATCACCTATAGACAAGCCTTGTTCTAGGATCACCTATAGGCAAGCTTTGTTCTAGGATCACCTATAGGCAAGCCTTGTTCTAGGATCACCTATAGGCAAGCCTTGGTCTAGGATCACCCATAGGCAAGCCTTGGTCTAGGATCACCTATAGGCAAGCCTTGTTCTAGGATCACCTATAGGCAAGCCTTGTTCTCGGATCACCTATAGGCAAGCCTTGTTCTCGGATCACCTATAGGCAAGCCTTGTTCTCGGATCACCTATAGGCCAGCCTTGTTCTAGGATCACCTAGAGGTAAGCCCTGTTCTAGGATCACCTATAGACAAGCCTTGTTCTCGGATCACCTATAGGTAAGCCTTGTTCTCGGATCACCTAGAGGCAAGCCTTGTTCTCGGATCACCTAGAGGCAAGCCTTGTTCTCGGATCACCTAGAGGCAAGCCTTGTTCTCGGATCACCTATAGGTAAGCCTTGTTCTAGGATCACCTAGAGGTAAGCCCTGTTCTAGGATCACCTATAGACAAGCCTTGTTCTCGGATCACCTATAGGCAAGCCTTGTTCTCGGATCACCTATAGGCAAGCCTTGTTCTAGGATCACCTATAGGTAAGCCTTGTTCTAGGATCGCCTAGAGGCCAGCCTTGTTCTCGGATCACCTATAGGCAAGCCCTGTTCTAGGATCACCTATAGGCAAGCCTTGTTCTCGGATCGCCTATAGGCAAGCCTTGTTCTCGGATCACCTATAGGCAAATCTTGTTCTAGGATCACCTATAGGCAAGCCTTGTTCTCGGATCGCCTATAGGCAAGCCTTGTTCTCGGATCACCTATAGGCAAGCCTGGTTCTAGGATCGCCTATAGGCAAGCCTTGTTCTAGGATCGCCTATAGGTAAGCCTTGTTCTCGGATCAGCTATAGGTAAGCCTTGTTCTCTAATCACCTATAGGTAAGCCTTGTTCTCGGATCGCCTATAGGCAAGCCTTGTTCTAGGATCACCTATAGGCAAACCTTGTTCTAGGATCACCTATAGGCAAGCCTTGTTCTCGGATCAGGTATAGGCAAGCCTTGTTCTCTAATCACCCATAGGCAATCCTTGTTCTCAGATCACCTATAGGCAAGCCTTGTTCTCGGATCACCTATAGGCAAGCCTTGTTCTCGGATCACCTATAGGCAAGCCTTGTTCTCGGATCAGCTATAGGCAAGCCTTGTTCTCGGATCACCTATAGGCAAGTCTTGTTCTCGGATCACCTATAGGCAAGCCTTGTTCTCGGATCAGCTATAGGCAAGCCCTGTTCTAGGATCACCTATAGGCAAGCCTTGTTCTCGGATCACCTATAGGCAAGCCTTGTTCTCGGATCACCTATAGGCAAGCCTTGTTTTCGGATCAGCTATAGGCAAGCCCTGTTCTAGGATCACCTATAGGCAAGCCTTGTTCTCGGATCACCTATAGGCAAGCCTTGTTCTCGGATCACCTATAGGCAAGCCTTGTTCTCGGATCACCTATAGGCAAGCCTTGTTCTCGGATCACCTATAGGCAAGCCTTGTTCTCGGATCAGCTATAGGCAAGCCCTGTTCTAGGATCACCTATAGGCAAGCCTTGTTCTCGGATCAGCTATAGGCAAGCCTTGTTCTCGGATCACCTATAGGCAAGCCTTGTTCTCGGATCACCTATAGGCAAGCCTTGTTCTAGGATCACCTATAGGCAAGCCTTGTTCTCGGATCAGCGATAGGCAAGCCTTGTTCTCGGATCACCTATAGGCAAGCCTTGTTCTCGGATCACCTATAGGCAAGCCTTGTTCTCGGATCACCTATAGGGAAGCCTTGTTCTAGGATCACATATAGGCAAGCCTTGTTCTCGGATCAGCTATAGGCAAGCCTTGTTCTCGGATCACCTATAGGCAAGCCTTGTTCTCGGATCACCTATAGGCAAGCCTTGTTCTCGGATCACCTATAGGCAAGCCTTGTTCTCGGATCAGCTATAGGCAAGCCCTGTTCTAGGATCACCTATAGGCAAGCCTTGTTCTCGGATCACCTATAGGCAAGCCTTGTTCTCGGATCACCTATAGGCAAGCCTTTTTCTCGGATCACCTATAGGCAAGACTTGTTCTAGGATCACCTATAGGCAAGCCTTGTTCTCGGATCACCTATAGGCAAGCCTTGTTCTCGGATCACCTATAGGCAAGCCTTGTTCTAGGATCACCTATAGGCAAGCCTTGTTCTCGGATCAGCTATAGGCAAGCCTTGTTCTCGGATCGCCTATAGGCAAGCCTTGTTCTCGGATCACCTATAGGCAAGCCTTGTTCTAGGATCACCTATAGGCAAGCCTTGTTCTCGGATCAGCTATAGGCAAGCCCTGTTCTAGGATCACCTATAGGTACAAGTACTGCAAGGAGGTTTACAACCTCTTGAAGGACACAGCGGCACAAAGCTGTTATAGCTGCAAAGGGCGGGGCCAACTCAATATTGAACCCTACAGACTAATGCCCCATACACACGATCGTTTTTCTTGCCATTTTTTTTCTTGCCGTTTTTCACGTCGTTTTTTTTTCATGTTTCCTCTCAAGCCTGTCTTGCGTACACACGATCATTTAAAAAAACGATCAAGCAAAGCGCAGTGACGTACAACACGTACGACGGCACTATAAAGGGGAAGTTCCGTTCGAATGGTGCCACCCTTCATGTTAGTAAAGTTTGTTGAGCGACGATTCGCTCTTTTCAGTCTCGTGCTTTTCAGTCCGTGACTGCGTGACGAATGTGCTATCTCCATTACGAACGCTAGTTTTACCAGAACGAGCGCTCCTGTCTCATACTTGATTCTGAGCATGCGCGTTTTTTTTCACGTCGTTAAAGCCTACACACCATCGTTTTTCACGTCGTTAAAAAAAACGACATGAAAAACGACGTGAAAAAAGAGAGCATGTTCGAAATTTTTAATGGCCGTTTTTCACGTCGTTAAAAATGCTCTGGAGCCCACACACGATCGTTTTTAATGGCCATTTTTTTTAATGGCATTTTTAACGGCATGAAAAACGATCGTGTGTATGGGGCATAAGACTGAGATGCCATTAAAGTTCATGTGTGTGTAAAGGCAGGCGTCCCAATACTTTTGGTAATATAGTGTGTATCTGAAAATCGATCAATCCTGATGTACTGATGGCCAATTTAATTTCTTGAGGTCCGAATTTGTCAGGACAGTACAAATACCCCCCAAATGACCCTTTTTTGGAAAGCAGACAGTCCTTGGTATTTAGTAAAAGGCATGGCGAGTGTTTTAAAGTTGTAACTTTTTTTTCACCATTTTTTGGATATGAATAAAATTTCTTTCAGCAGGATTCCCCCATCAACAGCTGAAATATAAACAAAAAAAAAAAACGGCAATTACCGGCTGTTAAGGAGCCAGGCCTGACCTTAACCTGATGGAACGCCTTTGGGATGAGTTAGAGCGAAGACTGCGAGCCAGGCCTTCTCGTCCAACATCAGTGCTTGCTCGGTCTCGTTTTTTTTTTCTCTTAAATAAAAATAACAAACATATTATTAGCTGCCCAGATCCTCCTTTTCTTGGGCCCCTCTTTGGCGCTCCTGGCCCCTCCCTCCTGTTGAGTGCCCCCACAGCAAGCAGGTTGTTATGGGGGCACCCGAGCCACTGTTCTGTATGTCCATTCAGACATGGAGCCGCGGTTCCCTGCCCCTGCCCCTCATCTCCTCATTGGCTCACTGACTTTAATTGACTGCAGTGGGAGCCAATGGTGCTGTGCTGCCGCCTCAGCCAATGAGGAGGGAGAGTCCCGGGCAGCTGAGTGTATCGTACAACATCGCTGGAGCGAGATGGGGGCTCAGGTAAGTATTGGAGGGGGGGGGGGCTGCTGCCAGGGCCGCCATCAGGGGGGTACAGGCAGTACACCTGTAAGGGGCCTGGAGGTCCCCAGGGGCCCGGATGGCAACCCCCCCTTTTTTTTTTTATGATTTTTTTTTTATACATTTTTATATATATATATTTTTTTGTAAGGGGCTCAGAGGTCCCCAGAGGCCCGGAGGTCCCCCCTTTTTTTTATAACATTTTTTTAATATATATATATATTTTGTAAGGGGCCCAGAGGTCCCCAGAGGCCCGGAGGTACCCAGGGCCCCGGATGGCAACCCCCCCCCTTTTTTTTTTTTCGTCAGTACCCAAAGCCCCCCCTGACCTCAACAATTCACGGCGGCAGCACCCCCCCCTCCCCCGGTTCTCCTCTGCTCCAGGGGGCCCATGCCTGAAGCTGTGTAAGGGGCCCCAAAATTCCTGATGGGGGCCCTGGCTGCTGCACACAGAAGGCTTTTTATCCTAATGGAGAGAATGCACCTTCTGCCTTTTAAGCACTGAAGTGCCTGCGGAACCAGAGCTAGGATATGACCCAACGATGGCCGGCTTAACTCTCCTCTCCTGGAATTCTCTGCACTGTGGAGGACTGTGTGAAACCTTCTTCTATACAAGTAACAATGAAGCAGGTTCTTCTATACAAGTAACAATGGAGCGGGTTCTCCTATACAAGTAACAATGGAGCAGGTTCTTCTATACAAGTAACAATGGAGCGGGTTCTCCTATACAAGTAACAATGGAGCAGGTTCTTCTATACAAGTAACAATGGAGCGGGTTCTCCTATACAAGTAACAATGGAGCAGGTTCTTCTATACAAGTAACAATGGAGCGGGTTCTCCTATACAAGTAACAATGGAGCAGGTTCTTCTATACAAGTAACAATGGAGCGGGTCCCTTGTAGCGTCTTGCCAGCGGTGGACGCTCGTAGCAGGCCCCGGCCGCCATGGCGTTTTTTTTTTTCTCTTGGCCGCCATCTGTTATTGAATTTGGCCGGCGTTCATAAAGCTTCTCAGCTAATTAATGTTTGGCTAGAGGTATCTGTCTGGAATTTCAGTGTCTGTGGAATGTTAATTGGCCCGTCTGACAGGTAAAGTACATAGTGATTGGGTTTCCTAACGTTTACCTGGCCTGTTGCTGGAGATATCGCATTAATTATGCGCAAACAAAGCCCCGCCGCAATCCTCGCAGGAAAACGAGGCTCATTTAGGAGTGAAAAGTCTGACTGTAGTCTTATATAGACACACACAGTGCTGTGACAAAGTGTCTGCCCCCTTCCTGAGGTTTTTTTTTTATCTTTTTGCATATTTGCCACACTTAACCCCTTCAATGCCGGGTGCACCCCCTCCCCCTTCCTTCCTGCCCAGGACAATTTCCTGCTTTCAGCGCTCTCACACTTTGAATGACGATTGCGCGGTCATGTGACACTGTACACATATGACATTTTATCATTTTTTTTGAGACAGATAGAGATTTCTTTTGGTGGTATTTAATCGCCAATGGGTTTTTTTATTCTTTGCTAAACAAAGAAAGAAAGACCAACATTTTTGAAAAAAATAAAGGTTTTCTTAGTTTCTGTTATAAAATTTTGGAAATAAGTAGTTTTTCTCCTTCACTGGTGGGCGCGGATGAGGTTGCATTGATGGGCACTGATAGGCTGCACTGATGGGCGCTGATGGGCTGCACTGATGGGCGCTGATGGGCTGCACTGATGGGCGCTGATGGGCTGCACTGATGGGCTACACTGATGGGCACTGATAGGCTGCACTGATGGGCGCTGATGGGCTGCACTGATGGGCTGCACTGATGGGCTGCACTGATGGGCTACACTGATGGGCTGCACTGATGGGCTGCACTAATGGGCACTAAAAGGCTACACTGATGGGCTGCACTGATGGGCACTAAAAGGCTGCACTGATGAGGGGGCGCTGATGGGCTGCACTGATGGGCTGCACTGATGGGCGCTGATAGGCTGCACTGATGGGGGGGCACTGATGGGCGGCAATGATAGGCAGCACAGGTACATGATTCAGTACAATCCGGGACTGCAGCACGAATGTGTGCCGCTGCCGCCGACCCGCTGTGATTGGACACAGCGGGAGCCAATCAGTGGGTCTGGTGTTCCGTCAGATTAGGTGACCCGTCAGATTTCGTAACGGAAGTGACGTTCCGGCACGGCCATCTTGGTACACCTCACACTCAGACGCAGTAAGCGTACAGTCTGAAGTCGCCAAGCGGACATCTTTTCACACCCACCGGAGTCTTGAATTTCACACTTATTTTTACCGCTAAACTGAGCTTATATCGTGAAATACAGGATTTAGAAATCTGTCTGACTGTTTTGATGTTGCATTTTAAAAGCAGCGGCAAGCCTTCTGATCTGACAGAACACCGCTGCTTTTACAATTCAACATCAATACAGTCAGACGGACACAGCGTCGCATGACTGTGCAATTGTCAGATAAAGTAATGCAGTGCTGTAAAAAATGGCCTGGTAATGAAGGGGAATGAATTTTCTGGGGCTGAAATGGTTAAGGCTGAAGGTTTTTTACCTTCACGCATTGATGGTAAAAACCAGCCCCCCCCCCCCCTTATACTTACCTGAGCTTAATCGCGATTCAGCGGTGTGCACAAGAGTCTCGGCTCTCTAAGGACTCACCCTTCTCATTGGCTGAGACAGCAGTGAGGAAGGGGGGGGGGGGGTTGAGCCGCAGCTCTGTGTCTGAATGAACACACAGAGCAGTGTCCCAGGATCAAGCCTGCTCAGGTGCCCCTACAGCCAGCTGTTGGCTATGGGGACACTTGGCAGGAGGGAGGGGCCAGGAGTGCTGGCAGTAGACCTGAGAAGAGGAGGATCGGGGGGGGGGTGCTCAGTGCAAAACCATTACAGAGCAGGCACACGGAGCATGTTTGTTATAAAAAAAAATCTTTAATATCACTTTAAACATTGTTTATAAACATTGATCAGATAGGAGATGGAGAGATACAAAGTAACATTGTTTATAAACATTGATCAGACAGGAGATAGAGAGATACAAAGTAACATGGTTTATAAACATTGATCAGACTGGAGATAGAGAGATACAAAGTAACATTGTTTATAAACATTGATCAGACGGGAGATAGAGAGATACAAAGTAACATTGTTTATAAACATTGATCAGATAGGAGATGGAGAGATACAAAGTAACATTGTTTATAAACATTGATCAGACAGGAGACAGAGAGATACAAAGTAACATTGTTTATAAATAATCATTGTCCAGATATAAGAGTAATACATTGGGGTTGATTTTCCTAAAACAGGGGAGTGCAAAATCTGGTGCAGTTCTGCATAGAAACCAATCAGCTTCCAGGATTTATTATCAAAGAAATCAAAGAATAAGTGAAGAAGCTGAAGTTAGAAGCGGATTGGTTTCTATGCAGAGCTGCACCAGATTTTCATCTCTCCAGATTTAGTAGATCCACCCCAATGTGACTATTCAGTTTTCCTTGAAGCTCACAATCTCATGCCTTTTGTAAGCTTGGGGGGGGGGGGGGGGTGGAGCTTAGACAGGTGTGAGCAGAAGTGGGAGGTGCTTAGAGCTGGGACACTCTAGAAGGGACCGCACGGCTGGTTGATCACCTTGTCAGACCTCAGGCAGGGGACATGACGCTGGCGGTGGCACGGGTCCCTGGGCTGGGTACAATGTCGCTGTGAGACGCACAGATATGGGTGAGAACGCACAACGCTGAGTCTCTGAATTCATTTTATCTTCTGATCCAATCACAGAGAACTTTACAGGAAAAAATAATTTCCTTTTTATGTTTTATCTTTTCATAGCTATGAATGTTTCATTTTGTTTCTGCTTTATTTACAAAAGAAACACAAAGTTTCATCGTTTCCTTTATTTCTTTCCTTTCCATTCTCTTCTCCTCCTTTTTATGTTTTTATTGTCAGGATTTATAAACTTTAATTTGTTTTTTACTCTTATCACTCGTTACTAAATCTGGAGAAAAGATTTCCTAGAAAAAAGGAACAAGGAAAGCGAGAGGGCGGATCGTATAAAATGTCAGCGATCGCCAAATCCCCCCTCACCCAGAAACTTGAATTTGTGGCAGAAGTATAGTATCTAATCTGAAAATGTATTTAACGTTATAAAAAAATAATATTAATATAGCATAATAATAATATATTATATTAATAAAAATATTAATTATTATTAATAATTCTTCTTATAATACGATATATATATATATATATATATATATATATATATATCGTATTTTGAGAAGATATATATATATATATATATATATATATCTTATATATATATAGATATATATATATATATATATATATATATATATATATATTTCTTCTCAAATATATATATATATATATATATATATATATCGGCCTAAACTGATGAAGAAAGTAGTTTTTTTTAAATTTTGTTGGATATTTATTATAGCAAAAAAGTTAAAAATATATATATATTTTTTTAAATTGTCGGTCTATTTTTGTTTATAGCATAAAAAAACAAAAACCGCAGAGGTGATCAAATACCACCACAAGAAAGCTATTAATATTAATTCTTCTTATAATGTTATATATATATATATATATATATATGTGTATATATATATGTGTGTGTGTGTATATATAGATAGATAGAGAGAGAGAGAGAGATATAGATATTCATTTATATATATATATATATATATATATATATATATATAAAAATAATGTCCATTTATTTATTTATTTATTTATATATATATAATGTATATCGGCCTAAATTGATGAAGAAAGTCGTTTTTTTTTAAAAAATTGTTGGATAATTATTATAGCAAAAAAGTTAAAAAAATATATTTTTTTTTAAATTGTTGGTCTATTTTTGTTTATAGCGTAAAAAAACAAAAAAAAAAAACGCAGAGGTGATCAAATACCACCACAAGAAAGCTCTTTTTGTGAGGAAAAAAAGGACATACGTTTTTGTTTGGGTGCAACGCCGCACGACCGCGCAATTGTCAGTTTAAACGTATCGCAAAAAATGGCCTGGTCATTAAGGGGGTAAATCTTTCCGGGGCTGAAGTAGTTAAAGCAAACTTGATTTTAAGGAACTTGCAAATAGAAAACAATTGAGTTCTGTCCGGGATCCTTTTTTTTTTATTTGCACTAACATACAATGTTTTCAGGACAAGCTTTCGGGGTGTGTCCCCCTTTCTTCAAGGTCCCAGCCGTATCCTGATGAAGGGGGACGCACCCCGAAAGCTTGTCCTGAAAACATTGTAATGTTAGTGCAAATAAAAAAAAAAGGATCCCGGACAGAACTCAATTGTTTGCAAAGTCATCGAATGTGCTGGAGAATTTTCCTATGAAGGGATGTGATTGTGCGGCCAGCCGGGACCCCTCCATGGGACGTTCTCTCTCCGCACCGCCAATAATCCTCGTCATGGGACACCGTCCTGTGTGCGGAGGAACACGGACTTCTCATCGTTATCATGTCATTCATACGAGAATTGTGACCTAGAACAAAACCTTTATTAGGATTATTACCCCCCCCCCCTTCCCCCTCGGCCGGCACCAGGAAGAGGCATTAGACGGGACGGAGATTTTTTTTTTTTTCTTCTATAATTATAATAATTGTTTTCCGTTGTGATTTCACAAGATCCGTGAAATGATCTCACCTGACATCACAACTTCAAGTTCAGGTTTCTGACAAATGACAATTTTTAAAGGACTCCATAAAGAATTACACCTCTCCCCTCCCCCGTAGCTGTAAGAAAAAGCAGGGAGAGTCTCCACACTTACAGTGCCTTGAAAAAGTATTCATACCCCCTTGAAATTTTCCACATTTTTATTTTTTTGATTTTTATATTTCAAATCTTCGTTTTATTGAAGTTTTCAATTTCCCACATTTTCTCATGTTACAACCAAAAACGTAAATGTATTTTATTGGGATTTTATGTGATGGACCAACACAAAGTGTCACATAATTGTGAAGTGGAAGGAAAATGATAAATGATACAAATAAATATGTGAAAAGTGTGGGGGGGGGCATTTGTATTCAGCCCCCTTTACTCTGATAACTAAAATCTAGTGGAACCAATTGCCTCCGGAAGTCACCTAATTAGTAAATAGAGTCCACCTGTGTGTCATGTAATCTCAGTATAAATACAGCTGTTCTGTGAAGCCCTCAGAGGTTTGTTAGAGAACCTTAGTGAACAAAGAGCATCATGAAGGCCAAGGAACACACCAGACAGGTCAGGGATAAAGTTGTGGAGAAGTATAAAGCAGGGTTAGGTTATAAAAAAAATCTCCCAAGCTTTGAACATCTCACGGAGCTCTGTTCAATCCATCATCGGAAAATGGAAAGAGTATGGCACAACCGCAAACCTACCAAGACATGGCCGTCCACCTAAACTGACCAGGCCGGGCAAGGAGAGCATTCATCAGAGAAGCAGCCAAGAGGCCCATGGTAACTCTGGAGGAGCTGCAGAGATCCACAGTTCAGGGGGGAGAATCTGTCCACAGGACAACTATTAGTCGTGCTTCTCCACAAATCTGCCCTTTATGGAAGAGTGACAAGAAGAAAGACATTGGAGAAAGAAAGTCATAAGAAGTCCTGTTTGCAGTTTGTGAGAAGCCATGTGGGGGACACAGCAATCATGTGGGGGACACATAAAACATGTGGGGGACACAGCAATCATGTGGGGGACACAGCAAACATGTGGGGGACACAGCAATCATGTGGGGGACACAGCAATCATGTGGGGGGACAGCAATCATGTGGGGGACACAGCAATCATGTGGGGGACACAGCAAACATGTGGGGGACACAGCAATCATGTGGGGGACACAGCAATCGTGGGGGACACAGCAAACATGTGGGGGACACAGCAATCATGTGGGGGACACAGCAAACATGTGGGGGACACAACAATCATGTGGGGGACACATCAATCATGTGGGGGACACAGCAAACATGTGGGAGACACAGCAAACATGTGGAAGAAGGTGCTTTGTCCTAAAAGTAAAACGCTATGTGTGGTGAAAACTAACACTGCACATCACCCTGAACACACCATCCCCACTGTGAAACATGGTGGTGGCAGCATCATGTGGTGGGGATGCTTTTCTTCAGCAGGGACAGGGAAGCTGGTCAGAGTTGATGGGAAGATTGATGGAGCCAAATACAGGACAATCTTAGAAGAAAACCTGTCAAGCCCTGTACACACGATCGGATTTCCTATGGATTCTAAAGCGATGGATTTTTCCATCGGAAATCCGATGAAGCTGACTTCCATCAGTCTTGCCCACACACCATCAGTCAAAAATCCGACCGTCCCAAACGCGGTGACGTAAAACACTCCGATGAGCCGAGAAAAATGAAGTTCAATGCTTCTGAGCATGCGTCGACTTGATTCTGAGCATGCGTGGGTTTTTTCTCCGTTGGAGTTCCACACAGAAGATCAGAATTTGCTATCGTTTTTTTTCCATCGGATAAATTTAAAACATGTTTTATTTTTAATCACCGATGGAAAAAAAAAACGATGGGATCCATACACAATCGGTTTGTCCGATGAAAAAAGTCCATCGGACTGTTTTCATCGGTAAATCTGATCGTGTGTACATGGCATCAGAGTCTGCAAAAGACTTGAGACCGGGGCGGAGGGAGGTTCACCTTCCAGCAGGACAACGACCCTAAAGTACAGCCAGAGCTACAATGGAATGGTTTAGATCAAAGCATATTCATGTGTTAGAATTGCCCAGTTACAGTCCAGACCTAAATCCCATTGAGAATCTGTGGCAAGACTTGAAAATTGCTGATCACAGACGCTCTCCATCCAATCTGACAGAACTTGAGATATTTTACAAAGAAGAATGGGCAGAAATGTCCCTCTCTAGATGTGCAAAGCTGGTAGAGACACCCCCAAAAAGACTTGTAGAGAAAGGGGGTTCTACAAAGTAGTGACTCTGGGGGGCCCCATACAAATGCCCCCCCCCCCCCCCACACACACACTTTTCATATATTTATTTGTATCATTTTCCTTCCACTTCACAATTATGTGACACTTTGTGTTGGTCTATCACATAAAATCCCAATAAAATACATTTACGTTTTTGGCTGTAACATGACAACATGTGGGGAATATCAAGGGGTATGAATACTTTTTCAAGGCACTGTATATTGATTGGTTTATAGCTTCTACAAACTATGGTGTATATATACTGGAATTTTTATTTATTTTTATACTAGTAATGGCGTTGATCAGCGACTTATAGCGGGACTGCGATATTGCGGCGGACAATCGGACGCTAAGGCTGGATTCACACTTTCAGTGCTTTTTGCATTTTACAGATTCTCTCTACAGAACGTGTTCCATAGGAAACCATTATAAATGGGCTGTAGTGCAAATCTGCAAAATGCAAAAAAAAGCACAAAAAATCCCATCGGTGTGAATCAAACCTAACTGACAGTCACTAATACAGTGATCAGCGCTAAAAATATGCACTGTCACTGTACTAATGACACTGGCTGGGAACAGTTTAAACGTCTAGAGCCATCAAAGGGTTAACAGTGCGCCTAGTCAGTGTTTATGTGTACTGTGTGAGGTGCTTTTAATAATGGGCTACGATTAAGCACCTTCTTACGGTGTGAAACGCGTCGGCCGCTTTTCCTGTTTTCTGTAACATGAAGTGACTGTATTGGATTTCATCTGCCACATAAGATATCAATAAAGATGCTTTCAACGGCGTGCGGCCGTCCAGGATTTTTTCTTCTTTACTAAGGGATGTGCCGGGCTTTTATTCCCTGCTTTGCACGTCCCACTGACAGGACGGAGCTCTGTCCTGTCTTCCTCCTCGCCAGTCAGCGGGTGCCGGCGGTCATCTATTGGCCGGGGACCCGCTGATCAGCTTGTGCTGTGTTTTGGCTGCCCTACAGCTTAGTGCACACCAGTGGGGGCTGGTGCTCAAAAATTTTTTTGGGGGGCCAAACAAACGAAAAAAAAAAACATCAATTGCAGCCTCACTGTGCCCATCAATTGTCACCACTGTGCCATGCTATCAATTGTCGCCACTGTGCCATGCCATCAATTGTCACCACTGTGCCATGCCATCAATTGTCGCCACTGTGCCATGCCATCAATTGTCGCCACTGTGCCATGCCATCAATTGTCGCCACTGTGCCATGCCATCAATTGTCGCCACTGTGCCATGCCATCAATTGTCACCACTGTGCCATGCCATCAATTGTCGCCACTGTGCCATGCCATCAATTGTCGCCACTGTGCCATGCCATCAATTGTCGCCACTGTGCCATGCCATCAATTGTCGCCACTGTGCCATGCCATCAATTGTCACCACTGTGCCATGCCATCAATTGTCGCCACTGTGCCCATCAATTGTCGCCACTGTGCCATACTATCAATTGTCGCTACTGTGCCATGCCATCAATTGTCGCCACTGTGCCATGCCATCAATTGTCGCCACTGTGCCATGCCATCAATTGTCGCCACTGTGCCATGCCATCAATTGTCGCCACTGTGCCATGCCATCAATTGTCGCCACTGTGCCCATCAATTGTCACCACTGTGCCATGCTATCAATTGTCGCCACTGTGCCATGCCATCAATTGTCACCACTGTGCCCATCAATTGTCGCCACTGTGCCATGCTATCAATTGTCGCCACTGTGCCCATCAATTGTCGCCACTGTGCCATACTATCAATTGTCACCACTGTGCCATGCCATCAATTGTCGCCACTGTGCTATCAATTGTCGCCACTGTGCTATCAATTGTCGCCACTGTGCCATGCCATCAATTGTCGCCACTGTGCCCATCAATTGTCGCCACTGTGCCATGCCATCAATTGTCGCCACTGTGTCATGCCAAACGCAGCCACTGTGCCATCAATTGTCGCCACTGTGTCATGCCAAACGCAGCCACTGTGCCCATCAATTGCCGCCAGTTTGCCCACCGCCTGGCACTTACCTTTCTCGGTCAGCCATCCTCGGATCCTCCTCCACGATCCCTCGATGTAGTCCCGCCCTCGATGTCGCTTCAGCCAATCAGGTTACCGGTAACCAGACCCGGTGAACCTGATTGGCTGAGACGCGTGTCAGTGTTAACCAAGGAGTGCACCCCCTGGTTAACTATTTCGAAGCCGATTACAGCCCTCAGGCTGTAATCGGAAAGCCTATCAGAGCCGCTGGCCCTGATAGACACTTCCACAGCCAACCAGCTGCCGTTATTCAGATGGCCAGCGCTCGCCAGGGGGCCGGCCATCTGAAAAGTGGGCGGCAGCGGCAACAATACATAAATTCATGCAATGCATGAATGTATGTATTGTTTTTTAGTGGCGGTGCAGGAGCGAGAGGGGGCAACGCTCCTGCGCCCTCTATGGACGCACCTCCACTGGTGCACACAGGAGGTCGCTCGCACGCTCGCTCAGTGTGGGCGCCATTCAGAGAACACTTTCCATTTTCTCTATGAATGCGAAGTGTTCACTGAGTGTTGTCACTGAGCACCAAAGCAATTCCAGATTTCACATTAAAGAGGGACGTGCTTTTATATTGTATTCTTTTATTTATTATGACATCACAATAACATCCCGCCAGCTGGTGATTAGAAAATAATTTCAGGTGTTTCCTGAGACCTTGAAATTCTTCTCAAGGTTCCTCCCGGGTAAAACGTGTGAGAAAGGCTGAACTCTGTATACGTTCTGCGCTAATCTTTTATATCTGAATATGTATCCGCTACTTGTGATAATAAGATTGCAATAAAAACTTAAGACAAAGAAACCCCCAGAGCACTATAAATACCTAAAAAATAAATAATAATAATAATCGACTTGCTGTGAACAATAATTCATATAAAGGCCGCATAATAAAGTGCTGAATTATTACTATTGGGAACAGTGAGAGGAAAGAAAATGCTGAATGTTATTTTGGGGGGGGGGAGATTTACTAAAACTGGAGAAAGCAAAGTCTGGTGCCGCTGTGCATGGGAGCCAATCAGCTTCTTCAGTTAAAGGGCTTGTAAACCCTCGTGCATCCTATGCAATAAGGTGAAAAAACGTCTGGCAGTCACCGGCCACCCCAGGCCCCCCCCCCCGCGTTTTACTTACCTGAGCCCTGGAACTTCACCCGGCGGAGACATGCCCTTCCTCTTCCCGGGGTTCTCGGCTCTTGATTGGATAGATTGATAGCAACGCAGCCATTGGCTCCCGCTGCGATCAATCAAATCCAATGACGTGGGCGCCGGGGGGGCCGAGTCATACATCCGGCGGCTATGGACGCCAAATGAATGACTCGGGAGCGCACCCGCAAGGACCCCCCCCCGGAAGAGCGCTTCTCCTAGGGGGGGTTATCTGATGTGGGGAGGAGCCGCGAGAGCCGCTGGGGGACCCCAGAAGAGGAGGACCGGGGGCCACACTGTGCAAAACAAGCTGCTCAGTGGAGGTAAGTATAACATGTTTGTTTTTATGTAAAAAAAAGAAAACAAAGCTTTACAACCACTTTTAAGCTTTGACAATGAAACCTGGAAGCCGATTGGTTTCTATGCAGAGTTGCACCAGATTTTGCACTCTGCAGTTTTAGTAAATCAACCCCAATGTATTACTCTCATCTCCTGTCTCAACAATGTTTATAAACAATGTTACTTTGTATCTCCTGTCTGATCAATGTTTATAAACAATGTTACTTTGTATCTCTCTATCTCCTGTCTGATCAATGTTTATAAACAATGTTACTTTGTATCTCTCTATCTCCTGTCCTGGAAAATTATTGGCTAACAAGGACTTCCTCCAGTAATGTCCTATCAGATGCAGTCACTATTTGGGTATTGAGGGGGTGACAGTTTTCATGGCTGCCTGCAGGGGAGATTCCTTCATGCACATCATTTTTTCTTGTTCAGCCTGCTGTCTATGGACTGAAGCCTCGTACACACGACCGGTTTTCTCGGCAAGAAAACTGCTGGCGGAGCTTTTTGCCGAGAAAACCGGTTCGTGTGTGTGGTTTCTCGACGAGGAAAAATAGAGAACCTTGCTCTCTCTTTTCTCGTCGGGAGTCTCGCCGGCCTGTTTCCCGACGAGAAAACCGTGCTTCTGTATGCTTACCTGTCTCCAGGTAAACCCGCGCATGCTCGATGAGACTTCGGCGCATGCGCGGTAGCATACAAGGGTAGTGTAGGGTGTAGCAAGATGGCGGCGACGGCATCGAATGTGACGAGCACACGCTCTTCGTAGTCGATGACGTCACCGCGTTCTTGCCATTCAAAAGAACGGCGGTTCTTTTGAATGGCGCGTGTGTACACAGGGCTTGGCAAGACAAGCTTGCCGGGAATCCCGTCGAGAAAACCAGCGTTTTTTTTTTTTACGGGATTCTCGCCCGTGTGTACAGGGCTTTAGCCTTGGTCTTGTCCCTTCATCCTGGATCTACGCATACCAATAGTAACCTCTGATTATAGATTATTGATTAACACCTGAAGCCTCGTACACACGACCAAGAATCTTGTCGAAAAAAAAAAAAAAAACTTTGTTTTTCTCGACAGGATTCTTGTCAAGCTTTCCTTGGATACACACTGTCAATTCCAAATCTCGTCGGTGTAAAGCGTGGTGACGTCCAACACGTACAACGG
This sequence comes from Rana muscosa, assembly GCA_029206835.1. Taxonomy (NCBI): domain Eukaryota; kingdom Metazoa; phylum Chordata; class Amphibia; order Anura; family Ranidae; genus Rana; species Rana muscosa. The sequence goes on along the minus strand of CM055119.1, from coordinate 207,466,126 downwards.
CAGTATAAAGGGGAAGTTCCATTCGGATGGCGCCACCCTTTGGGCTGCTTTTGCTGATCCTCGTGTTAGTAAAGTTTGGTGAGAGACGATTTGCGCTTTTCAGTCTCGCGCTTTTCAGTCCGTTACAGCGTGACGAATGTGCTATCTCCATTACGAACACTAGTTTTACCAGAACGAGCGCTCCCGTCTCATCACTTGATTCTGAGCACGCGCGGTTTTTTTAAGACTCGGAAAAGCATACACACAAGCGGTTCTCTCGTCGGGAAACAGGCCGACGAGAATCCCGACAAGAAAATAGAGAGCAGGTTCTCTATTTTTCTCGTCAAGATTCCCGGCAGTTTTCTCGACAATTAACCATACACACGACCGGTTTTCTTGGCAAAAAAGCTCTGCCAGCAGTTTTCTTGTTGTTTCTTGCCGAGAAAACCGGTCGTGTGTACGCGGCTATCATGTTTCTTGTTAAACCGACAAGAATCTCGACAAGAAAAATAGAGAACCTGCTCTCTATTTTCTCGTCGAGATTCTTGTCAGCAGGTTTCTCAATGAGAAAAGTGTGTGTGTGTGTACACTTACCTGTCCTCCGGGAAGCCCGCGCATGCGTGAAATGACTTTGACACATCCGCGGTAGCTTCCCTAGGCATAGGTAGGGTGTAGCAAGATGGCGGCGACGGCATCGAATGTGACGAGTGCACGCTCGTCGTAGTCGATGACGTCACCGCGTTCGCTCCATTCAAAGAACCGCGGGTTCAAGCGTCTGTACACTCGGCCGGGACAAGTTTCTTGTCCAAGAATCTCGTCAAGAAAAACGACGTGTTTTTTCATGACGAGATTCTCGGTCGTGTGTACGCGGCCTGAGGCTTGTAGTTCATTTATTTATTTTTATTGCAGAAAAACTCTCTCTGCCTCGTCCAGAAGAGGTCACGTGATGCCCAGCGAGGGACTTCATCGCCCCCCTTCTGGTGTTCTCTCATTGCCCTCCGTACTTTGTACTCCGCTCTGGTCTTTGTTGGGGAGATGGAATTGTTCCGGGGTGGCCGCGTGTCATTTTGTTCGATGATCTGTGAGAATCTCCTCGGCTCTCACCAATTTTTTGGCCTCCACTGCTCTTGACGTCACAAAGTGTCCTCAGAGCTCCACCGCTCAAGTAGCCGCAGTTCATGTCGGAACTTGTAACTTTCCTCCTCAGTAACTTTGTATCCAAGTCAATCGTCTTTACAGGAAGAAAACAACCGTCATTGGTCAGCGGCCAGACATTCTGTGTGCGTCCCCCCCTTGGGATATGAGACCCCCCCCGGGATATGAGACCCCCCCTCCCCCCGGGATATGAGACCCCCCCCCGGGATATGAGACCCCCCCCGGGATATGAGACCCCCCCTCCCCCCGGGATATGAGACCCCCCCCGGGATATGAGACCCCCCCCGGGATATGAGACCCCCCCTCCCCCCGGGATATGAGACCCCCCCCGGGATATGAGACCCAAATCCTTCTCAATCATTGAAGTTCTGGGGTGTAAGTGATCCCCCTTATTGGATTACTTACATTATTAAAGGTTCAAACTTTGATTTCTTCTTCTGGCTTCATAGAAAGCCAAACAGAAAGAATCGATGTTACCCAGAAAGTTCACATCTCTTCTGACTTAAGTCAGCGAGAAAAAAAGGGGATCACCTGAACCCCAAAATTCCGGCTTTCATCAATGGCTAACCTGGAACAATACATTACTACTCAGTACTGACCTGCTCTCCTTCCATCCCAGAGGAGCTTACACTCTAATGTCCCCACCCCCACATCACATCAGTCTCTGTACAGAGGAGCTTACACTCTAATGTCCCCTCCCCCACAGTCACATCAGTCTCTGTACCAAAGGAGCTTACACTCTAATGTCCCCTCCCCCACATCACATCAGTCTCTGTACAGAGGAGCTTACACTCTAATGTCCCCTCCCCCACATCACATCAGTCTCTGTACAGAGGAGCTTACACTCTAATGTCCCCTCCCCCACATCACATCAGTCTCTGTACCAGAGGAGCTTACACTATAATGTCCCCTCCACCCACAGTCACATCAGTCTCTGTACCAGAGGAGCTTACACTCTAATGTCCCCTCCCCCCACAGTCACATCAGTCTCTGTACAGAGGAGCTTACACTCTAATGTCCCCTCCCCCCCACAGTCACATCAGTCTCTGTACAGAAGAGCTTACACTCTAATGTCCCCTCCCCCCCACAGTCACATCAGTCTCTGTACAGAGGAGCTTACACTCTAATGTCCCCTCCCCCACAGTCACATCAGTCTCTGTACAGAGGAGCTTACACTCTAATGTCCCCTCCCCCCACAGTCACATCAGTCTCTGTACAGAGGAGCTTACACTCTAATCTCCCCTCCCCCCCACATCACATCAGTCTCTATATCAGAGGAGCTTACACTCCAATGTCCCCTCCCCCACAGTCACATCAGTCTCTGTACAGAGGAGCTTACACTCTAATGTCCCCTCCCCCCACAGTCACATCAGTCTCTGTACAGAGGAGCTTACACTCTAATGTCCCCTCCCCCCACAGTCACATCAGTCTCTGTACAGAGGAGCTTACACTCTAATCTCCCCTCCCCCCCACATCACATCAGTCTCTATATCAGAGGAGCTTACACTCTAATGTCCCCTCCCCCTCACATCACATCAGTCTCTGTACAGAGGAGCTTACACTCTAATGTCCCCTCCCCCACATCACATCAGTCTCTATACAGAGGAGCTTACACTCTAATGTCCCCTCCCCCCACATCACATCAGTCTCTATACAGAGGAGCTTACACTCTAATGTCCCCTCCCCCACAGTCACATCAGTCTCTGTACCAGAGGAGCTTACACTCTAATGTCCCCTCCCCCCACAGTCACATCAGTCTCTATACAGAGGAGCTTACACTCTAATGTCCCCTCCCCCCACAGTCACACGCTATTATTATTGGTATGTATGAAGCAGGTGGAGGTTGGTGTCAGTTGATATCGGGTCCTCAGTACATAGCACACAGTCCTCTGGGGTTTTTGTCCCTCTGATTGGCACCTTTGTCCCCCCCTGGCATTGTGTGACCACCTGTGTGCGCATTCATGGTGTCAGCATGACTGATCGTTGCGCAGTATTTATTGCGTTCGTTGATCCGGCTCATTGGCTGTCAATGGCGGCAATGTAATGCCTGTTCTTCTCCAACATCCGCTGTGATTGAACGCCGCGCGCTCTAAGGTTACACATGTAGCAACCGGAGGGGATGTTTCTGCAACAAATTTTATTTTAGCCTGTTGCTCGGCATTAGGAGAATTGTTTGGTGGGCCAATTAAATGGCGTCATTGTGCTGCCACCTGTCATGTGCTGCCACCTGTCATGTGCTGCCACCTGTCGTTGTGCTGCCAGCTGTCATGTGCTGCCACCTGTCATTGTGCTGCCACCTGTCATGTGCTGCCACCTGTCATTGTGCTGCCACCTGTCGTTGTGCTGCCACCCGTCGTTGTGCTGCCACCTGTCATTGTGCGTGTGCTGCCACCCGTCATTGTGCTGCCACCTGTCATTGTGCGTGTGCTGCCACCCGTCATTGTGCTGCCACCTGTCATTGTACTGCCACCTGTCATTTTGCTGCCACCCGTCATTGTGCTGCCACCTGTCATTGTGCGTGTGCTGCCACCCGTCATTGTGCTGCCACCTGTCATTGTACTGCCACCTGTCGTTGTGCTGCCACCCGTCATTGTGCTGCCACCTGTCATTGTGCGTGTGCTGCCACCCGTCATTGTGCTGCCACAATGTCATTGTGCTGCCACCTGTCATTTTGCTGCCACCTGTCGTTGTGCTGCCCCTGTCGTTGTGCTGCCACCTGTCATTGTGCTGCCACCTGTCGTTGTGCTGCCACCTGTCTGCCTGTCAATGTCCTGCTGCAGGTGTGATAGAAAAGTTCTCTCCAGCAAACACCAGAACTGAGCTAAAGTCAGAAAGTTCACTCCGCTTACCTTTAATCTAAGTTTTATTTAACCCCTACAGATGAATCCAGCAGGCTTTTCACAGTGCATCCTCTGAGGAGCTTCTTATCACATGACTCTGCGCTGTGCATCATCCCTGTGCTGCAGTATGTGTGGGCGGAGCTGCAGTGGGCTGTAAAAGAGGGCGGGGCTGCATTTTCAGGGATCTGCCTGGTGCTTGTATTTCAAACAGTCCCTGTCGGACCCAGTGGCGGCCGGTGCTTAATATATTAGGGGGGGGCGGAAAACTAACACCAAACCCATCCCCCTTCTCCGCCACCCGTGAGTCCTAGGACTCCCTGGCCAATGGGATCACAGGAAATGCTTCCTGATTGGCCAGGAGGAAAATCCGGAAGACAATAGGAAATATTAATATGCTATTGTCACACAAGTGGGTGGGCTTGGGGCGCAGTGCTCTGTGCCCCGGGCCCACCCTATTTTCAAGCTAATTAGAGCCTTAGGTTCTAATCATGTGCTTAAAAAAAAAAAAAACATTGGAATCAGTGCGTCCGGCACCCCACATGTAGATTAGGGGCCGGCCGCATGGATTATCGGGGCGGGGCCTCTGCTCCCCGTATGGTCGGACCTTGTTCCACTCTGTACAATCCACATTGCATTGATTAGTCTTTATTCACATGGGAGGGTCCAGGGTCACCATCTACTTCCCGGGACTGGGATGCTGGCTTAGGGATGACGCAATCATGTAAATCCTGATGCCTGTGCAATTCTTGGCTGTGTTCACAAATGTCTGACCTAGATCAGCACTTTGCTGCAGCAGGGAGGGGAGACTGAGGAAATGCTTCCTTCTGCCTGCAGGAAAGAGAGAGGTGATGTTGAGGGCGGATAGTGATGTCAAATGTAAGGGGACCGTGGTGTACAATGGGGACTATGATGTAAAGGGTAAAATTGGGGGGGATTGCTGGGTTCCAGTAGCTGTTTGGATCTGTGGTAGAATGGAGGGACATTGCTGGGTTCTGGTGCCTAGCTGGATCCATGGTAGAATGATTGGCATTGCTGGGTTCTGGTGCCTAGCTGGATCCATGATAGAATGAGTGGCATTGCTGGGTTCTGGTGCCCAATTGGATTCATGGTAGAATGAGTGGCATTGCTGGGATCTGGTGCCCAATTGGATCCATGGTAGAATGAGTGGCATTGCTGGGTTCTGGTGCCCAATTGGATTCATGGTAGAATGAGTGGCATTGCTGGGTTCTGGTGCCTAGCTGGATCCATGATAGAATAAGTGGCATTGCTGGGTTCTGGTGCCTAGCTGGATCCATGGTAGAATGAGTGGCATTGCTGGGTCCGGGTGCCTAGCTGGATCCATGATAGAATAAGTGGCATTGCTGGGTTCTGGTGCCCAATTAGATCCATGGTAGAATGAGTGGCATTGCTGGGTTCTGGTGCCTAGCTGGATCCATGATAGAATGGGTGGCATTGCTGGGTTCTGGTGCCCAATTAGATCCATGGTAGAATGAGTGGCATTGCTGGGTTCTGGTGCCTAGTTGGATCCATGGTAGAATGAGTGGCATTGCTGGGTCCGGGTGCCTAGCTGGATCCATGATAGAATGAGTGGCATTGCTGGGTTCTGGTGCCCAATTAGATCCATGGTAGAATGAGTGGCATTGCTGGGATCTGGTGCCCAGTTGGATCCATGGTAGAATGAGTGGCATTGCTGGGATCTGGTGCCCAGTTGGATCCACGGTAGAATGAGTGGCATTGCTGGGATCTGGTGCCTAGCTGGATCCATGGTAGAATGAGTGGCATTGCTGGGTTCTGGTGCCCAATTGGATCCATAGTAGAATGAGTGGCATTGCTGGGATCTGGTGCCCAGTTGGATCCACGGTAGAATGAGTAGCATTGCTGGGTTCTGGTGCCTAGCTGGATCCATGGTAGAATGAGTGGCATTGCTGGGTTCTGGTGCCCAATTGGATCCATAGTAGAATGAGTGGCATTGCTGGGATCTGGTGCCCAGTTGGATCCACGGTAGAATGAGTAGCATTGCTGGGATCTGGTGCCTAGCTGGATCCATGGTAGAATGAGTGGCATTGCTGGGATCTGGTGCCCAATTGGATCCATGGTAGAATGAGTGGCATTGCTGGGTTCTGGTGCCCAGTTGGATCCATGATAGAATGAGTGGCATTTCTGGGTTCTGGTGCCTAGCTGGATCCATGGTAGAATGAGTGGCATTGCTGGGATCTGGTGCCTAGCTGGATCCATGGTAGAATGAGTGGCATTGCTGGGTTCTGGTGCCTAGCTGGATCCATGGTAGAATGAGTGGCATTGCTGGGATCTGGTGCCTAGCTGGATCCATGGTAGAATGAGTGGCATTGCTGGGTTCTGGTGCCTAGCTGGATCCATGGTAGAATGAGTGGCATTGCTGGGTTCTGGTGCCCAGTTGGATCCATGATAGAATGAGTGGCATTGCTGGGTTCTGGTGCCTAGCTGGATCCATGGTAGAATGAGTGGCATTGCTGGGATCTGGTGCCTAGCTGGATCCATGGTAGAATGAGTGGCATTGCTGGGATCTGGTGCCTAGCTGGATCCATGGTAGAATGAGTGGCATTGCTGGGTTCTGGTGCCTAGCTGGATCCATGGTAGAATGAGTGGCATTGCTGGGATCTGGTGCCTAGCTGGATCCATGGTAGAATGAGTGGCATTGCTGGGTTCTGGTGCCTAGCTGGATCCATGGTAGAATGAGTGGCATTGCTGGGTTCTGGTGCCCAGTTGGATCCATGATAGAATGAGTGGCATTGCTGGGTTCTGGTGCCTAGCTGGATCCATGGTAGAATGAGTGGCATTGCTGGGATCTGGTGCCTAGCTGGATCCATGGTAGAATGAGTGGCATTGCTGGGTTCTGGCAGCCAGTGTACGCTGCAGGGTGTCAGGTCTATTTCTACGAGGCCATTCACAGTGAAGGAAATCACCAGAACCTTCTCAGTGTTGGCCATGGTTGGCACTCTTCCGAAGTGCTTCTGGTGCTGGGTGTGTTTAAAGCTTCCTGACAGAAATTAGGGGAACACCAACACTGGGGGAGGATTGTTTGGAAAAAGTTCTGGCGTCTGTCCTAGGTATGAGTATGAGCCAAGGTTAGGAGAGCGAGGAGAGAGGAGCACATCCTAAATCCTAACTCCAGGGATATAAAAAAAAAAGTCTGCCCCTGTCCCATATCCCCCCCCCACTGCCCTTTCCCCCCTCCCCCCACTGCAAGGGTTAAATGCTCATTAGGAGAGAGAGGGGTGATGTGGAGTGGGGGGGGACTATAATGTAAACGGTGGGGTTTTGATATAGAAGGGGGGACTGTGATGTATAATAGAGGGGGGGCTATGATGTAAAGGGAGGGGTCTTAATCTAGAGGGGGGACTGTTATGTAAAATGGGTGGGGACTATGATGTAAAAGGAGGGAGGGAGCTGTGATGTGAAGGATCAGAATTATTGTAAAAACCTGAAATTTGGACCTCTACTTTTTGCTGACTGAACCTCCATGATTGTTACATGAAGAGATCTGGGAAAAGGGAGCGCTTGGCTTTTCTTTGGATGTTTCTGTGATTACTGGCCGGGTGGAGTTGTGAAATGGAAATGACTCTATCCTGTGGGCGACTCCTATCCTATGGGCGACTCTGTCTATAGGTGACTCTATCCTATGGGTGACGCTATCCTATGGGCGACTCTATCCTATGGGCGACTCTATCCTATGGGCGACTCTATCTATGGGCGACTCTAAGCGACTCTATCTATGGGCGACTCTATCTATGGGCGACTCTATCCTATGGGCGACTCTATCCTATGGGCGACTCTATCCTATGGGCGACTCTATCCTATGGGCGACGCTATCCTATGGGCGACTCTGTTCTATGGGCGACTCTGTCTATAGGTGACTCTATCCTATGGGTGACTCTATCCTATGGGTGACTCTGTCCTATGGGCGACTCTGTCTATAGGTGACTCTATCCTATGGGTGACGCTATCCTATGGGCGACTCTATCCTATGGGCGACTCTATCCCTTGGGCGACTCTAAGCGACTCTATCTATGGGCGACTCTATCTATGGGCGACTCTATCCTATGGGCGACTCTATCCTATGGGCGACTCTATTCTATGGGTGACTCTATCTAGTTCTTTGTTTTATTGTTTCATCTTCTCTAAACTCTCCGGAGTCGCTGGTTACCTGGTTATGTGTTGGTTATGTGTGGGTTATGTGTGGGTTATGTGTTGGTTTTGTGTTGTTGTGGATGATGTAACAAGGTTCAATTCTCTTTTTAGACATACTTCACATTCATAAGATGCACCGTCCATCATGGCTGTCAGCCATCACTCATAATGAGGGGGAAGATCTGCTATAACAATGGCTGTGCGGAATGTGTTCAGGTTATTGATCGGCACGGAGACGGACACTGTACCTGCCGGTCTCATGAATCATAGATGGGGATTACTGCTGGAGGGCTATTGGGTTATAACTGACATGGAACTGGAGGAGATACAGTGGGATTTGTGGTAGAATGGTGGACATTGCTGGGTTCTGGTACCCAGTTGGATCCATGATAGAATGGGTGGCATTGCTGGGTTCTGGTGCCTAGATGGATCCATGATAGAATTGTGATGGAGTATATAAAATAAATATTTTTATAAACGACTTCTCTTTCTGGTATCCACTTGAATATAGTTTGAGAAGTTTAGCAATAGGTTAAATAGTTCTTTGAGCCCAGCACCTAACATAGTCTGTTGCCCCCCACACCTCAGGAATTTGGAATAAATTACCATCCTTCTACGAGAACCATCTGTTAGGAACACAAATACATGATGAGATATTTCTGTACGATAAGGAGCTTATTGATTTTCATATAGGGAACTAGAAAGCTAATATATGCTAATTAAGGATATTGTTTAGAAGTATTTTCACGTGTGTGTCCTAGTATTCATGAAACAATAGGACAAAAAGTGTTTTCCTTGATTGAGAGCTCAGAAGTGAAGGAAAGGGACAGATGTCTCCCCCCCCCCCCCCCCAATGCTGGATTCACTTCCCTAAGTCCCTCCATCCGGCCCAACCCATCGAACGAAGCAATATGGCGATCGAACTCTGGAATGTAGTCTAATGACTTGCCACGAGGGAGAGGACGTCACAGAGGAAGATGACCATATGTGAACTTAGCCAATCATATGTATATGTTTGCGATGACGAGTGTATGTGTCATATTATCTATATAAATCAAGTTTGAATAAAGGAGCCCCACAGGGAGCTATACATGCGAAGGAAGCTATACTGATGAGTCTGATTTCAGTGTGCAAACCTTCACACAGGCCTACATGTATATTTTAACATAGATTTGAAGCAGCGGCAGAAGAGAATAGTTTCTGGGATTAGACCAGAATTAATCCATTACAGAATGAGTGGCATTGCTGGGTTCTGGTGCCCATTTGGAACCGTGGTAGAATGGGGGCATTGCTGGGTTCTGGTGCCCAATTGGAATTATGATAGAATGGGTGGCATTACAGAGTTCTGGTGCCCAGTTGGATCCATGATAGCATGGGTGGCATTGCTAGGTTCTGGTGCCCAGTTGGATCAATGATAGACTGGGTGGCATTACAGCGTTCTGGTGCCCAGTTGGATCCATGATAGAATGGGTGGCATTACTGGGTTCTGGTGCCCAATTGGAACCACGGTAGAATGGGTGGCATTGCAGGGTTCTGGTGCCCAGATGGATCCATGATAGAATGGGTGGCATTACTGGGTTCTGGTGCCCAATTGGAACCATGGTAGAATGGGTGGCATTGCTGGGTTCTGGTGCCCAATTGCAATCATGGTAGATTGGGTTGCATTGCAGGGTTCTGATGCCCAGTTGGATTCATGATAGAATGGGGGGCATTGCTGGGCTCTGGTGCTGCATTGGATCAGTGGTAGAATGGGGGGGCATTGCTGGGTTCTGGTGCCCAATTGGAACCATGGTAAATTGGGTTGCATTGCAGGGTTCTGGTGCCCAGTTGGAACCATGGTAGAATGGGGGGCATTGCTGGGTTCTGGTGCTGAGTTGGATCAGTGAAAGAATGGGGATCATTTCTGGGTTCTGGTGCCCAATTGGAACCATGGTAGAATGGGGGGCATTGCTGGGTTCTGGTGCCGAGTTGGATCAGCGAAAGAATGGGGATCATTTCTGGGTTCTGGTGCCCAATTGGAACCATGGTAGAATGGGGGGCATTGCTGGGTTCTGGTGCCGAGTTGGATCAGTGAAAGAATGGGGATCATTTCTGGGTTCTGGTGCCCAATTGGAACCATGGTAGAATGGGGGGCATTGTTGGATTGTGGTGCCCATTTGGAGCTATGATAGATTGGGTGGCATTGCTCAGTTCTGGTGCCCAGTTGGATCTACGGTAGAATAGGGGGCATTGCTGGGTTTGATGCCCAGTTGGATAAATGATGAATGGGTGGCATTGCTGGGTTTTGGTGCATAATTGGAATCATGGTAGAGTGGGGTGCATTGCTGTGATCTTGTGCCAGGTGGATCCCGGGCAGAATAAGTGGCATTGCTGGGTCCTGGTGCCCAGTGTACGTCCCTGAGGCGTCAGATCTATTTCTACAAGGCCAAGGCTATTGACAGCAAAGGGAATCACCAGAACCTTCTCAGTGTTGGCCATGGGTGGTATTCTTCAGATGTGTTTGCGGTGCTGGGTGTGTCCAAAGCTTTCTGACAGAAAAGGGAATACCAACATGTCGAGGGAGGATTGTTTAGAAAAGGCGCTGGCATCTATCCTAGGCATGAGTATGAGCCAGGGTTAGGCAAGAGAGGAGAGAGGAGCCCAACTCCAGGGATCTAAAAAAAAAATCCACCACCCCCCACAGACACACACTGCAAGGGTTAATTGCTCATTCTATCTAGGGGTAGAGGATAAGGAAGAAATACGTTGTTCCTCACTCCGGCAGGGTCCCTCCAGTTCCTTGACTGGTCCTTCTCAGTGTAAGCCAACCATGGTCACATACAGCCTCCTCGGCATACAATACAGGGTTAATGTGGTAGAGGAGGAATACACCAGAGCTGGTTTAACAGGTAAGTAATACAGTCAGCAGTGTACCCCCCCTCCCCCCCCAGACATAATTTTACAGTAACCCTTGCAGTCCATGGGAAGGGGGGAGGGGGAGTTCAGTGTAAGGATACATTTTTGATATGTCTGGAGTTGGGCATTAAAAGCCACCCTGTCAGACCATCAGTTTTATCCCATAAAATCCCGCATCTCCGGAACCGTGTGCATTGCGCTGCCCTATTCAACTGAAGGGGTTCATGTAGTAACTGTATAATGTTTCAGATACGCTGTTGTCCTGGAGCTCCAGTCGGTGACTTTGCCTAGGCTGAGATGATGTCATCAGTCTGCTGCAGGCAAGTGAAAGCATTTCCTCAATCTCCCAGTTATAGGACTATACAAAGTGACTTTGCCTAGGCTTGGCCCAAACAAACTTGGTAAGGTAACAGAAAACCTTGAGTCAAGCCTCGTACACACGACCGGTTTTCTCTGCAAGAAAACTGCTGGGAGAGCTTTTTGCTGAGAAAAACGGTCGTGTGTATGGTTTCTCGTCGAGAAAACTGCCGGGAATCTCGACAAGAAAAATAGAGAACCCGCTCTCTATTTTCTCATCGGGATTCTCGTCGGCCTGTTTCCTGACGAGAAAACCGTGAGTGTGTATGCTTACCTGTCCAGGGAAACCCACGCATGCTCGATGAGACTTCGAAGCATGTGCGGTAGCATACAAGGGTAGTGTGGGGTGTAGCAAGATGGCGGCGACGGCATTGAATGTGACGAGCGCTGGCTCGTCGTAGTCGATGACGTCACCGCGTTCTTGCCATTCAAAAGAACGGCGGTTCTTTTGAATGGCGCGTGTGTACACAGGGCTTGGCAAGACAAGCTTGCCGGGAATCCCGTCGAGAAAACTGACGTTTTCTTTTTGACGGGATTCTCGCCCGTGTGTACGAGGCTTCAGGCTTTAAAAGGTGCAAGTGAAAGTAAATAAATGATATTCTATGAATGAGAGATACCCAAACCATCATTGTGAAATCATAATAATCAATAGCACTTCACCGAATGACATCATTCCGGCAAAACTACTGAAAGAATCTACCGACATCTTGGCACCCCCCCCATAACACACTTCATAAATCAATCGTTCAAAGAAGGTATGGTGCCGACGTCCCTCAAGCAAGGAATAATCAAACCTCTTCTAAAGAAACCCAACCTCGACCCTAAAGACCCAAACTTTAGAAGACCGGTAACAAGCCTTCTCCAAGATCATCGAGAAAATAGTAACACAACAGCTACAACTTCATTTGGATACCCACAAACTCCTGGACCCATTACAATCGGGGTTCCGCCCAGGTCACGGGACGGAAACGGCACTTCTCAAAATATGGGACGACGCACTCAAAGCAGCAGATGGCGGAGAATCGAGTCTCCTGGTGCTGCTGGACCTCAGTGCAGCCTTCGACACAGTAGATCACAAAATTCTGCTCACGCGCCTCACCGAAGTAGCCGGAGTCGCAGACTCAGACCTACCATGGTTCGCATCCTTCCTAGAAAATCGATCCCAGACAGTGAAACTGGGAGCCTTCACCTCGGCACCAAGCACAAGTACATGCGGAGTCCCTCAAGGATCACCCTTGTAACCGGTACTCTTCAACATCTACCTCCGGCCACTCATCGGTGAACAGGACCTACGTTATCACTCCTATGCAGATGACACTCAACTTTACTTTCACATCAACAACAAAAAAGATCAATATTACGGACTGGAAAAATGCCTTAAATTGATCGACAATTGGATGACAGAGAGCTCCCTCAAGCTTAATGGATCCAAAACAGAACTGCTCATTTTCCACGCTAACCGAAAGAAAAACTCCAGGACCACATGGACACCACCCTCCATCCTGGGACAAAACATAACCCCCAACACCAAAGTTAGAAGCCTTGGAATCATCCTTGACAGACATGACAAATAGGATCAGTAGTCAGCGGATCTCACCACCTTCTCCGCCTGCTACGAAGACTCATCCCCTTCATCCCGGAAAAAGACAGAGCAGTAATAGTCGGAACCATCATCACTTCCTGACTGGACTACGCAAACTCCCTTTACCTAGGACTACCAAAATATCAGATTACACGTCTACAAGTCATCCAAAACACAGCGGCCAGACTGGTAACAGGGAAAAAAACCCTGGGAATCAATCGGACCGTCTCTAAAAAGCCTCCATTGGCTACCCGTAAAGGATCGGGTCACATTCAAGACCCTTTGCCACACTCACAAATGCACACAAGGAAACGCACCTTAATATTTATGCGAGAAAATAAAACGCTACACGCCTACTCGTGACCTCCGATCAACCAACCAAAACCTCCTTCACATCCCCAAGACCCGTTACAAGGCTAAGGGAGAACGAAGATTTGCTGTCCAAGGACCACGGCTATGGAATGCACTTCCCACGACCATCCGCATGGAAGAAAACCATCGGGCCTTCAGGAAAAAACTAAAGACCCACCTCTTCTGAAGGATCTCAAGAGCCTTGAGGTGATTTAGTTCTCATTTGCAGCGCTATACAAGTTACTCACTCACTCAATAAATGAATACATTAAGACCATAAACCTTAAAAAAAAGACGTTTTGAGTGGAAACCGCCCATAATATGTTGATAGTTCATTATAATGACCCCATTGTTACCTATTTTTGCATTATAGCAATAAAACAACAAGTCAATACAAAGCCAGAAAAAACACTTTGATTGGTGGAATAATTTCCTCCTGGGTATGGAGACATATAAAAGGATATTTTGGTGAATATGAATGTGTATATTGGGGGTGTTCTGGGTTCAGTCACATTCCATCCGTCTGGATGAAAAGTCCTAAGCCTCGTACACACGCTCGGACTTCCATCTGACTTTTCCGTGGATTTTGGTCCGAAGGGCGTTGGCCGTGAACTTGTTCTGCATACACACGACACAACGTTTTCAGCCAACATTCACCAAACCATGTGGTTTTTCAGGTCTTTACCGCCACCCTTTGGGCAACTGCTGCTACTGTTGTCTGATGTTTAGCATTGGTTCCGAGCATGCGTGTTTGTACTTTTTGGATTTTAGATGGACAGACTTGCGTACACACGATCGGATAAACCGATGTAACAGATTTATTGCCCAACAGTTGTGTCACGTACCTGATGGTTGTGAGCCCAAATTGCAAGGTACGGCCTCCCTTACAGCTCCTACTCCCGGCCCCCTGGTAAGGTGACAGTTGGCACAAGAGTAAGGAGTGGCACGAGTGCCTGGCAGGATCAACAGAGGTGAGGTGGTGGTTCAGACACCCGGGAGCTTCCTTGCAGAAACTGGTATACCGGAACTGGAACGGCTTAGCAGACTGGATCAGGAGCAGCACAGCAGACTGGATCAGCTTAGCAGACAGGTTCAGCTTAGCAGGCTGTATCAGGGACAGCTCAGCAGACTGGATCAGCTCAGCAGACTGGATCAGCTCAGCAGGCTGGATCAGCTCAGCAGGCTGGATCAGGAACAGCTCAGCAGACTGGATCAGGAGCAGCTCAGCAGACTGGATCAGGAGCAGCTCAGCAGACTGGATCAGGAGCAGCTCAGCAGACTGGATCAGGAGCAGCTCAGCAGGCTGGATCAGAAACAGCTCAGCAGACTGGATCAGGAACAGCTCAGCAGACTGGATCAGGAGCAGCTCAACAGACTGGATCAGCTCAGCAGGCTGGATCAGGAACAGCTCAGCAGGCTGGATCAGCTCAGCAGACTGAATCAGTTTAGCAGACTGGATCAGCTCAGCAGGCTGGATCAGCTCAGCAGGCTGGATCAGGAACAGCTCAGCAGACTGGATCAGCTTAGCAGACTGGACCGGAACCAGGAACAAGGTAGTCAAACAGGCCGGGTCAGATATCAGGCGGCCAGCAGAAGTACAAGGTGCAGGCAAAAGGGGTAGTCACAACAGGCCGAGGTCGGATGCAGGCAGATAACAGATTGGTCAAGGTAAGCTGGGTCTTTAGCACAGGTAATAGTCTCAGATCAGGGTTTTGGTACACAACGCTGTAGAGCAGACAGCAGGGACTGTCTGTGAGTGGCAGGTTTAAATAGCCCGCCTGGCGCCAATCGCGGGGCGCGCGCACATGCACGCGCGGTAGCGCACATGCAAGCGCATGCGCGGTCGCGCCCGCGATCGGCATCCAGGGAGTCTGAGGCGCCTGTTTCTGGCAGGATCTTCATGACAAGTTGGTGAGCACGAACAGCCAACTTTTGTTGTCTTTTAATTCAGCCAACAATTGTCTGATGGAGCGTACACACGGTCGGATTATCCGATGCAACATGTCCATCAGACAGTTATGGCCATAAAGTTGGATCGTGTGTACGAGGCTTTTATTGTGAATCTCTAGAAGGTTCCCGTATTTTTAGTCTTCTGTATGTTGTGTTCTTCTGAAGCCTCGATACGTTCTCCGGGTGTAATGTTTGGTAACTTTCAGACTTCTCATAGAATAAGGGGGACTCCGCTCAGATACTTCACATTTCATCGAGCCTTCTACAATGGTACCTCTATGGTGGTTGATTTTGTTTCTCGGTTCTTATGTACTTTCCATGTACTGTAGACCGCAAGGACATTCTAATCTAACCGATAATTAATGTATATCAGAGATTAGATGGTGTCAAAGTCTTCTGTATCGGTGGAAACAAAGCCTTCTGTTGTATTGTTGGTGATATATTTCAGGTAAGACATATGGCGTGATTACATTCATACTTTCCTGGTAGACGGTTCTACGTCTCGTTGTGGAGTTTCTCTTTTTGTTTCTAGTCTACTGGGTGCTGAGATCTTCTTAAAGGTTCTGGCCAGTATGAATGTATACCTTCAAGCCTTGTACACACGGCCGGGAATCCCATCAGGAAAAAAACGTTGCTTTTCCTTGACGGGATTCCTGGCAAGCTTTTCTTGCTCGCCGAGTGTACGTGTCGAATGGCAAGAACGCGGTGACGTCATCGACTACGAGGAGCATGCGCACGTCACATTCCATGCCGTCGCCGCCATCTTGCTTCACCCTACAGTACCCTTGTAAGCTACCGCGCATGCGTCAAAGTCTCATCGAGCATGCGCGGGTTTACCTGGAGACAGGTAAGCATCTCGTCGGGAAACAGGCCGACTAGTAGCGGGTTGGACCCCCTTTATTAGGTCCCCCTTCCTAGTAGCGGGTTGGACCCCCTTTATTAGGTCCTCCTTCCTAGTAGCGGGTTGGACTTCCTTTATTAGGTCCCCCTTGTTAGTAGCGGGTTGGATCCCCTTTATTAGGTCCCCCTTCCTAGTAGTGGGTTGGACCCCCTTTATTAGGTCCTCCTTCCTAGTAGCGGGTTGGACCCCCTTTATTAGGTCCCCCTTGTTAGTAGCGGGTTGGATCCCCTTTATTAGGTCCCCCTTCCTAGTAGCGGGTTGGACCCCCTTTATTAGGTCTCCCCTTCCTAGTAGCGGGTTGGACCCCCTTTATTAGGTCTCCCCTTCCTAGTAGCGGGTTGGACCCCCTTTATTAGGTCTCCCCTTCCTAGTAGCGGGTTGGACCCCCTTTATTAGGTCTCCCCTTCCTAGTAGCGGGTTGGACCCCCTTTATTAGGTCTCCCCTTCCTAGTAGCGGGTTGGACCCCCTTTATTAGGTCTCCCCTTCCTAGTAGCGGGTTGGACCCCCTTAATTAGGTCTCCCCTTCCTAGTAGCGGGTTGGACCCCCTTTATTAGGTCCCCCTTCCTAGTAGTGGGTTGGACCCCCTTTATTAGATCCCCCTTCCTAGTAGTGGGTTGGACCCCCTTTATTAGGTCCCCCTTCCTAGTAGTGGGTTGGACCCCCTTTATTAGATCCCCCTTCCTAGTAGCAGGTTGGACCCCCTTTATTAGGTCCTCCTTGTTAGTAGCGGGTTGGATCCCCTTTATTGGGTCCCCCTTCCTAGTAGCAGGTTGGACCCCCTTTATTAGGTCTCCCCTTCCTAGTAGCGGGTTGGACCCCATTTATTAGGTCCCCCTTCCTAGTAGTGGGTTGGACCCCCTTTATTAGATCCCCCTTCCTAGTAGCGGGTTGGACCCCCTTTATTAGGTCCCCCTTCCTAGTAGTGGGTTGGACCCCCTTTATTAGATCCCCCTTCCTAGTAGCAGGTTGGACCCCCTTTATTAGGTCCCCCTTCCTAGTAGTGGGTTGGACCCCCTTTATTAGATCCCCCTTCCTAGTAGTGGGTTGGGCCCCCTTTATTAGGTCCCCCTTCCTAGTAGTGGGTTGGACCCCCTTTATTAGATCCCCCTTCCTAGTAGCAGGTTGGACCCCCTTTATTAGGTCTCCCCTTCCTAGTAGCGGGTTGGACCCCCTTTATTAGGTCTCCCCTTCCTAGTAGCGGGTTGGACCCCCTTTATTAGGTCCCCCTTCCTAGTAGCGGGTTGGACCCCCTTTATTAGGTCATCCTTCCTAGTAGCGGGTTGGACCCCCTTTATTAGGTCCCCCTTCCTAGTCGTGGGTTGGACCCCCCTTGGCATTCATTCTTGGTGGCAGAGATACAACAAGGTGTTGGAAACGTTCTTCAGAGATTTTGCTCCATAGTGACCTGATAACATCACACAGTTGCTGCAGATTTGTCGGCTGCACATCCATGATGCCAATCTCCCGTTACACCACATCCCAAAGGTGCTCTATTGGATGAGATGTGGTGAGTGTGGAGGCCATTGGAGTACAGTGACCTCATTGTCCAGTGGTGAGATGATTGGAGCTTTGTGACATGGTGCATTATCCTGCTGGAAGGGGCCATCAGAAGATGGGGACACTGTAGTCATAAAGGGATGGACATGGTCAGCAGAAATACTCAGGTAGGCCGTAGTGGTTAAACCATGGAGGGCCCAAAGTGTGCCCAGCCCCACACCATTACACCCCCACCACGAGCCTGAACTGGTGATACCCCATCCCCCACACCATTACACCCCCACCACCAGCCTGAACCGGTGATACCCCATCCCCCACACCATTACACCCCCACCACCAGCCTGAACCGGTGATACCCCAACCCCCACACCATTACACCCCCACCACCAGCCTGAACCGGTGATACCCCATCCCCCCCACACCATTACACCCCCACCACCAGCCTGAACCGGTGATACCCCATCCCCCATACAATTACACCCTCACCACCAGCCTGAACCGGTGATACCCCCTCCCCCACACCATTACACCCCCACCACCAGCCTGAACCGGTGATACCCCATCCCCCACACCATTACACCCCCACCACCAGCCTGAACCAGTGATACCCCATCCCCCCCACTATTACACCCCCCACCACCAGCCTGAACAGGTGATACCCCATCCCCCCCACACCATTACACCCCCACCACCAGCCTGAACCAGTGATACCCCATCCCCCACACCATTACACTCCCACCACCAGCCTGAACCGGTGATACCCCATCCCCCACACCATTACACTCCCACCACCAGCCTGAACCGGTGATACCCCATCCCCCACACCATTTCACCCCCACCACCAGCCTGAACCGGTGATACCCCATCCCCCCCACACCATTACACCCCCACCACCAGCCTGAACCAGTGATACCCCATCCCCCACACCATTACACTCCCACCACCAGCCTGAACCGGTGATACCCCATCCCCCACACCATTACACCCCCCACCACCAGCCTGAACCGGTGATACCCCATCCCCCCCACACCATTACACCCCCACCACCAGCCTGAACCAGTGATACCCCATCCCCCACACCATTACACTCCCACCACCAGCCTGAACCGGTGATACCCCATCCCCCACACCATTTCACCCCCACCACCAGCCTGAACCGGTGATACCCCATCCCCCCCACACCATTACACCCCCACCACCAGCCTGAACCAGTGATACCCCATCCCCCACACCATTACACTCCCACCACCAGCCTGAACCGGTGATACCCCATCCCCCACACCATTACACCCCCCACCACCAGCCTGAACCGGTGATACCCCATCCCCCCCACACCATTACACCCCCACCACCAGCCTGAACCAGTGATACCCCATCCCCCACACCATTACACTCCCACCACCAGCCTGAACCGGTGATACCCCATCCCCCACACCATTTCACCCCCACCACCAGCCTGAGCCGGTGACACCCCATCCCCCACACCATTACACTCCCACCACCAGCCTGAACCGGTGATACCCCATCCCCCACACCATTACACCGCAACCACCAGCCTGAACCGGTGATACCCCATCCCCCACACCATTACACCCCCACCACCAGCCTGAACCGGTGATACCCCATCCCCCCCACACCATTACACCCCCACCACCAGCCTGAACCAGTGATACCCCATCCCCCACACCATTACACTCCCACCACCAACCTGAACCGGTGATACCCCATCCCCCACACCATTTCACCCCCACCACCAGCCTGACCCGGTGATACCCCATCCCCCCCACACCATTACACCCCCACCACCAGCCTGAACCAGTGATACCCCATCCCCCACACCATTTCACCCCCACCACCAGCCTGACCCGGTGATACCCCATCCCCCCCACACCATTACACCCCCACCACCAGCCTGAACCGGTGATACCCCATCCCCCACACCATTTCACCCCCACCACCAGCCTGAACCGGTGATACCCCATCCCCCACACCATTACACCCCCACCACCAGCCTGCACCGGTGATACCCCACCCCCCACACCTTTACACCCCCACCACCAGCCTGAACCAGTGATACCCCATCCCCCACACCATTTCACCCCCACCACCAGCCTGAACCGGTGATACCCCATCCCCCACACCATTACACCCCCACCACCAGCCTGAACCGGTGATATCCCCTCCCCCACACCATTACACCCCCACCACCAGGCTGAACCGGTGATACCCCATCCCCCACACCATTACACCCCCACCACCAGCCTGAACCGGTGATACCCCACCCCCCCCACCGTTACACCCCCACCACCAGGCTGAACCGGTGATACCCCATCCCCCACACCATTACACCCCCACCACCAGCCTGAGCCGGTGACACCCCATCCCCCACACCATTACACCCCCACCACCAGCCTGAACCGGTGATACCCCATCCCCCCCACCATTACACCCCCACCACCAGCCTGAACCAGTGATACCCCATCCCCCACACCATTACACCCCCATCACCAGCCTGATCCGGTGATACCCCATCCCCCACACCATTACACCCCCACCACCAGCCTGAACCGGTGATACCCCATCCCCCACACCATTACACCCCCACCACCAGCCTGAACCGGTGATATTACACCCCCACCACCAGGCTGAACCGGTGATACCCCATCCCCCACACCATTACACCCCCACCACCAGCCTGAACCGGTGATACCCCATCCCCCCACCATTACACCCCCACCACCAGCCTGAACCAGTGATACCCCATCCCCCACACCATTACACCCCCACCACCAGCCTGAACCGGTGATGCCCCATCCCCCACACCATTACACCCCCACCACCAGCCTGAACCGGTGATATCCCATCCCCCACACCATTACACCCCCACCACCAGCCTGAACCGGTGATACCCCATCCCCCACACCATTACACCCCCACCACCATCCTGAACCGGTGATACCCCATCCCCCACACCATTACACCCCCACCACCATCCTGAACTGGTGATACCCCATCCCCCACACCATTACACCCCCACCACCAGCCTGAACCGGTGATACCCCATCCCCCACACTGAACTTCAGAAAGTCGTCTTCACCACGTCCAGATGCCTAAATGCATCGAGTTGCTGCCGTGTGATTGGCTGATTAGCAATTTGTATTACCGAGCAATTGAACAGGTGCTCCGTGTTCTATACGCATTACAGTGCTGCGAAACGCGTCGATTATATTTTTGATTGCTGTGTGACAAATGATTTTATAGAGAACCTCCAGATCTTTTAGTTGATTTCCACACTTTCTGCCATAGATCAGTACTAGAGCATGTGCAATGTGAATGTTCCGGTAGTAGAGATTAGACGGCGCGGTCTGTGAACTCAGCGAAGGTTCAGTGAAGGGCCCATTTATCAGACACGTCTGTCTACCAGTCTCTGGAGATATTGTTTTGTCACGTCTACAAATATTGACCCAGGTGGAGGCGGGGCTTTGTTTTGTCTGATATTCTCTCTGACGTCATTCGGGGGAAAATGTCCGTGTGATTAAATAACGATGTATGGCAACGCAAACACCGAGAGAAACGCCGGGACGGGTGGACACCTGACATGACACGACCCGTACCACCACACCTGACACCGGCCCGTACCACCACACCTGACACCGGCCCGTACCACCACACCTGACACCGACCCGTACCGCCACACCTGACACCGGCCCGTACCACCACACCTGACACCGGCCCGTACCACCACACCTGACACCGGCCCGTACCACCACACCTGACACCGGCCCGTACCACCACACCTGACACCGACCCGTACCACCACACCTGACACCGACCCGTACCACCACACCTGACCCCGGCCCGTACCACCACACCTGACACCGACCCGTACCGCCACACCTGACACCGGCCCGTACCACCACACCTGACACCGACCCGTACCACCACACCTGACCCCGGCCCGTACCACCACACCTGACACCGACCCGTACCACCACACCTGACACCGACCCGTACCACCACACCTGACACCGACCCGTACCACCACACCTGACACCGGCCCGTACCACCACACCTGACACAGGCCCGTACCACCACACCTGACATGACACCGACCCGTACCACCACACCTGACACCGACCCGTACCACCACACCTGACCCCGGCCCGTACCACCACACCTGACATGACACGACCCGTACCACCACACCTGACACCGACCCGTACCACCACACCTGACACCGACCCGTACCACCACACCTGACACCGACCCGTACCACCACACCTGACCCCGGCCGTACCACCACACCTGACACCGGCCCGTACCACCACACCTGACACCGGCCCGTACCACCACACCTGACACCGGCCCGTACCACCACACCTGACATGACACCGACCCGTACCACCACACCTGACACCGGCCCGTACCACCACACCTGACATGACACCGACCCGTACCACCACACCTGACACCGACCCGTACCACCACACCTGACCCCGGCCCGTACCACCACACCTGACACCGGCCCGTACCACCACACCTGACCCCGGCCCGTACCACCACACCTGACATGACACCGACCCGTACCACCACACCTGACACCGACCCGTACCGCCACACCTGACACCGGCCCGTACCACCACACCTGACATGACACTGACCCGTACCACCACACCTGACACCGACCCGTACCACCACACCTGACACCGGCCCGTACCACCACACCTGACATGACACCGACCCGTACCACCACACCTGACACCGACCCGTACCACCACACCTGACACCGGCCCGTACCACCACACCTGACCCCGGCCCATACCACCACACCTGACATGACACCGACCCGTACCACCACACCTGACACCGACCCGTACCACCACACCTGACACCGACCCGTACCACCACACCTGACACCGACCCGTACCACCACACCTGACACCGGCCCGTACCACCACACCTGACACCGACCCGTACCACCACACCTGACACCGGCCCGTACCACCACACCTGACATGACACCGGCCCGTACCACCACACCTGACATGACACCGACCCGTACCACCACACCTGACACCGACCCGTACCACCACACCTGACACCGACCCGTACCGCCACACCTGACACCGGCCCGTACCACCACACCTGACACCGACCCGTACCACCACACCTGACACCAGCCCGTACCACCACACCTGACACCGGCCCGTACCACCACACCTGACACGACCCGTACCGCCACACCTGACACCGACCCGTACCACCACACCTGACACCGACCCGTACCACCACACCTGACACCGGCCCGTACCACCACACCTGACACCGACCCGTACCGCCACACCTGACACCGGCCCGTACCACCACACCTGACACCGGCCCGTACCACCACACCTGACACCGACCCGTACCACCACACCTGACACCGGCCCGTACCACCACACCTGACACCGGCCCGTACCACCACACCTGACACCGGCCCGTACCACCACACCTGACACCGGCCCGTACCACCACACCTGACACCGACCCGTACCGCCACACCTGACACTGACCCGTACCACCACACCTGACACCGACCCGTACCACCACACCTGACACCGGCCCGTACCACCACACCTGACATGACACCGACCCGTACCACCACACCTGACACCGACCCGTACCACCACACCTGACCCCGGCCCGTACCACCACACCTGACATGACACCGACCCGTACCACCACACCTGACACCGACCCGTACCACCACACCTGACACCGACCCGTACCACCACACCTGACACCGACCCGTACCACCACACCTGACACCGGCCCGTACCACCACACCTGACACCGACCCGTACCACCACACCTGACACCGGCCCGTACCACCACACCTGACATGACACCGGCCCGTACCACCACACCTGACATGACACCGACCCGTACCACCACACCTGACACCGACCCGTACCACCACACCTGACACCGACCCGTACCGCCACACCGGACCCCGGCCCGTACCACCACACCTGACATGACCCGTACCGCCACACCTGACACCGGCCCGTACCACCACACCTGACACCGACCCGTACCACCACACCTGACACTGGCCCGTACCACCACACCTGACACCGGCCCGTACCACCACACCTGACACCGGCCCGTACCACCACACCTGACACGACCCGTACCGCCACACCTGACACCGGCCCGTACCACCACACCTGACACCGACCCGTACCACCACACCTGACACCGGCCCGTACCACCACACCTGACACCGACCCGTACCGCCACACCTGACACCGGCCCGTACCACCACACCTGACACCGGCCCGTACCACCACACCTGACACCGACCCGTACCACCACACCTGACACCGGCCCGTACCACCACACCTGACACCGGCCCGTACCACCACACCTGACACCGGCCCGTACCACCACACCTGACACCGGCCCGTACCACCACACCTGACACCGGCCCGTACCACCACACCTGACACCGACCCGTACCGCCACACCTGACACCGACCCGTACCACCACACCTGACACCGACCCGTACCACCACACCTGACACCGGCCCGTACCACCACACCTGACACCGGCCCGTACCACCACACCTGACACCGGCCCGTACCACCACACCTGACACCGGCCCGTACCACCACACCTGACACCGACCCGTACCACCACACCTGACACCGACCCGTACCACCACACCTGACCCCGGCCCGTACCACCACACCTGACATGACACCGACCCGTACCACCACACCTGACATGACACCGACCCGTACCACCACACCTGACACCGACCCGTACCACCACACCTGATACCGGCCCGTACCACCACACCTGACACCGACCCGTACCACCACACCTGACACCGGCCCGTACCACCACACCTGACCCCGGCCCGTACCACCACACCTGACATGACACCGACCCGTACCACCACACCTGACACCGACCCGTACCACCACTCCTGACACCGACCCGTACCACCACACCTGACACTGGCCCGTACCACCACACCTGACCCCGGCCCGTACCACCACACCTGACATGACACCGACCCGTACCACCACACCTGACACCGACCCGTACCACCACACCTGACACCGACCCGTACCACCACACCTGACACCGACCCGTACCACCACACCTGACCCCGGCCCGTACCACCACACCTGACACCGACCCGTACCACCACACCTGACACCGGCCCGTACCACCACACCTGACACCGGCCCGTACCACCACACCTGACACCGGCCCCTACCACCACACCTGACACCGGCCCGTACCACTACACCTGACACCGGCCCGTACCACCACACCTGACATGACACCGGCCCGTACCACCACACCTGACACCGGCCCGTACCACCACACCTGACACCGACCCGTACCACCACACCTGACACCGACCCGTACCACCACACCTGACACCGACCCGTACCACCACACCTGACACCGACCCGTACCACCACACCTGACATGACACCGACCCGTACCACCACACCTGACATGACACCGACCCGTACCACCACACCTGACACCGGCCTGTACCACCACACCTGACACCGGCCCGTACCGCCACACCTGACACCGACCCGTACCGCCACACCTGACACTGACCCATACCACCACACCTGACACCGGCCCGTACCACCACACCTGACACCGACCCGTACCACCACACCTGACACCGGCCCGTACCACCACACCTGACCCCGGCCCGTACCACCACACCTGACATGACACCGACCCGTACCACCACACCTGACACCGACCCGTACCACCACACCTGACACCGACCCGTACCACCACACCTGACACCGGCCCGTACCACCACACCTGACCCCGGCCCGTACCACCACACCTGACATGACACCGACCCGTACCACCACACCTGACACCGACCCGTACCACCACACCTGACACCGACCCGTACCACCACACCTGACACCGACCCGTACCACCACACCTGACCCCGGCCCGTACCACCACACCTGACACCGACCCGTACCACCACACCTGACACCGGCCCGTACCACCACACCTGACACCGGCCCGTACCACCACACCTGACACCGGCCCGTACCACCACACCTGACACCGGCCCCTACCACCACACCTGACACCGGCCCGTACCACTACACCTGACACCGGCCCATACCACCACACCTGACATGACACCGGCCTGTACCACCACACCTGACACCGGCCCGTACCACCACACCTGACACCGACCCGTACCGCCACACCTGACACCGACCCGTACCACCACACCTGACACCGACCCGTACCACCACACCTGACACCGACCCGTACCACCACACCTGACACCGACCCGTACCACCACACCTGACATGACACCGACCCGTACCACCACACCTGACATGACACCGACCCGTACCACCACACCTGACACCGGCCTGTACCACCACACCTGACACCGACCCGTACCACCACACCTGACACCGACCCGTACCGCCACACCTGACACCGGCCCGTACCACCACACCTGACACCAACCCGTACCACCACACCTGACCCGGCCCGTACCACCACACCTGACACCGGCCCGTACCGCCACACCTGACACCGGCCCGTACCACCACACCTGACACCGGCCCGTACCACCACACCTGACACCGGCCCGTACCGCCACACCTGACACCGGCCCGTACCGCCACACCTGACACCGGCCCGTACCGCCACACCTGACACCGGCCCGTACCACCACACCTGACACCGGCCCGTACCACCACACCTGACACCGGCCCGTACCACCACACCTGACACCGGCCCGTACCACCACACCTGACACCGGCCCCTACCACCACACCTGACACCGGCCCGTACCACCACACCTGACACCGGCCCGTACCACCACACCTGACACCAACCCGTACCACCACACCTGACCCCGGCCCGTACCACCACACCTGACCCCGGCCCGTACCACCACACCTGACACCGACCCGTACCACCACACCTGACACCGACCCGTACCACCACACCTGACACCGACCCGTACCACCACACCTGACACCGGCCCGTACCACCACACCTGACATGACACCGACCCGTACCACCACACCTGACACCGACCCGTACCACCACACCTGACCCCGGCCCGTACCACCACACCTGACACCGGCCCGTACCACCACACCTGACACCGGCCCGTACCACCACACCTGACCCCCGCCCGTACCACCACACCTGACACCGGCCCGTACCACCACACCTGACACCGACCCGTACCACCACACCTGACACCGACCCGTACCACCACACCTGACACCGACCCGTACCACCACACCTGACCCCGGCCCGTACCACCACACCTGACACCGGCCCGTACCACCACACCTGACACCGGCCCGTACCACCACACCTGACCCCCGCCCGTACCACCACACCTGACACCGGCCCGTACCACCACACCTGACACCGACCCGTACCACCACACCTGACACCGGCCCGTACCACCACACCTGACACCGACCCGTACCACCACACCTGACACCGACCCGTACCACCACACCTGACACCGGCCCGTACCACCACACCTGACACCGGCCCGTACCACCACACCTGACACCGGCCCGTACCACCACACCTGACACCGACCCGTACCACCACACCTGACACCGACCCGTACCACCACACCTGACCCCGGCCCGTACCACCACACCTGACATGACACCGACCCGTACCACCACACCTGACATGACACCGACCCGTACCACCACACCTGACACCGACCCGTACCACCACACCTGATACCGGCCCGTACCACCACACCTGACACCGACCCGTACCACCACACCTGACACCGGCCCGTACCACCACACCTGACCCCGGCCCGTACCACCACACCTGACATGACACCGACCCGTACCACCACACCTGACACCGACCCGTACCACCACTCCTGACACCGACCCGTACCACCACACCTGACACTGGCCCGTACCACCACACCTGACCCCGGCCCGTACCACCACACCTGACATGACACCGACCCGTACCACCACACCTGACACCGACCCGTACCACCACACCTGACACCGACCCGTACCACCACACCTGACACCGACCCGTACCACCACACCTGACCCCGGCCCGTACCACCACACCTGACACCGACCCGTACCACCACACCTGACACCGGCCCGTACCACCACACCTGACACCGGCCCGTACCACCACACCTGACACCGGCCCCTACCACCACACCTGACACCGGCCCGTACCACTACACCTGACACCGGCCCGTACCACCACACCTGACATGACACCGGCCCGTACCACCACACCTGACACCGGCCCGTACCACCACACCTGACACCGACCCGTACCACCACACCTGACACCGACCCGTACCACCACACCTGACACCGACCCGTACCACCACACCTGACACCGACCCGTACCACCACACCTGACATGACACCGACCCGTACCACCACACCTGACATGACACCGACCCGTACCACCACACCTGACACCGGCCTGTACCACCACACCTGACACCGGCCCGTACCGCCACACCTGACACCGACCCGTACCACCACACCTGACCCCGGCCCGTACCACCACACCTGACACCGGCCCGTACCACCACACCTGACACCCGGCCCGTACCACCACACCTGACCCCCGCCCGTACCACCACACCTGACACCGGCCCGTACCACCACACCTGACACCGACCCGTACCACCACACCTGACACCGGCCCGTACCACCACACCTGACACCGACCCGTACCACCACACCTGACACCGACCCGTACCACCACACCTGACACCGGCCCGTACCACCACACCTGACACCGGCCCGTACCACCACACCTGACACCGGCCCGTACCACCACACCTGACACCGACCCGTACCACCACACCTGACACCGACCCGTACCACCACACCTGACCCCGGCCCGTACCACCACACCTGACATGACACCGACCCGTACCACCACACCTGACATGACACCGACCCGTACCACCACACCTGACACCGACCCGTACCACCACACCTGATACCGGCCCGTACCACCACACCTGACACCGACCCGTACCACCACACCTGACACCGGCCCGTACCACCACACCTGACCCCGGCCCGTACCACCACACCTGACATGACACCGACCCGTACCACCACACCTGACACCGACCCGTACCACCACTCCTGACACCGACCCGTACCACCACACCTGACACTGGCCCGTACCACCACACCTGACCCCGGCCCGTACCACCACACCTGACATGACACCGACCCGTACCACCACACCTGACACCGACCCGTACCACCACACCTGACACCGACCCGTACCACCACACCTGACACCGACCCGTACCACCACACCTGACCCCGGCCCGTACCACCACACCTGACACCGACCCGTACCACCACACCTGACACCGGCCCGTACCACCACACCTGACACCGGCCCGTACCACCACACCTGACACCGGCCCCTACCACCACACCTGACACCGGCCCGTACCACTACACCTGACACCGGCCCGTACCACCACACCTGACATGACACCGGCCCGTACCACCACACCTGACACCGGCCCGTACCACCACACCTGACACCGACCCGTACCACCACACCTGACACCGACCCGTACCACCACACCTGACACCGACCCGTACCACCACACCTGACACCGACCCGTACCACCACACCTGACATGACACCGACCCGTACCACCACACCTGACATGACACCGACCCGTACCACCACACCTGACACCGGCCTGTACCACCACACCTGACACCGGCCCGTACCGCCACACCTGACACCGACCCGTACCGCCACACCTGACACTGACCCATACCACCACACCTGACACCGGCCCGTACCACCACACCTGACACCGACCCGTACCACCACACCTGACACCGGCCCGTACCACCACACCTGACCCCGGCCCGTACCACCACACCTGACATGACACCGACCCGTACCACCACACCTGACACCGACCCGTACCACCACACCTGACACCGACCCGTACCACCACACCTGACACCGGCCCGTACCACCACACCTGACCCCGGCCCGTACCACCACACCTGACATGACACCGACCCGTACCACCACACCTGACACCGACCCGTACCACCACACCTGACACCGACCCGTACCACCACACCTGACACCGACCCGTACCACCACACCTGACCCCGGCCCGTACCACCACACCTGACACCGACCCGTACCACCACACCTGACACCGGCCCGTACCACCACACCTGACACCGGCCCGTACCACCACACCTGACACCGGCCCGTACCACCACACCTGACACCGGCCCCTACCACCACACCTGACACCGGCCCGTACCACTACACCTGACACCGGCCCATACCACCACACCTGACATGACACCGGCCTGTACCACCACACCTGACACCGGCCCGTACCACCACACCTGACACCGACCCGTACCGCCACACCTGACACCGACCCGTACCACCACACCTGACACCGACCCGTACCACCACACCTGACACCGACCCGTACCACCACACCTGACACCGACCCGTACCACCACACCTGACATGACACCGACCCGTACCACCACACCTGACATGACACCGACCCGTACCACCACACCTGACACCGGCCTGTACCACCACACCTGACACCGACCCGTACCACCACACCTGACACCGACCCGTACCGCCACACCTGACACCGGCCCGTACCACCACACCTGACACCAACCCGTACCACCACACCTGACCCGGCCCGTACCACCACACCTGACACCGGCCCGTACCGCCACACCTGACACCGGCCCGTACCACCACACCTGACACCGGCCCGTACCACCACACCTGACACCGGCCCGTACCGCCACACCTGACACCGGCCCGTACCGCCACACCTGACACCGGCCCGTACCGCCACACCTGACACCGGCCCGTACCACCACACCTGACACCGGCCCGTACCACCACACCTGACACCGGCCCGTACCACCACACCTGACACCGGCCCGTACCACCACACCTGACACCGGCCCCTACCACCACACCTGACACCGGCCCGTACCACCACACCTGACACCGGCCCGTACCACCACACCTGACACCAACCCGTACCACCACACCTGACCCCGGCCCGTACCACCACACCTGACCCCGGCCCGTACCACCACACCTGACACCGACCCGTACCACCACACCTGACACCGACCCGTACCACCACACCTGACACCGACCCGTACCACCACACCTGACACCGGCCCGTACCACCACACCTGACATGACACCGACCCGTACCACCACACCTGACACCGACCCGTACCACCACACCTGACCCCGGCCCGTACCACCACACCTGACACCGGCCCGTACCACCACACCTGACACCGGCCCGTACCACCACACCTGACCCCCGCCCGTACCACCACACCTGACACCGGCCCGTACCACCACACCTGACACCGACCCGTACCACCACACCTGACACCGACCCGTACCACCACACCTGACACCGACCCGTACCACCACACCTGACCCCGGCCCGTACCACCACACCTGACACCGGCCCGTACCACCACACCTGACACCGGCCCGTACCACCACACCTGACCCCCGCCCGTACCACCACACCTGACACCGGCCCGTACCACCACACCTGACACCGACCCGTACCACCACACCTGACACCGGCCCGTACCACCACACCTGACACCGACCCGTACCACCACACCTGACACCGACCCGTACCACCACACCTGACACCGGCCCGTACCACCACACCTGACACCGACCCGTACCACCACACCTGACACCGGCCCGTACCGCCACACCTGACACCGACCCGTACCACCACACCAGACACCGGCCCGTACCACCACACCTGACACCGGCCCGTACCACCACACCTGACATGACATGTTCACGTTGGATTATTTCTGTCCATCCAGTCCTGAGATTCGCACAGCTCTGCCACTTGGCACAGCCTTGTCTGGTAGATCTGGGGACCCGATATGTCTCTGCTGCATGTTTCTTGTTCTTGATCTCCCTCAGGGTGATCGGAGCGCACGGTGCAGACATGTGACCCGGTGACCCGGCGTTGTTTATCCTTTCTGATCTCCTAATGCCGCTCATTGTGCCGATCCCGTTCTCTCTGATCCCAGGTCTTGTTTTTGGGATTACAGAACAATCCCCGGCCGCTCTGCTTGTGTTTATTATGGGCGGTTATGTAACGTTGGATTTGTTGGTAAACATGTTTGTGCGTTGAGTCATATGTCGCTCGTGTTCCTCATCTGCCCTTCATCCTATAAAGGAGTTTATAGAACGTCTGAAATTGTTTTATAAAAAACTCCAATTCAGGTAAAAGAGAAGATTGTAAAGTGCAGATAAAACTTTGTGAGCACCTCTGATGAAGGCGCCCGGGTCTGAAACATGTCAGTTGAAGGGCTTTGTTTTACAGAATACATTTTTGGTTCCCTTATCTTATCATTGTGGATGATTTGTAGTTCCTCTCTCCATGGGATACCCATTGGCCCTTCCACCGGGGTCCCTGCCTTGAAGTTAAAGCTAAAGATTCATCTTTTTATATTTTGCCTTCCCTGGTTCCCTCCGCCCTCAAAAAGTGAGTTAGTATTACATCAGCTGTTTGACGATTGCAAAAGTGAAAGAACACATCCCTGGGCACCTTTTAAATGTGCATGTTCCTGAGAGGGAACTGGCCGCTGGATGGTGTAGAGTAGACCAGTGGTCTCCAAAGTGCGGCCCAGGGGCCAGGTATGGCCCTTTGCATGCCTTTTATTTGGCCCTTGGGGAACTATTCCTCCCACTGATACCCCTGATGGGGCACTATTCCTCCCACTGATACCACTGATGGGGCACTATTCCTCAAACTGTCATCAACAATGGGGCACTATTCCTCCCACTGTCATCAACAATGGGGCACTATTCCTCTCACTAAAGATGTGGCATTTCTACTCCCATTGGCCACAGTCCGCCCCCCCCCCCCTTAAGTCTGAAGGACAATAAACTGGCCCCTTGCTTAGAAAGTTTGGAGACCCCCGGTGTTGACTTTAACACTGCAGTCTGCCCCTCAGTTGCTTGATTACATTCTCAGATCTGCTTCTGGAACACCAACCAACAACTGATCAGCGCAGATAAAGTTTACCATCCAGCGGCCAGCAGGGAGGAACATGCTCGTCTAATAGGATGCTGGGGATTTGTTCTTTCATTTGAGCTCATTGCTCATCATCACTTACACCCTCTGCTCTTGGTAATTGTATTTTGACTTTAGTTACTTTCATTCACTATTTGTCTGCAAGACATCACTAAGCGACCCCAGAGAGATCTTTAGAACCATCAGGGGAATAAACTTTCCAACATCCACTGAACACTAATATACCGAGCTTCACTTCTCCAAGTATAGGTGCAGGAGCCCCCAGCAATGAACCCCCCTCAGGAACAATTATCCCCTCCCAGCAACAAAATAGACCCCCCCACCATCAACAATAGCTCTCCCACCATAAATAGAACCCCCCCCCCCCAATTCTCTAACAGTAGATTCTGCCCAGCAACATTAAATCCCTCAGCAGCCAGCAATATAAAACCACCCCTCAGCAACATAAAACTGCAGCAGCAACAGTAGATCCCCCCTGCAACAGTAGACCCCCCCAGCAACAGTAGACCCCCCCCAGCAACAATAAATCCCCCCAGCAACAATGGAACCCCCAGCAGCAATTGATCCCACCAGCAACATTAGATCCCCCATTGACAACAATAGGGCCCCTCCAGCAGCCAGCAACAATAGACCCCCCCAGCAACATTAAATCCCTCAGCAGCCAGCAACATAAGACCACCCCTCAGCAACATAAGACTGCACCAGCAACAGTAGACCCCCTTGCCAGTGACAATAGATCCCCAGCAGCCAGTATGAATAGACCCTTGCCTGTACATACATTCAGTGCTGGAGGTGCCGAAACTGCGCACCACTTACCGCTGTGTTCCCACTGAACAAAAAGGTACTTTATACAGTAAGTACCAGAGGAGAATGTGATCCACAATCTGCCCACAAAAATAATTCCTTTATCAGAAAAGAATAATATAGAGTATTATAACAATGCGAATATGGAGTTTGTATTCTTTGTATGCGATGTGTTTTATTATTTTGTGGTTCCGGTTGTCATTCTGTCAGTCCCGGGTCTGGTTGTGGGATGTGAGGGACGAAACGCGTCTGTCGGTAGAATTTGGAGAACATTATTTTATTGGGTGAAGATGAAGGTGATCCGTATTTATATATTATATTAAATAACTTTTATATATTCTTTTATTTATATATATTAGAGCTGCACGATTCTGGCTAAAATGAGAATCACGATTTTTTTTGCTTAGAATAGAGATCACGATTCTCGCGGTGTAACATCGTCTTTCACATTATACAAAAAAATTGGGCTACCTTTACTGTTTGTTTGTTTTTAATTCATTAAAGTGTATTTAAAAAAAAAAAATTGCTTTGAAAAACTGCTGCGCAAATACCGTGTGACATAAAATATTGCAACAACCACCATTTTTATTCTCTAGGGTCTCTGCTAAAAAAAAATATATATCATGTTTGGGTGTTCCAAGTAATTTTCTAGCAGAAAATAATGTAAAAAGGTTCGGTCTTTAAACACGTTTCGTTATCCTGACTGGACGTCTATCGGGGGGGGGGGGGGGCGTGCATCGTGGCGATCAGTGGAGCGCAACACCGATCTTGGTAAAGAGCCTCCGGCGGATCAGCCGTGTCCAATCACGGCTGATCACAATGTAAACGGGAAGAGCCGTTGATCGGCTCTTCCTCACTCACGTCTGACAGACACGAGTAGAGGAGAGCCGATCGGTGGCTCTCCTGACAGGGGGGGTTCACGCTGATTGTTAATCAGCGCAGCCCCCCCCTCAGATGCCCACACTGGACCACCAGGGAAGCCGCTAGGACCACCAGGGAAGCGGGCAACATGTGGATGGCCAGGTACATCCCCCATGGCCATCCACATGTTTTAAAACATGCCCAACATGTGCCAATCAGTGCCCACAAATGGGCACTGACTGGCACCATAATGGCATTAAAAAAAGTGATGCCCAGCAATACCACCACCAATAATAACCAGTGCCACTCATCAGTGTCCCTCAGTGCCCATCTGTGCCACCTATCAGTGCCACCCA
Source organism: Rana muscosa (assembly GCA_029206835.1). Taxonomy (NCBI): domain Eukaryota; kingdom Metazoa; phylum Chordata; class Amphibia; order Anura; family Ranidae; genus Rana; species Rana muscosa. The sequence goes on along the minus strand of CM055119.1, from coordinate 207,431,238 downwards.
TATTTACCCATCAGTGCCACCCATAAGTACCCATCAGTGCCGCCCATGAGTGCCCATCAGTGCCGCGCATGAGTGCCCATCAGTGCCGCCTATGAGTGCCCATCAGTGCCACCTATGAGTGCCCATCGGTGCCACATATCAGTGCCCATCAGGGCCGTCTATCAATGCCCATCAGTGCCACCTCATCAGTGCCACCTCATTGGTGCCACCTCATCGGTGCCCATCGGTGCCGTCTTATCAGTGCCCGTCAGTGCAACCATATCAGTGCCCATCATTGAAGAAGAAAACGTATTTATTTACAAAAAAAATGAACAGAAACAAATAAAAACATATTTTTTTTTTTAAATTCGGTCTTTTTTTATTCGTAGCGCAAAAAAAAAAATCGCAGAGGTGATCAAATACCACCAAAAGAAAGCTCTATTTGTGGAAACAAAATGATAAAAAAAAATGTTTGGGTACAGTGTAGCACGACCGCGCAATTGTCATTCAAATTGCGACAGCGCTGAAAGCTGAAAATTGGCCTGGGCAGGAAGGGGCATAAGTGCCCCCCGGTATTGAAGGGGTTAAATGGTTAAACTTCCTTCATTTACACACCAAAGTTCTTTCCTTTGATAAAAGAACGAAAAGATACTTTGTTTCTACTTCTTCCCGTGTTGTGATAAAACTTGTCAGGCTGCCTGGGTTTTGTTTTTTTTCAGCTGTGAGAACTCTCTGCACTTGTTAGAAAGATCGCGAGATGCCGTTATGAAGATCGGGAAGGAAAAAGATCGCGATTTCGATTCTTCGCGATTAATCGCGCAGCTCTAATATATCTATATGGGAACCCCCATTGTGGTGCCCATCGCACCCCCCTCTGCTGTATATGGCGATGTGTTGGGTGATGAGGGGGGTACATTATAGGGAGGGGATCCCCTTCTTTTCATCTTAAATTTGGGGTACATTTTGTTCCCCCCAACACTGATCTGTACAATGGAGGAGGGGGAGGAATCCTCCTACATGAAGATATCACCTTTTATGTCTCATTCCTTCCCCCGCAGAATCTTTTCCGGAACCCAGAAATCGGTTTTTCTGCCTTCAGTGAAGAAAAATGAAAAAATTGTTCCACTTTCTGATTTGCCGAGTTGAAGTTTTAATGAATAAATTGTTTTAAATTTCAGCAAAGAAGACAAGAAAAAGGAACATTTGTCAGTTCGTAGCCGGCAGACACTTAATCTTCCGCTAATATTGAACGACCTTTATCAGAACTCCATCTAATTAATCCCCATTGTCATTTTTTATTTGACGATCCGCTTGATGGGATTTTTCTTGGGACTCAGCGGAGCTCTGCTGCCCCCTTGTGGAAAACCTGGAGAAGCTGCAGATTTGTTTTCTTCTTTCTAAAGTTATCAGACTGCCAGGAGCATAGCCTATTGTATTAGGGCCCGGGCAGGGGTCTCAAACTGGTGGCCCTCCAGCTGTTGCGGAACTACAAGTCCCATCATGCCTCTGCCTGAGGGGGTCATGCTTGTAACTGTCAGCCTTGCAATGCCTCATGGGACTTGTAGTTTCGCAACAGCTGGAGGGCCACCAGTTTGAGACCCCCCTGCATTAGGGGGTGCACCCCAAAGCTCAAACACATATGTGTGTGTGTATGTACTGTGTATATATTATATATATATATATCATACTTAGTATCTGACAAAAGTAAGTACACCCCTCGGTCACATTGTTTGTAACTCTTTTCTTGTATCTTTTCATGTGACAACACTGAAGAAATGACACTTTGCTACAATGTAAAGTAGTGAGTGTACACAGGGGGGAGGAGTGTACACAGGGGGAGGAGTGTACACAGGGGGGAGGAGTGTACACAGGGGGGAGGAGTGTACAGCTTGTATAACGGTGTAAATTTCCTCTCCCCTCAAAATAACTCAACACACAGCCATTAATGTCTAAACCGCTGGCAACAAAAGTCAGTACACCCCTAAGTGAAAATGTCCAAATTGGGCCCAAAGTGTCAATATTTTGTGTGGCCGCCATTATTTTCCAGCACTGCCTTAACCCTCTTGGGCATGGAGGTCACCAGATCTTCACAGGTTGTCACTGGAGTCCTCTTCCCCTCCTCCATGATGACATCACAGAGCTGGTGGATGTTAGAGACCTTGCGCTCCCAAAGACAACCTCTGGATATGACGCTGAGCACGCGCACTCAACTTCTTTGGTGGACCATGGCGAGGCCTGTTCTGAGGGGAACCTGTCCTGTTATACCGCTGGATGGTCTTGGCCACCGTGCTGCAGCTCCGTTTCAGGGTCTTGGCAATCTTCTTATAGCCCCGCCCATCTTTATGTAGAGCGACAATTCTTTTCTTCAGATCCTCAGAGAGTTCTTTGCCATGAGGTGCCGTGTTGTACTTCCAGTGACCAGTATGAGAGAGTGAGAGCGATAACACCAAATTTATCACACCTGCTCCCCATTCACACCTGAGACCTTGTAACACTAATGGGGGGGGGGGGCATCTGTGTCCTCCCAAAGGGCCCCCCATTCCTATTACTTCATTTTATTTGTTTCACAAAAACTTTATCCTGACTCCGGTCACAAGGGATCTTCTCATTGGGGCTGTCAGGGGATTATATTGGGTGGAATCGCAGAGTGTTCGCCGCGTTCTCCTCCTCAGCAGAAGGCAATGTGCGTTTCAGCGGCCGCCCGGCATCCACATGGCGTTTTTTATTACTTTATATGAAGAATTTCACCTTCCCTGATATCTGTAAACTGCTAGAGAGAAGAATCCAATTATAATGTCCCCCAAAGTCTCACTTCTGAACACCGAGAACTTCTCCTTATTGGCTGAAAATTAGGAGTGATTCCATTTATTACATTTGTAGAGTGTAAGCTCCTCTGTACAGAGACTGATGTGATGGGGGGAGGGGACATTAGAGTGTAAGCTCCTCTGTACAGAGACTGATGTGATGGGGGGAGGGGACATTAGAGTGTAAGCTCCTCTGTACAGAGACTGATGTGATGGGGGGAGGGGACATTAGAGTGTAAGCTCCTCTGTACAGAGACTGATGTGATGTGGGGGAGGGGACATTAGAGTGTAAGCTCCTCTGTACAGAGACTGATGTGATGTGGGGGGGGACATTAGAGTGTAAGCTCCTCTGTACAGAGACTGATGTGATGTGGGGGAGGGGACATTAGAGTGTAAGCTCCTCTGTACAGAGACTGATGTGATGTGGGGGGGGACATTAGAGTGTAAGCTCCTCTGTATAGAGACTGATGTGGGGGGGGGAGGGGACATTAGAGTGTAAGCTCCTCTGTATAGAGACTGATGTGATGTGGGGGGGAGGGGACATTAGAGTGTAAGCTCCTCTGTACAGAGACTGATGTGACTGTGGGGGGAGGGGACATTAGAGTGTAAGCTCCTCTGTACAGAGACTGATGTGATGTGGGGGGGGACATTAGAGTGTAAGCTCCTCTGTACAGAGACTGATGTGACTGTGGGGGGAGGGGACATTAGAGTGTAATCTCCACTGTACAGAGACTGATGTGACTGTGGGGGAGGGGACATTAGAGTGTAAGCTCCTCTGTACAGAGACTGATGTGATGTGGGGGGGGGGGACATTAGAGTGTAAGCTCCTCTGTACAGAGACTGATGTGATGTGGGGGGAGGGGACTTTAGAGTGTAAGCTCCTCTGTACAGAGACTGATGTGACTGTGGGGGAGGGGACATTAGAGTGTAAGCTCCTCTGTATAGAGACTGATGTGATGTGGGGGAGGGGACATTAGAGTGTAAGCTCCTCTGTACAGAGACTGATGTGATGTGGGGGGAGGGGACTTTAGAGTGTAAGCTCCTCTGTACAGAGACTGATGTGACTGTGGGGGAGGGGACATTAGAGTGTAAGCTCCTCTGTACAGAGACTGATGTGATGTGGGGGAGGGGACATTAGAGTGTAAGCTCCTCTGTATAGAGACTGATGTGATGTGGGGGGAGGGGACATTAGAGTGTTAGCTCCTCTGTACAGAGACTGATGTGACTGTGTGGGGAGGGGACATTAGAGTGTAAGCTCCTCTGTACAGAGACTGATGTGATGTGGGGGGAGGGGACATTAGAGTGTAAGCTCCTCTGTACAGAGACTGATGTGACTGTGGGGGAGGGGGGGACATTAGAGTGTAAGCTCCTCTGTACAGAGACTGATGTGACTGTGGGGGAGGAGACATTAGAGTGTAAGCTCCTCTGTATAGAGACTGATGTGATGTGGGGGGGAGGGGACATTAGAGTGTAAGCTCCTCTGTATAGAGACTGATGTGACTGTGTGGGGAGGGGACATTAGAGTGTAAGCTCCTCTGTACAGAGACTGATGTGACTGTGGGGGAGGGGGGGACATTAGAGTGTAAGCTCCTCTGTATAGAGACTGATGTGATGTGGGGGAGGGGACATTAGAGTGTAAGCTCCTCTGTACAGAGACTGATGTGATGTGGGGGAGGGGACATTAGAGTGTAAGCTCCTCTGTACAGAGACTGATGTGATGTGGGGGAGGGGACATTAGAGTGTAAGCTCCTCTGTACAGAGACTGATGTGATGTGGGGGAGGGGACTTTAGAGTGTAAGCTCCTCTGTACAGAGACTGATTTGACTGTGGGGGAGGGGACATTAGAGTGTAAGCTCCTCTGTACAGAGACTGATGTGATGTGTGGGGAGGGGACATTAGAGTGTAAGCTCCTCTGTACAGAGACTGATGTGACTGTGGGGGAGGGGGGGACATTAGAGTGTAAGCTCCTCTGTACAGAGACTGATGTGACTGTGGGGGAGGAGACATTAGAGTGTAAGCTCCTCTGTATAGAGACTGATGTGATGTGGGGGGGGGACATTAGAGTGTAAGCTCCTCTGTACAGAGACTGATGTGACTGTGGGGGGAGGGGACATTAGAGTGTAAGCTCCTCTGTATAGAGACTGATGTGATGTGGGGGGGAGGGGACATTAGAGTGTAAGCTCCTCTGTACAGAGACTGATGTGATGTGGGGGGAGGGGACATTAGAGTGTAAGCTCCTCTGTACAGAGACTGATGTGACTGTGGGGGAGGGGACTTTAGAGTGTAAGCTCCTCTGTACAGAGACTGATGTGATGTGGGGGGGAGGGGACATTAGAGTGTAAGCTCCTCTGTATAGAGACTGATGTGATGTGGGGGGAGGGGACATTAGAGTGTAAGCTCCTCTGTACAGAGACTGATGTGACTGTGGGGGGAGGGGACATTAGAGTGTAAGCTCCTCTGGTACAGAGACTGATGTGACTGTGGGGGGAGGGGACATTAGAGTGTAAGCTCCTCTGGTACAGAGACTGATGTGATTGGCTCAGTGATCTCTGTACAGCGCTGCGGTATGTGTCAGAGCTATATAAATCAATGGCAATTCACAAAGGATCCACATACTGCAGGTTGTTCCCTTTAAATTTAATCCGGCACAATAAAAATACAGGAGTTACCACTGATGACTTTTTTTTAAAGGTGTAAGTTCCTGGGCTGCCATTCTGATCCCACTTTTACTGCCTAATGAGCCGGTTATTTGTAGGAAGCATGCAGCCAGTGAAAGTCAGACCTACTTGTGTGTTCCAGGGTTCAGCTCACCGTAGTGATTCCAGGATGAGAAGGACAACCCTGGGACCTTTAAATGCAAGTCCACAACATGTACAGTAATGGTGACACGACAGGTCCTCTTGTTTTAGAAATGTTGCGTTTTCCTTTCACACGTCTCATTTCTCAGTCTGTGGAAGTTGTAAAGCCGCTCTTTGTGTTTCAGATGCTGAGTCCGGAGAGTAGTGATGCCAGTAGGAAGATGGCGTCGCAGTGGGCGCGCAGCAACAGCGCCGAGAACAAAGTCCCTCACACTCGTATGGACGATGAAGCTGCAATCCAGGTAGGACCATCTCATGAGTTGTCTAACCTTCACCTAATTCCAACCTGAGGAGTTCCTCCAACCTGCGGAGCTCCTCCAACCTGAGGAGGTCCTCCAACCTGCGGAGCTCCTCCAACCTGCGGAGTTTCTCCAACCTGAGGAGTTCCTCCAACCTGCGGAGCTCCTCCAACCTGCGGAGCTCCTCCAACCTGCGGAGCTTCTCCAACCTGAGGAGTTCCTCCAACCTGCGGCGCTCCTCCAACCTGTGGAGTTCCTCCAACCTGAGGAGTTCCCCCAACCTGAGGAGTTCCCCCAACCTGAGGAGTTCCCCCAACCTGCGGAGTTCCTCCAACCTGCGGAGTTCCTCCAACCTGAGGAGTTCCTCCAACCTGCGGAGCTCCTCCAACCTGCGGAGTTCCTCCAACCTGGGGAGCTTCTCCAACCTGAGGAGCTCCTCCAACCTGCGGAGCTCCTCCAACCTGCGGAGTTCCTCCAACCTGAGGAGCTCCTCCAACCTGCGGAGCTCCTCCAACCTGAGGAGTTCCTCCAACCTGCGGAGCTCCTCCAACCTGAGGAGTAACTCCAACCTGCGGAGTTCCTCCAACCTGAGGAGCTCCTCCAACCTGAGGAGCTTCTCCAATCTGAGGAGCTCCTCCAACCTGCGGAGCTCCTCCAACCTGCGGAGCTCCTCCAACCTGAGGAGTTCCTCCAACCTGCGGAGCTCCTCCAACCTGAGGAGTTCCAACCTGCGGAGCTCCTCCAACCTGAGGAGTTCCTCCAACCTGCGGAGTTTCTCCAACCTGCGGAGCTCCTCCAACCTGCGGAGCTCCTCCAACCTGAGGAGTTCCTCCAACCTGCGGAGTTCCTCCAACCTGCGGAGCTCCTCCAACCTGCGGAGCTCCTCCAACCTGCGGAGCTCCTCCAACCTGAGGAGTTCCTCCAACCTGAGGAGCTCCTCCAACCTGAGGAGTTCCTCCAACCTGAGGAGTTCCTTCAACCTGCGCTATCCAATACACATGTCCATCCTTTCCAGGATCTGATCATTACTGATTGGATATGGATTGGTTGAGAAGAGAAGAACCTCCTCCAGGTCCATTGTGTGCGTTGCCTTGCTGGTAAAGCACCTCGTCTCCTCGTTGATGAGGACAAGAACCTCCTTCACACAGCCCAGGTCCAGAGGTTGTGGTGGTTCTGCATGCAGGGAGCTTATCAGAATCTGGAAGCCCCTTTAACAATAAAGGGGCTCCCTCAGATATTACCCCTCCCCCCCATGTGAATGGATAAGGGGTAGGTAGTACCTCTATTCTCTCACACAAAATGTAAACCATAAAAAAAAACACACACAGCGTTTTTGACAATTATTTTATTAAAGAAAGGGAAAAAAAAAAACTCCCACAATGTATACCCGCCATCAATCACATCTTCCAGTGATGCCCATCCACCCCAAACACGACGAAGAACGATGCCGACCCTCCAAAAGGAAAAAAAACAAAACAATGCTCACCGATACATCCAATCCCATCGCTTCACTCACGCCGAATGATATCTAGTAAACAAAAGGGTGGGGTCTTCTGTGTGACATCATTGACAAAATATAGACATATTCCATATTTGGTGATTGCTACTTTGTATCTCTCTGTCTCCTGTCTGATCAATGTTTATAAACACTGTTACTTTGTATCTCTCTGTCTCCTGTCTGATCAATGTTTATAAACAATGTTACTTTGTATCTCTCTGTCTCCTGTTTGATCAATGTTTATAAACACTGTTACTTTGCATCTCTCTGTCTCCTGTCTGATCAATGTTTATAAACAATGTTACTTTGTATCTCTCTGTCTCCTGTCTGATCAATGTTTATAAACAATGCTACTTTGTATCTCTCTGTCTCCTGTCTGATCAATGTTTATAAACAATGTTACTTTGTATCTCTCTGTCTCCTGCCCGATCAATGTTTATAAACACTGTTACTTTGTATGTCTCTATCTCCCGTCTGATCAATGTTTATAAACAATGTTACTTTGTATCTTTCTGTCTCCTGTCTGCTCAATGTTTATAAACAATGTTACTTTGTATCTCTGTCTCCTGTCTGATCAATGTTTATAAACAATGTTACTTTGTATGTTTCTGTCTTCTGTCTGCTCAATGTTTATAAACAATGTTACTTTGTATCTTTCTGTCTCCCGTCTGATCAATGTTTATAAACAATGTAAGTTTGTATCGCTCTTTCTCCCGTCTGATCAATGTTTATAAACAATGTGCCAGATGGCCTGTTTTTTTGACAACAGCTTCTACAGCCACTGCTATCTTGAGGGTCACCTGTAAGAGCAGCCAGGTGGTAATAGGTGATTGCCTTGTCTTAGTACATCTCACCTTGACTTTTCCCAGATCTTTACTAACATGTTGGCATTCAGTCCCTCTGCCTGCCATTGTATTGTCACCTTCCTGTTACCCCCGGCCAGGACGGTCGTCGCAGTAACACAAGACGCTCGCTGACAATGTCACGCAACGAGGAGTGAAGCCGTGTGTTACACACAATGGGAATTCCTCACCTCCGTCTGGGATGCCTGTAATTGTCATTCCAGCTCGTTGTCCAAACCCCGTTATTAGTCCTGATTGCAGGTGCTGAAGCCTCAGGACCGTCACACATGCTGTCAGTCTGTCCGATTTTCATCCATCGACGGATGAAAAACGAACATCAGTGCATCTCTATTGAAAAACTGATGTAAATGGATGATCATCCTTGGATTACGAGTATAATTAGTTCCAGAAGCATGCTTGTAATCCAAAGCACTCGTATATCAAAGCGAGTTTCCCCATAGAAGTCAATGGAAACTCAGATAATCCGTTCCACAGTGACTTCTATGGTATGCAGTACCGCATATGGCCAGAGGTGAGGGGGGGGGGGGGGCGCGCCGGAGACACTCGGAAACCGATCGCAGCCGCTCGCATGCACTCGGAAACACTTGGAGAGGCTCGGGAACGGAGTGTTTCCGAGTGGCTCCGAGTGCATCCAAGTGCATCCGAGTGGCTCCGAATGTCACCGGCGCCCCCTCCCCGCACCTCTGGCCAAATGCGGTACTGCACACCGCAGAGGCTTGAATCCTGCTCGTTTTGCGAGACAACGGGCGCAAACCGAGTCAGGATTTAAAAAACAAAAACAAATAATAGCTCGTTACTCGCAATCAGAGGTATTACTGTACATCAGTTTAACTCCGCTTCATCACATGTTTTTTGAAACTGATCAAAGCTCTATCGGTCGAAAAACGGATGTAAACTGACAAGTTAGAAGGCTGGACCGCAGGTCAGCCTTAATTTGTAGGAGGAGTAGGAAGGTATTTAAACCCGCCCTCTCTCCTCCTTGCCTGTCGATGTCGCTCTCGTGCCCCACCCACCCTTCCCCCCTTTTCTTGTTATTTCTTCTCCTTTACTTTTACTTGGGTATGCCCCCTTTTAGGCATACCGACCATGTGACCCCGGCACACCCCAGGTCACTTTCCGTGTTTTCCCCTCGGTCATTTCCAGCACGTACCTGAGACTCTGAGTACAAATGGTCAGTTCTTCATCCGTTTTTTGCATTGGTAGGGGATGTAAAAAAAAACGGATACAAAACTGATGAAAAACGGATGTATACAGTGCTCCTACACACCACCCCCCCCCCCCCCCCCCGTCCATTGGAATGAATGGGCAGCGATTTTGAAGCGCCGCAACACGGGCGCTTTTAACCCCTTCTTCGGCCGCTAAAAGCGCCCCACTAGCGGCTGAAAAGCACTGCTATAACAACCGCAAAGTGCCGCTAAAACGAGCGTCACTTTACTGCCAACGCGTTCGCGGCCGCAGTGTGAAAGAGGCCTTGTTCTTCCGTTTTGTCATGTTTTGCCTGCAGCTTTTTGCAATTGTGAACTTGCAGAGATGCAGACACATACTGATCGCTTATTTACTTGTTTAAAATCTACAACACCCAGCAAACTCCTTCAATAAGATATTGTGAATGGTCAAATTCACTGTTCCTTTTTATTTTTCCTTTCTTCTTTATATTACAAATTGTGCTACAAGAGGAGTGAGACTCCTTTCTTGGATTCACAATAGTTACCAGGGCATGACCTCAAAATTCACAAAACTCTGAGTGATATTACTGTCCCGTAATAATACAGCTCTCTGCCTCTTCCTCCCTGTGTCTCTCTCTTTCCTCCCCTTCTTACCCATTTTCTATTTAGCCATATCTCCAATTATATTATTTGTATTATTTCAGCAAATTTACACCTTCGGGAAGAAGCTGGGAGAGGGGAGCTTTGGCGTTGTGATTGAAGCCACACACAATGAAAGTGGAAAGAAGTGGGCCATTAAGAAAGTCAACCGAGAAAAGGTGAGACTGAAATCAGTGCAGGTAGATGTTTCCTCCTCTAACCAATCTCCTTCCTCCACCAATCTCCTTCCTTCTCTCAGTGTAGATAGACGTGTCCTCCACCAATCCCCTTCCTTCTCTCAGTGTAGATAGATGTGTCCTCCACCAATCCCCTTCCTTCTCTCAGTGTAGATAGACGAGTCCTCCACCAATCCCCTTCCTTCTCTCAGTGTAGATAGACGTGTCCTCCACCAATCCCCTTCCTTCTCTCAGTGTAGATAGACGTGTCCTCCACCAATCCCCTTCCTTCTCAGTGTAGATAGACGTGTCCTCCACCAATCCCCTTCCTTCTCTCAGTGTAGATAGACGTGTCCTCCACCAATCCCCTTCCTTCTCTCAGTGTAGATAGACTTGTCCTCCACCAATCTCCTTCCTTCTCTCAGTGTAGATAGACGTGTCCTCCACCAATCCCCTTCCTTCTCAGTGTAGATAGACGTGTCCTTCACCAATCCCCTTCCTTCTCTCAGTGTAGACAGACGTGTCCTCCACCAATCCCCTTCCTTCTCTCAGTGTAGATAGACGTGTCCTCCACCAATCCCCTTCCTTCTCTCAGTGTAGATAGACGTGTCCTCCACCAATCCCCTTCCTTCTCTCAGTGTAGATAGACTTTTCCTCCACCAATCCCCTTCCTTCTCTCAGTGTAGATAGATGTGTCCTCCACCAATCCCCTTCCTTCTCTCAGTGTAGATAGATGTGTCCTCCACCAATCCCCTTCCTTCTCTCAGTGTAGATAGACGTGTCCTCCACCAATCCCCTTCCTTCTCTCAGTGTAGATAGACGTGTCCTCCACCAATCTCCTTCCTTCTCTCAGTGTAGAAAGATGTGTCCTCCACCAATCCCCTTCCTTCTCTCAGTGTAGATAGACGTGTCCTCCACCAATCCCCTTCCTTCTCTCAGTGTAGATAGACGTGTCCCTTCACCAATCCCCTTCCTTCTCTCAGTGTAGATAGATGTGTCCTCCACCAATCCCCTTCCTTCTCTCAGTGTAGATAGACGTGTCCTCCACCAATCCCCTTCTTTCTCTCAGTGTAGATAGACGTGTCCTCCACCAATCCCCTTCCTTCTCTCAGTGTAGATAGACGTGTCCTCCACCAATCCCCTTCCTTCTCTCAGTGTAGATAGACGTGTCCTCCACCAATCCCCTTCCTTCTCTCAGTGTAGATAGACGTGTCCTCCACCAATCCCCTTCCTTCTCTCAGTGTAGATAGACGTGTCCTCCACCAATCCCCTTCCTTCTCTCAGTGTAGATAGACGTGTCCTCCACCAATCCCCTTCCTTCTCTCAGTGTAGATAGACGTGTCCCTCCACCAATCCCCTTCCTTCTCTCAGTGTAAATAGACGTGTCCTCCACCAATCCCCTTCCTTCTCTCAGTGTAGATAGACGTGTCCCTCCACCAATCCCCTTCCTTCTCTCAGTGTAGATAGACGTGTCCTCCACCAATCCCCTTCCTTCTCTCAGTGTAGATAGACGTGTCCCTCCACCAATCCCCTTCCTTCTCTCAGTGTAGATAGACGTGTCCTCCACCAATCCCCTTCCTTCTCTCAGTGTAGATAGACGTGTCCTCCACCAATCCCCTTCCTTCTCTCAGTGTAGATAGACGTGTCCTCCACCAATCTCCTTCCTTCTCTCAGTGTAGATAGACGTGTCCTCCACCAATCCCCTTCCTTCTCTCAGTGTAGATAGACGTGTCCTCCACCAATCTCCTTCCTTCTCTCAGTGTAGATAGACGTGTCCTCCACCAATCCCCTTCCTTCTCTCAGTGTAGATAGACGTGTCCTCCACCAATCTCCTTCCTTCTCTCAGTGTAGATAGACGTGTCCTCCACCAATCCCCTTCCTTCTCTCAGTGTAGATAGACGTGTCCTCCACCAATCCTCCTCCTTCTCTCAGTGTAGATAGACGTGTCCTCCACCAATCCCCTTCCTTCTCTCAGTGTAGATAGACGTGTCCTCCACCAATCCCCTTCCTTCTCTCAGTGTTAATAGACGTGTCCTCCACCAATCCCCTTCCTTCTCTCAGTGCAGATAGACGTGTCCTCCACCAATCCCCTTCCTTCTCTCAGTGTAGATAGATGTGTCCTCCACCAATCCCCTTCCTGCTCTCAGTGTAGATAGATGTGTCCTCCACCAATCCCCTTCCTTCTCTCAGTGTAGATAGACGTGTCCTCCACCAATCCCCTTCCTTCTCTCAGTGTAGATAGACGTGTCCTCCACCAATCCCCTTCCTTCTCTCAGTGTAGATAGACGTGTCCTCCATCCAATCTCCTTCCTTCTCTCAGTGTAGATAGACGTGTCCCTCCACCAATCCACTTCCTTCTCTCAGTGTAGATAGACGTGTCCTCCACCAATCTCCTTCCTTCTCTCAGTGTAGATAGACGTGTCCTCCACCAATCCCCTTCCTTCTCTCAGTGTAGATAGACGTGTCCTCCACCTATCCCCTTCCTTCTCTCAGTGTAGATAGACGTGTCCTCCACCAATCTCCTTCCTTCTCTCAGTGTAATTAGACGTGTCCTCCACCAATCCCCTTCCTTCTCTCAGTGTAGATAGACGTGTCCTCCACCTATCCCCTTCCTTCTCTCAGTGTAGATAGACGTGTCCTCCACCAATCCCCTTCCTTCTCTCAGTGTAGATAGACGTGTCCTCCACCAATCCCATTCCTTCTCTCAGTGTAGATAGAGACGTGTCCCTCCACCAATCCCCTTCCTTCTCTCAGTGTAGATAGACGTGTCCCTCCACCAATCCCCTTCCTTCTCTCAGTGTAGATAGACGTGTCCCTCCACCAATCCCCTTCCTTCTCTCAGTGTAGATCGACGTGTCCTCCACCAATCCCCTTCCTTCTCTCAGTGTAGATAGACGTGTCCTCCACCAATCCCCTTCCTTCTCTCAGTGTAGATAGACGTGTCCTCCACCATCCCCTTCCTTCTCTCAGTGTAGATAGACGTGTCCTCCACCAATCTCCTTCCTTCTCTCTATGTAGATAGACGTGTCCTCCAGCAATCCCCTTCCTTCTCTCAGTGTAGATAGACGTGTCCTCCACCAATCTCCTTCCTTCTCTCTATGTAGATAGACGTGTCCTCCAGCAATCCCCTTCCTTCTCTCAGTGTAGATAGACGTGTCCTCCACCAATCTCCTTCCTTCTCTCTATGTAGATAGACGTGTCCTCCAGCAATCCCCTTCCTTCTCTCAGTGTAGATAGACCTGTCCTCTACCAATCTCCTTCCTTCTCTCAGTGTAGATAGACGTGACCTCCACCAATCCCCTTCCTTCTCTCAGTGTAGATAGACATGTCCCTCCACCAATCCCCTTCCTTCTCTCAGTGTAGATAGACGTGTCCTCTACCAATCTCCTTCCTTCTCTCAGTGTAGATAGACGTGTCCTCCACCAATCCCCTTCCTTCTCTCAGTGTAGATAGACGTGTCCTCCACCAATCCCCTTCCTTCTCTCAGTGTAGATAGACGTGTCCTCCACCAATCCCCTTCCTTCTCAGTGTAGATAGACGTGTCCTCCACCAATCCCCTTCCTTCTCTCAGTGTAGATAGACGTGTCCTCCACCAATCCCCTTCCTTCTCTCAGTGTAGATAGACTTGTCCTCCACCAATCTCCTTCCTTCTCTCAGTGTAGATAGACGTGTCCTCCACCAATCCCCTTCCTTCTCAGTGTAGATAGACGTGTCCTTCACCAATCCCCTTCCTTCTCTCAGTGTAGACAGACGTGTCCTCCACCAATCCCCTTCCTTCTCTCAGTGTAGATAGACGTGTCCTCCACCAATCCCCTTCCTTCTCTCAGTGTAGATAGACGTGTCCTCCACCAATCCCCTTCCTTCTCTCAGTGTAGATAGACGTGTCCTCCACCAATCCCCTTCCTTCTCTCAGTGTAGATAGACTTTTCCTCCACCAATCCCCTTCCTTCTCTCAGTGTAGATAGATGTGTCCTCCACCAATCCCCTTCCTTCTCTCAGTGTAGATAGATGTGTCCTCCACCAATCCCCTTCCTTCTCTCAGTGTAGATAGACGTGTCCTCCACCAATCCCCTTCCTTCTCTCAGTGTAGATAGACGTGTCCTCCACCAATCCCCTTCCTTCTCTCAGTGTAGATAGACGTGTCCCTCCACCAATCCCCTTCCTTCTTTCAGTGTAGATAGACGTGTCCTCCACCAATCCCCTTCCTTCTCTCAGTGTAAATAGACATGTCCTCCACCAATCCCCTTCCTTCTCTCAGTGTAGATAGACGTGTCCTCCACCAATCTCCTTCCTTCTCTCAGTGTAGAAAGATGTGTCCTCCACCAATCCCCTTCCTTCTCTCAGTGTAGATAGACGTGTCCTCCACCAATCCCCTTCCTTCTCTCAGTGTAGATAGACGTGTCCTCCACCAATCCCCTTCCTTCTCTCAGTGTAGATAGACGTGTCCCTTCACCAATCCCCTTCCTTCTCTCAGTGTAGATAGATGTGTCCTCCACCAATCCCCTTCCTTCTCTCAGTGTAGATAGACGTGTCCTCCACCAATCCCCTTCCTTCTCTCAGTGTAGATAGACGTGTCCTCCACCAATCCCCTTCCTTCTCTCAGTGTAGATAGACGTGTCCTCCACCAATCCCCTTCCTTCTCTCAGTGTAGATAGACGTGTCCTCCACCAATCCCCTTCCTTCTCTCAGTGTAGATAGACGTGTCCTCCACCAATCCCCTTCCTTCTCTTAGTGTAGATAGACGTGTCCTCCACCAATCCCCTTCCTTCTCTCAGTGTAGATAGACGTGTCCTCCACCAATCCCCTTCCTTCTCTCAGTGTAGAAAGATGTGTCCTCCACCAATCCCCTTCCTTCTCTCAGTGTAGATAGACGTGTCCTCCACCAATCCCCTTCCTTCTCTTAGTGTAGATAGACGTGTCCTCCACCAATCCCCTTCCTTCTCTCAGTGTAGATAGACGTGTCCTCCACCAATCCCCTTCCTTCTCTCAGTGTAGATAGACGTGTCCTCCACCAATCCCCTTCCTTCTCTCAGTGTAGATAGACGTGTCCTCCACCAATCCCCTTCCTTCTCTCAGTGTAGATAGACGTGTCCCTCCACCAATCCCCTTCCTTCTCTCAGTGTAGATAGACGTGTCCTCCACCAATCCCCTTCCTTCTCTCAGTGTAGATAGACGTGTCCCTCCACCAATCCCCTTCCTTCTCTCAGTGTAGATAGACGTGTCCTCCACCAATCCCCTTCCTTCTCTCAGTGTAGATAGACGTGTCCTCCACCAATCCCCTTCCTTCTCTCAGTGTAGATAGACGTGTCCTCCACCAATCCCCTTCCTTCTCTCAGTGTAGATAGACGTGTCCTCCACCAATCCCCTTCCTTCTCTCAGTGTAGATAGACGTGTCCTCCACCAATCCCCTTCCTTCTCTTAGTGTAGATAGACGTGTCCTCCACCAATCCCCTTCCTTCTCTCAGTGTAGATAGACGTGTCCTCCACCATCCCCTTCCTTCTCTCAGTGTAGATAGACGTGTCCTCCACCAATCTCCTTCCTTCTCTCTATGTAGATAGACGTGTCCTCCAGCAATCCCCTTCCTTCTCTCAGTGTAGATAGACCTGTCCTCTACCAATCTCCTTCCTTCTCTCAGTGTAGATAGACGTGTCCTCCACCAATCCCCTTCCTTCTCTCAGTGTAGATAGACATGTCCCTCCACCAATCCCCTTCCTTCTCTCAGTGTAGATAGACGTGTCCTCTACCAATCTCCTTCCTTCTCTCAGTGTAGATAGATGTGTCCTCCACCAATCCCCTTCCTTCTCTCAGTGTAGATAGATGTGTCCTCCACCAATCCCCTTCCTTCTCTCAGTGTAGATAGACGTGTCCTCTATCCAATCTCCTTCCTTCTCTCAGTGTAGATAGACGTGTCCTCCACCAATCCACTTCCTTCTCTCAGTGTAGATAGACGTGTCCCTCCACCAATCTCCTTCCTTTTCTCAGTGTAGATAGACGTGTCCTCCACCAATCCCCTTCCTTCTCTCAGTGTAGATAGACGTGTCCTCCACCAATCCCCTTCCTTCTCTCAGTGTAGATAGACGTGTCCTCCACCAATCCCCTTCCTTCTCTCAGTGTAGATAGATGTGTCCTCCACCAATCCCCTTCCTTCTCTCAGTGTAGATAGATGTGTCCTCCACCAATCCCCTTCCTTCTCAGTGTAGATAGACGTGTCCTCCACCAATCCCCTTCCTTCTCTCAGTGTAGATAGACGTGTCCTCCACCAATCCCCTTCCTTCTCTCAGTGTAGATAGACTTGTCCTCCACCAATCTCCTTCCTTCTCTCAGTGTAGATAGACGTGTCCTCCACCAATCCCCTTCCTTCTCAGTGTAGATAGACGTGTCCTTCACCAATCCCCTTCCTTCTCTCAGTGTAGACAGACGTGTCCTCCACCAATCCCCTTCCTTCTCTCAGTGTAGATAGACGTGTCCTCCACCAATCCCCTTCCTTCTCTCAGTGTAGATAGACGTGTCCTCCACCAATCCCCTTCCTTCTCTCAGTGTAGATAGACGTGTCCTCCACCAATCCCCTTCCTTCTCTCAGTGTAGATAGACTTTTCCTCCACCAATCCACTTCCTTCTCTCTGTGTAGATAGATGTGTCCTCCACCAATCCCCTTCCTTCTCTCAGTGTAGATAGATGTGTCCTCCACCAATCCCCTTCCTTCTCTCAGTGTAGATAGACGTGTCCTCCACCAATCCCCTTCCTTCTCTCAGTGTAGATAGACGTGTCCTCCACCAATCCCCTTCCTTCTCTCAGTGTAGATAGACGTGTCCCTCCACCAATCCCCTTCCTTCTTTCAGTGTAGATAGACGTGTCCTCCACCAATCCCCTTCCTTCTCTCAGTGTAAATAGACATGTCCTCCACCAATCCCCTTCCTTCTCTCAGTGTAGATAGACGTGTCCTCCACCAATCTCCTTCCTTCTCTCAGTGTAGAAAGATGTGTCCTCCACCAATCCCCTTCCTTCTCTCAGTGTAGATAGACGTGTCCTCCACCAATCCCCTTCCTTCTCTCAGTGTAGATAGACGTGTCCTCCACCAATCCCCTTCCTTCTCTCAGTGTAGATAGACGTGTCCCTTCACCAATCCCCTTCCTTCTCTCAGTGTAGATAGATGTGTCCTCCACCAATCCCCTTCCTTCTCTCAGTGTAGATAGACGTGTCCTCCACCAATCCCCTTCCTTCTCTCAGTGTAGATAGACGTGTCCTCCACCAATCCCCTTCCTTCTCTCAGTGTAGATAGACGTGTCCTCCACCAATCCCCTTCCTTCTCTCAGTGTAGATAGACGTGTCCTCCACCAATCCCCTTCCTTCTCTCAGTGTAGATAGACGTGTCCTCCACCAATCCCCTTCCTTCTCTTAGTGTAGATAGACGTGTCCTCCACCAATCCCCTTCCTTCTCTCAGTGTAGATAGACGTGTCCTCCACCAATCCCCTTCCTTCTCTCAGTGTAGAAAGATGTGTCCTCCACCAATCCCCTTCCTTCTCTCAGTGTAGATAGACGTGTCCTCCACCAATCCCCTTCCTTCTCTCAGTGTAGATAGACGTGTCCTCCACCAATCCCCTTCCTTCTCTCAGTGTAGATAGACGTGTCCCTCCACCAATCCCCTTCCTTCTCTCAGTGTAGATAGACGTGTCCTCCACCAATCCCCTTCCTTCTCTCAGTGTAGATAGACGTGTCCTCCACCAATCCCCTTCCTTCTCTCAGTGTAGATAGACGTGTCCTCCACCAATCCCCTTCCTTCTCTCAGTGTAGATAGACGTGTCCTCCACCAATCCCCTTCCTTCTCTCAGTGTAGATAGACGTGTCCTCCACCAATCCCCTTCCTTCTCTCAGTGTAGATAGACGTGTCCTCCACCAATCCCCTTCCTTCTCTCAGTGTAGATAGACGTGTCCTCCACCAATCCCCTTCCTTCTCTCAGTGTAGATAGACGTGTCCTCCACCAATCCCCTTCCTTCTCTCAGTGTAGATAGACGTGTCCTCCACCAATCCCCTTCCTTCTCTCAGTGTAGATAGACGTGTCCCTCCACCAATCCCCTTCCTTCTCTCAGTGTAGATAGACGTGTCCTCCACCAATCCCCTTCCTTCTCTCAGTGTAGATCGACGTGTCCTCCACCAATCCCCTTCCTTCTCTCAGTGTAGATAGACGTGTCCTCCACCAATCCCCTTCCTTCTCTCAGTGTAGATAGACGTGTCCTCCACCATCCCCTTCCTTCTCTCAGTGTAGATAGACGTGTCCTCCACCAATCTCCTTCCTTCTCTCTATGTAGATAGACGTGTCCTCCAGCAATCCCCTTCCTTCTCTCAGTGTAGATAGACCTGTCCTCTACCAATCTCCTTCCTTCTCTCAGTGTAGATAGACGTGTCCTCCACCAATCCCCTTCCTTCTCTCAGTGTAGATAGACATGTCCCTCCACCAATCCCCTTCCTTCTCTCAGTGTAGATAGACGTGTCCTCTACCAATCTCCTTCCTTCTCTCAGTGTAGATAGATGTGTCCTCCACCAATCCCCTTCCTTCTCTCAGTGTAGATAGATGTGTCCTCCACCAATCCCCTTCCTTCTCTCAGTGTAGATAGACGTGTCCTCTATCCAATCTCCTTCCTTCTCTCAGTGTAGATAGACGTGTCCTCCACCAATCCACTTCCTTCTCTCAGTGTAGATAGACGTGTCCCTCCACCAATCTCCTTCCTTTTCTCAGTGTAGATAGACGTGTCCTCCACCAATCCCCTTCCTTCTCTCAGTGTAGATAGACGTGTCCTCCACCAATCCCCTTCCTTCTCTCAGTGTAGATAGACGTGTCCTCCACCAATCCCCTTCCTTCTCTCAGTGTAGATAGATGTGTCCTCCACCAATCCCCTTCCTTCTCTCAGTGTAGATAGACATGTCCTCCACCAATCCCCTTCTTTCTCTGGCAGTGAAATATCTTCTCCTCAGATCGATCATTTGATATGTGGAATTAGTAGAATTACTGAGGGATGATTTTGGTTCTCTAGGCCGGGAGCTCCACCGTCAAGCTGCTGGAACGTGAAGTCTCCATCTTGAAGAGAGTCAATCATGAACATATCATCCACCTGGAGGAAGTCTTCGAGACCCCCAAGGTCAGCCTATCCACCAGTCTTCCAATCTTCTTCATCCCAGAGGGGCTAGGAAGGAAACCGCATTACTTGGAAACGCAATTTACAGACTCCATTGTTGTGTGTTCTCCATTCCTCCATTCGTCTCCCTGGCTCCGCCCACTGCAGGGATCAACTTGTGTCAACTGAGGGCAATCCACATGAATAAAATAGACTGTCATTATAGAGATACCGTATATACTCGAGTATAAGCCGACCTGAGTATAAGCCGAGGCACCTAATTTTACCACAAAAAAATGGGAAAACGTATTGACTCGAGTATAAGCCTAGGGTGGGAAATGCAGCAGCTACTGTAAGTGGAAAAGAGGGTCAACAATGCCTATTTGCAGGCTCACTGCATGTGCCCATCTGTCTCATCAGTGCTCATCTGCAGCCTCACTGTGCCCATCTGTCTCATCAGTGCCCATCTGCAGCCTCACTGTGCCCATCTGCAGCCTCACTGTGCCCATCTGTCTCATCAGTGCCCATCTGCAGCCTCACTGTGCCCGTCTGTCTCATCAGTGCCCATCTGCAGCCTCACTGTGCCCATCTGTCTCAGTGCCCATCTGCAGCCTCACTGTGCCCATTTGTCTCATCAGTGCCCATCTGCAGCCTCACTGTGCCCATCTGTCTCATCAGTGCCCATCTGTCTCATCAGTGCCCATCTGCAGCCTCACTATGCCCATCTGCAGCCTCACTGTGCCCATCTGTCTCATTAGTGCCCATCTGCAGCCTCACTGTGCCCATCTGCAGCCTCACTGTGCCCATCTGTCTCATCAGTGCCCATCTGCAGCCTCACTGTGCCCATCTGCAGTGTCACTGTGCCCATCTGTCTCATCAGTGCCCATCTGCAGCCTCACTGTGCCCATCTGCAGCCTCACTGTGCCATCTGTCTCATCAGTGCCCATCTGCAGCCTCACTGTGCCCACCTGCCTCACTGTGCCCATCTGCAGCCTCACTGTGTCCACCTGTCTCATGAGTGCCCATCTGCAGCCTCACGTACCTTTTGATCTCCCGCTGTGTCATGCAACTACAGTCGGCAGTGTTCTGTCAAAAGTTTGAACTTATCAAATTCTCCAACCGGGTGTACTGCGCATGCGCGAGAACATCTTTCTGCTGCACGTCGTCAACCCATCAAATACACCAACTCCACTAGCCGCCGCACCGCGTCTGCGCGACCTTCGTTTTAACACACGATAATCCCCTATCACACACAAGACGTTCTCGTGGACGCGCTCGCGCATGCGCAGTGCACCCGGCAATGGCCGCCGACTACAGTTAAGACAGCATGACACATCGGGAGACTCGAGTATAAGCCGAAGGGGGGGGCTTTTTTCAGCATAAAAAAACGTGCTGAAAAAGTGGACTTGTACTCGAGTATATACGGTAATTAAAGTGCACCTGTCAGTAACTTTACAAGTCTCCATAAATAATTTCCTGAAGTGTCACAATATACAGTAACCGGATCATTATTCAGAAAATCTCCGCCTTTCCAATCAGTGACTTTGCCTAGGCTGAGATGATGTCATCAGTCTGCTGCAGGCAGGAGGAAGTATTTCCTCAGTCTCCCCTCCCCCATTGATCAGACTGTACATTGTAACTTTGCCTAACCTGAGATGATGTCATCAGTCTGCTGCACACAGGTCACCTGAATGTGTCTTTGTATATCCTGAATTAGAGAGGAGTCAGGCTTTGCTGCATTGTGCTGTGCTGCCAGTCTAATACAGGGGACATTCTTACAGGGGGGGGGGGGTGGGGGACACACAGATGACCTCATAATCGAATTGTCCAATGGCCAAGCCGGTATCATTCATTACACTGAGAACGTATCTATGTCTGTCACATACTGTGGCGTTGTTGGGAAATGCAGTTGTGTCACCTGCGCCAGTCTCTGATGGACCGTCTCAGGTTTAGTGGTTTGTCTTGCAGCGGATGTACCTGGTGATGGAGCTCTGCGAGGGCGGGGAGCTGCAGAAGATCCTCCTACGCAGAAAGCACTTTTCAGAGACGGAAACCAGACACATTATTCACAGCCTAGCCTCCGCTATCACCTACCTGCACAAGAAAGGTAAGTGTGCATCATAACGTATATTGTACAGAATCCTGACACCGGGGCCCTGGGCTCTATTCACTGCTGAGGACACCGGGGCCCCGGGCTCTAATCATTGCTGAGGATCCTGGGGCCCCGGGCTCTAATCATTGCTGAGGATCCTGGGGCCCCGGGCTCTAATCATTAGTTAGGATCCTGGGGCCCCGGGCTCTAATCATTGCTGAGGATCCTGGGGGCCCGGGCTCTAATCATTGCTAAGGACACCGGGGCCCCAGTGTGTTATCTTGAAGAGTCTTATTGGCCGGTTTCCCAATTTTTGAAGTTAAGAGATGTGTAATCTCCTATATGTGATAGATAGGAGGTGTATTTTATTTGGTGCACATTGATAGCGGCATCTACTGATCAATAACTATCATCATCAATACTTCATATCCAGACAGATAATAATCATCACCGGCATTGTGCTGCCGCACACTGACTCCCTCTGCTGGACACTTTCATCTATCACAGAAAAATGGAACTACTCATTATCATTACAGAACCTGTTTTTCACCTAATAAATTGAAACGGTTTAATTCAGACTTTTGTGGCGACGATCTGGAGAGTATGCCGGGAATTTATTATATTGTTCTGTGACCTGCACATTTCCTCTAGTTATAAATTCATCTGAGCAGTTGCTATTTTTGCTTAGTAAAGAGATAAACCCATTGACAGGCTCTTTGATATCTCTGAGACTCGGCTGGTAAGATGCCTGCACTTCTCTGCCCTTCCTTTGCCCATTATGAGGGGTTCCCACCATCCCTGTGCTGAGTTCCCGGGTCTGTACACCCGCTGTGCCCATTATGAGGGGTTCCCACCATCCCTGTGCTGAGTTCCCGGGTCTGTACACCCGCTGTGCCCATTATGAGGGGTTCCCACCATCCCTGTGCTGAGTTCCCGGGTCTGTACACCCGCTGTGCCCATTATGAGAGGTTCCCACCCTCCCTGTGCCGAGTTCCCGGGTCTGTACACCCGCTATGTGCCCATTATGAGAGGTTCCCACCCTCCCTGTGCCGAGTTCCCGGGTCTGTACACCCGCTGTGCCCATTATGAGGGGTTCCCACCATCCCTGTACTGAGTTCCCGGGTCTGTACGCCCGCTGTGCCCATTATGAGGGGTTCCCACCATCCCTGTGCTGAGTTCCCGGGTCTGTACACCCGCTGTGCCCATTATGAGGGGTTCCCACCATCCCTGTGCTGAGTTCCCGGGTCTGTACACCCGCTGTGCCCATTATGAGAGGTTCCCACCCTCCCTGTGCCGAGTTCCCGGGTCTGTACACCCGCTATGTGCCCATTATGAGGGGTTCCCACCCTCCCTGTGCCGAGTTCCCGGGTCTGTACACCCGCTGTGCCCATTATGAGGGGTTCCCACCATCCCTGTACTGAGTTCCCGGGTCTGTACGCCCGCTGTGCCCATTATGAGGGGTTCCCACCATCCCTGTGCTGAGTTCCCGGGTCTGTACACCCGCTGTGCCCATTATGAGGGGTTCCCACCATCCCTGTGCTGAGTTCCCGGGTCTGTACACCCACTGTGCCCATTATGAGGGGTTCCCACCATCCCTGTACTGAGTTCCCGGGTCTGTACGCCCGCTGTGCCCATTATGAGGGGTTCCCACCATCCCTGTGCTGAGTTCCCGGGTCTGTACACCCGCTGTGCCCATTATGAGGGGTTCCCACCATCCCTGTGCTGAGTTCCCGGGTCTGTACACCCTCTGTGCTCATTATGAGGGGTTCTCACGATCCCTGTGCTGAGTTCCCGGGTCTGTACACCCGCTGTGCCCATTATGAGAGGTTCTCACCATCCCTGTGCTGAGTTCCTGGGTCTGTACACCCGCTGTGCCCATTATGAGGGGTTCCCACCATCCCTGTACTGAGTTCCCGGGTCTGTACACCCGCTGTGCCCATTATGAGAGGTTCCCATCATCCCTGTACTGAGTTCCCGGGTCTGTACACCCGCTGTGCCCATTATGAGGGGTTCCCACCATCCCTGTGCTGAGTTCCCGGGTCTGTACACCCGTTGTGCCCATTATGAGGGGTTCCCATCATCCCTGTACTGAGTTCCCGGGTCTGTACACCCGCTGTGCCCATTATGAGGGGTTCCCACCATCCCTGTGCTGAGTTCCCGGGTCTGTACACCCGTTGTGCCCATTATGAGGGGTTCCCACCATCCCTGTGCTGAGTTCCCGAGTCTGTACACCCGCTGTGCCCATTATGAGAGGTTCCCATCATCCCTGTACTGAGTTCCCGGGTCTGTACACCCGCTGTGCCCATTATGAGGAGTTCCCACCATCCCTGTGCTGAGTTCCCAGGTCTGTACACCCTCTGTGCCCATTATGAGGGGTTCTCACCATCCCTGTGCTGAGTTCCTGGGTCTGTACACCCGCTGTGCCCATTATGAGAGGTTCCCTCCATCCCTGTGCTGAGTTCCCGGGTCTGCACACCCGCTGTGCCCATTATGAGGAGTTCCCACCTTCCCAGTGCTGAGTTCCTTGGTCTGTACACCCGCTGTGCCCATTATGAGAGGTTCCCACCATCACTGTGCTGAGTTCCTGGGTCTGTACACCCGCTGTGCCCATTATGAGGGGTTCCCACCATCCCTGTGCTGAGTTCCCGGGTCTGTACACCCGCTGTGCCCATTATGAGGGGTTCCCACCATCCCTGTGCTGAGTTCCCGGGTCTGTACACCCGCTGTGCCCATTATGAGGGGTTCCCACCATCCCTGTGCTGAGTTCCCGGGTCTGTACACCCGCTGTGCCCATTATGAGGGGTTCCCACCATCCCTGTGCTGAGTTCCCGGGTCTGTACACCTGCTGTGCCCATTATGAGGGGTTCCCACCATCCCTGTGCTGAGTTCCGGGGTCTGTACACCTGCTGTGCCCATTATGAGGGGTTCCCACCATCCCTATGCTGAGTTCCCAGGTCTTTACACCCGCTGTGCCCATTATGAGGGGTTCCCACCATCCCTGTGCTGAGTTCCCGGGTCTGTACACCCGTTGTGCCCATTATGAGGGGTTCCCACCATCCCTATGCTGAATTCCCGGGTCTTTACACCCGCTGTGCCCATTATGAGGGGTTCCCACCATCCCTGTGCTGAGTTCCCGGGTCTGTACACCCGTTGTGCCCATTATGAGGGGTTCCCACCATCCCTGTGCTGAGTTCCCGGGTCTGTACACCCGCTGTGCCCATTATGAGGGGTTCCCACCATCCCTGTGCTGAGTTCCCGGGTCTGTACACCCGTTGTGCCCATTATGAGGGGTTCCCACCATCCCTGCAGGCTTTTATATGTATTTTACATTTTTAAGAATGTAACTGGAGGAGCTGGAACACACAAAGGTGAACAGGAACACTCTGCAGGGGCGGGGAAACACAAAGGTGGGCGGGGAACCTCCAGAACTCCTCATGGGTGGGAACAGAGTCAGGTAATCTGCCTTAGAGCGCGTCAGACATGCAGTATAAAGGGGGGATTTGGGGATGTAATGTGTCTTTTTAGTCTGTAATTGTCCAATCAGATGGTAGGTTTCATGTTCTGACCATCGTTGGGGATGACATTGAAGTCTCATTTATGATAAATCTGCCGTGCCGTACAATATATTGTTTTATGATCCTGAAGATTCCAGTCCCGGTGTTTGTCTCTCCGCACAGATATCGTCCACAGAGACCTCAAACTGGAGAACATTTTAGTGAAGAGTAACGAGAACCAGCCGGATGAAGGGATGATGGTGAACATTAAGGTCAGTAAATCCGCGTCTGCGCTCACCCATTCCCGCTCTGCTCCGCACCAACGCGGAGCCGTCACCAAGTCATGTGACCTGTTTGTAAGATTTTAAAGGGAAGGCCTCCAGGGAGAAAAAAGGATACATGGCTGCTATGCCTATTCTCTGTTTATTTAGATCTGGTGATCTGGGAACACCAGCTTGTAGTGGTAATAAGGAATTCTCAGACACGCCCCCTGCAGGCTCATTGTCGTCTCTGACATACAGGAAATCAGATGTATCAAGTGATTAGATGTTCCTCACAGCTGTCCATCATAGCGGCCTTGGAAGTTTGAATCAGATTGCTGGGCTGTTGATAGGGGGTGTAGACATTGGGTTGGCAGGGGGCCAGGGCCGCCATCAGGAATTTTGGGGCCCCTTACACAGCTTCAGGCATGGGCCCCCTGGAGCAGAGGAGAACCGGGGGGTGCCCGCCGCAAATTGAGAAGCGGGGGGGCTGCCGCAAATTGAGAAGCGGGGGGGGGGGGCTGCAGCGAATTATTGAGGTCTGGGGGGGGGGCTTGGGTGCTGACGAACAAAAATAAAATAAAAAAGGACAAAAAAAGGGGGGTTGCCATCTGGGGCCCTGGGGACCTCTGGGCCCCTTACAAAGAAAAAAAAAACTTATAAAAAAAAAAAAAATTTATAAAAGAAAAAAGGGGGGTTGCCATCTGGGGACCTCTGGGCCCCTTACGACTAATTTTTGTTTTTATAAAAAAAAAAATTATAAAAAAAAGGGGGGTTGCCATCCGGGGCCCTGGGGACCTCTGGGCCCGTTACAGGTGTACTGCCTGTACCCCCCCTGATGGCGGCCCTGCAGGGGGCCCAGTCTTCTTTGTCGCTCAGTTAAGGGTCTTCAGCAAGGTCAGGACTGATTCCAGCTGCCCCTTCTGTGGCTGTCGCTCCTCTGTGACTGCAGGGTTGCACACAGAGCTCGCTCAATCACTGGCTTGCCAGTCTGGTAGGTGGCCTCAGCGTTCAGATCATCTGATTGGCGGCACTCCTCTGCTACACGCTCCAGTGCTCCCCATAAGGATGGCAGCTTCACCAGGGGCCCCAAGATTTCTAATGACAGCTCTGTATACATGAGAGAGGCAGAGAGGTTGCCCAGCCTAGGCTCCAAACAGCAGATCCACCTGTGACGGGAGTCACTGTGTTGGGTCATTTTGGGGTGTGGCTGTATTCCATTGTTCTATTGTGTCTGCCTGCCTTGGGTATTATGGGATGTGTATGTAGATCAGCTGAGGGGGGGGGGGATTCCTCCAACAGCTCTATCTGCTGATTGGACAGTCTACCCCGCCCTGAATGCAAAGGGGGGGGGATTGTCCCGAGTGTTACCTCTGTGTACCTGAGTTTCAATAAACTGTTCATGTTGAGCGACCAAAACGAGTACTGCCTAGTTATTGGTTGTCAGTGGTTTGGAATAACTGATATCTATACTCAGACTGGGAGGAAGCTGTATATGACGAAAGCACTAAAGTGGAGTGTGGGACTTTTCGTTACACCACCTACCGCCCATGTGAGGAGCTCTCTGTGTTCTGGCTAGAGCTGGGTGATTTTTTTTTTTTTAAACTCGATTTACGATTCGAATCAATTTATTTTTTTTTTTTTTTGATTGACACCGCGCCGGTCCTGAGGAGCTGCGGGCAGGTGTTTTTAGGCGAGTCCGCGGCACCTCACCTAAAAAACTCCTTCCCGCAGCTCCTCAGGACCGGCACGGTGTCAGCGCTGGTCCTGGTGAAAAAAAAATAATCGAAAAAAATCGATTTGTTGAAAATTTTAATTGATTTGACCTCTCAACTCGATTCAAGATTCAAATCGATTTTTTTTCCCAGCCCTAATTCTGGCTGCAGTAGATTACAGAGAATTTAGGTAAAATGAGAGAACTTTCTGCCTTCATTTAGAACATTTGCGATCATTGCTGGATAGCATTAGCAGGTCTCCAGTGTGACGTCACAAAGTCGGTGAACCGTTGCTGTGCATAGCAATGCGGTAATGATGGACAACGGTTCTGGATAAATTTGGTTTTCTGCTCCCATTGGCAGGTGACGGATTTCGGCTTGGCGGTACAGAAGGGCGGAGTTGGAAGCGAGAACATGTTGCAGGCCACATGTGGCACTCCTAAATACATGGGTGAGTCTGCACTGGGGCCCCCGGGGTCAGGGGAACTCCCAGGATATAACTTTATTAACTAGACATGTGCAATTCGTTCAGTTTCAAATTAGTATTTTAACGAATTTTGAGAAATTTTTCAATTTCCGAATTTTCGGATTTTCAGAATTTAGAATTTCCGAATTTTCGCATTTCCAGAAATTCGGAATTTCGAACTTCCGAAATTCGAAATTTTGAAAATTCGAGATTCGAAAATTCGAAATTGCAAAATTCGAAAATTGAAAATTCGAAAATGGGAAGTTTGGAAAGTCGAATTTCCGAATTTTTAGAATTTCTGAAATTCGTTTTTTTTTTTTTTTTTTTTTTTCGTTTTTCGTTTCATTCGTTTTCATTCGTTGACACAAAAAACAAAACAAAAAAAAAGGAACAAAAAAGTAGAAAAAATGTAATTAAACGGTAAGAAAAAGAGAATTAAACAACAACAAAAATATCAAGAAATGAATAGTTGAGTTGAGAAGAGGTAAACGGTTCTAGTTGGGGCTGATTATGGTAAAGTAAGGGTTAATAAAGGGTTCAATGAGAACAAATTCTATATATATATAAACATTTTTTTTACTTGTGAGGTTGCTTTAACTGACATTGTATGCGGATGGAAGCTCAACCCTTTGATCTGCAGATGAATGAAACAGAGTTCATACAAAAGTAACAATGTTACTTTGTATCTCTCTATCGCCCATCTGATCAATGTTTATAAACATGCTTTGTATCTCTCTATCTCCTGTCTGATCAATGTTTATAAACAATGTTACTTTGTATCTCTATCTCCTGTCTGATCAGTGTTTATAAACAATGTTACTTTGTATCTCTCTATCTCCCGTCTGATCAATGTTTATAAACAATGTTACCTTATGTCGCTCTATCTCCCGTCTGATCAATGTTTATAAACAATGTTACTTTGTGTCTCTCTATCTCCCGTCTGATCAATGTTTATAAACAATGTTACTTTGTGTTTCTCTATCGCCCATCTGATCAATGTTTATAAACATGCTTTGTATCTCTCTAACACCTGTCTGATCAATGTTTATAAACAATGTTACTTTGTATCTCTCTATCGCCCATCTGATCAATGTTTATAAACAATGTTACTTTGTATCTCTCTATCGCCCATCTGATCAATGTTTATAAACATGCTTTGTATCTCTATATCTCCTGTCTGATCAATGTTTATAAACAATGTTACTTTGTATCTCTCTATCGCCCATCTGATCAATGTTTATAAACAATATTACTTTGTATCTCTCCATCTCCTGTCTGATCAATGTTTATAAACAATGTTACTTTGTATCTCTATCTCCTGTCTGATCAATGTTTATAAACAATGTTACTTTGTATCTCTCTATCTCCCGTCTGATCAGTGTTTATAAACAATGTTACTTTGTATCTCTCTATCTCCCGTCTGATCAATGTTTATAAACAATGTTACCTTATGTCGCTCTATCTCCCGTCTGATCAATGTTTATAAACAATGTTGTTTTGTATCTTTCGATCTCCCCTCTGAACAGTGTTTATAAACAATGTTACTTTGTGTCTCTCTATCTCCTGTCTGATCAATGTTTATAAACATTGTTACTTTGTATCTTTCGATCTCCCTTCTGAACAATGTTTATAAACAAGGGGGAATGTATCACAGAAGGGTGTGAGCTTTTGTGGCAACATTCTTCTAATAAATGGAGTAGATGTGGCTCCTAATTAACCAAAGGGCCCCTCCTGTAATTTTCTGTAGGCAGCCTGTAGTGGGTGGAGCCTGCTGGGCCGGCTCCTCCCATAGCTTGGAGAATGTACAGCACAGTGATGATGTCATTGCTACATTTACAATGTAGTATTTGGGTTTGCCCAGATATTTGGTGCACACAAAATAGATTGATGTCCTTATATGACGACTGAGGAATATATCATACTGAGGCGTTTTTACCGCGTTTTCGCAGTAAAAATAGCGCTGTAAAAATGCCTGAAATAATCCTGCCCCATCATTCTCAATGTGAAAGCCCCGATGGCTCTCACACTGAGGCGTTTTGCTGGCTGTGCGTTCGAAAAAATCCTGCAAACAGCTTTTTTGGAGCATCTTTGGGGCGCATAAAATAGCGCTGTAAATACGCCTATCCCCATTGAAATGAATGAGTACCGCGGTAAAAACGCATAGGCGTTAGCGCTAATTTTAACACTATCGCGGTAAAATCGCGGTAAAAACGCAGTAAAAAATTGCGGTAAAAACGCTGTAAAATCCCAACGCCTCAGTGTGAAAGGGGCCTAAAGGAAAGTCTTTATGGCCGGAGTTCACCTTTATCAGACCCAAAGGGGAAAATACGAGAAGTTCATTTTTAGGATGTACTTTCCGGTGGTCTTTCCGGTGGTCTTTCCGGTGGTCTTTCTGCGGTGTGATTTCTGCTGGCAGTCAGTTTTGCGCCCGTCTCTCCCGGTGTCATTCATCCGTCCCGCCGGTGTGTGTCGGTGTCTCCTGCAGCATCAGCATCCAGAAGATCAAAGATTTAACAAGCGCGGCTCGCGGTGTCCGCCGCCCCATCTGTTTCCACAGTCACTCGGAACAATTAAAAAGTCACCGATCATCAGGATATTTATCCAGTCATCGTTTCTGGGAGCGCTGAGCGGGGGGGGGGGAACTCGAGGGGCCGCTACATAATTCATACAAACATCTGTCCGCCCCCCCCCCCGCCCATCGGGGAATAAATTAGGGCGATCAGCAGGTTGCCGGTTTAAGCATTTATAAGTGTTTTGTGTATTATTAATATTGTTTTTTTGCTTCCTCCGGCAGCTCCAGAGATCATCAAGGCTCACGAATACACCCAGCAGTGCGATATTTGGAGTATCGGCGTCATCATGTATATGCTGTGAGTAGCCGACCCCGGCCTTTACTATAGATCCGCCGCATAAATTCCATCCAACTCCAGACAGTGTATATATATATATATATTACACACTATATTACCAAAAGTATTGGGACGCCTGCCTTTACACGCACATGAGCTTTAATGGCATCCCAGTCTTAGTCCGGAGGGTTAAATATTGAGTTGGCCCCGCCCTTTGCAGCTATAACAGCTTCACCTCTTCTGAGAAGGCCGTCCACAAGGTTTAGGAGGGTGTCTATGGGGAATGTTTCACCATTCTTCCAGAAGAGCATTTGTGAGGTCAGGCACTGATGTTGGATGAGAAGGCCTGGCTTGCAGTCTCCGCTCTAATTCATCCTAAAGGTGTTCAATCGGGGTTGAGGTCAGGACTCTGTGCAGGCCAGTCAAGTTCCTCCACCCCAAACTCGCTCATCCGTGTCTTTATGGACCTTGTGCGCAGTCATGTTGGAACAGGAAGGGGCCGTCCCCAAACTCCTCCCACAAAATGTCTTGGTATGCCGATGCCTTAAGAGTTCCCTTCACTGGAACTAAGGGGCCAAACCCAACCCCTGAAAAACAACCCCCCACCATAATCCCCCCCCCCCCCTCCACCAAATGGTTTGGACCAGTGCACAAAGCAATGTCCATAAAGACATGGACAGGTTCGGATCGGATGTCAGTGGACACGTCACCGGTGACATCCGCCGCTCCATAGAAGTGATTGGAGCGTCAGATCAGGTCCGCCTGAAAAACTGACAGACAGAAGCAATGGACGTGCCGGTGTGAGAGGGGCCTGAGGGTAGAGTCACATCTGTGGCTGGGGAACATGTGCGAGATTCCATGCGTACCCGACCCGCAGAGAAATGCGCTGCACTTTAGCAGATGCGTGGGGGTGCCATTCATTTTCAATGGCACCCCCACACATCGGCATCTACAGAACATTTAGCCCCCCATTACTGTCCTCAGCCCCCCCCCCCTCACATTAGTGTCCCCGGCCCCTCCATTAATGTCCTCAGCCGCTCTATTGCTTTCCTAAGCCCCCTCCCATTACTGCCCTGAGCACCACCCATTATTGTCCTGAGCTCCCCCATTACTTTTCTGAGCCCCACCATTACTTTTCTGGCCCCCCCATTACTGTCTTGGGCCCCCCAATTACAGTGCTCTGCCCCCTATTACTGTCCTCCGTAACCCACATTACTGTCCTGGGCCTGCCATTACGGTCCTGAGTCCAGTACCAGCTATTACTATCTTGAGCCCCCCCCTTACTGTCTTGAGCCCCCCCCTTACTGTCTTGAGCCCCCCCCCTTACTGTCTTGAGCCCCCCCATTACTGTCTTGAGCCCCCCCATTACTGTCTTAAGCCTCCCCCATTACTGTCTTGAGTTCCCCCCTATTATTGTCCTGAGCCCCCCCATTACTGTCTTGAGCCCCCCCCCCAATTACAGTCCTCAGCTTGCCCATTACTGTCCTCAGTAACCCACATTACTGACCTAAGCACCCCCATTACTGTCTTGAGCCCCCTATTACTGTCTTGTGCCCCCCCATTACTGTCCTCAGTAACCCACATTACTGCCCTGAGCCCCTCTCTTAACTGTCTTGAGCCTCCCCCCATTACTGTCTTGAGCCTCCCCCATTACTGTCTTGAGCCTCCCCCCATTACTGTCTTGAGCCCCCCCATTACTGTCTTGAGCCCCCCCATTACTGTCTTGAGCCTCCCCCCATTACTGTCTTGAGCCTCCCCCATTACTGTCTTGAGCCCCCCTATTACTGTCTTGAGCCCCCCCATTACTGTCCTGAGCCCCCCCATTACTGTCCTGAGCCCCCCCCAATTACAGTCCTCAGCTTGCCCATTACTGTCCTCAGTAACCCACATTACTGACCTAAGCACCCCCATTACTGTCTTGAGCCCCCTATTACTGTCTTGTGCCCCCCCATTACTGTCCTCAGTAACCCACATTACTGCCCTGAGCCCCTCTCTTAACTGTCTTGAGCCTCCCCCCATTACTGTCTTGAGCCTCCCCCCATTACTGTCTTGAGCCTCCCCCATTACTGTCTTGAGCCTCCCCCCATTACTGTCTTGAGCCCCCCCATTACTGTCTTGAGCCCCCCCATTACTGTCTTGAGCCTCCCCCCATTACTGTCTTGAGCCTCCCCCATTACTGTCTTGAGCCCCCCTATTACTGTCTTGAGCCCCCCCCCATTACTGTCCTGAGCCCCCCCATTACTGTCCTGAGCCCCCCCCCAATTACAGTCCTCAGCTTGCCCATTACTGTCCTCAGTAACCCACATTACTGACCTAAGCACCCCTATTACTGTCTTGTGCCCCCCCCATTACTGTCCTCGGTAACCCACATTACTGCCCTGAGCCCCTCTCTTAACTGTCCTGAGCCCCCCATTACTGTCTTGAGCCTCCCCCCATTACTGTCTTGAGCCTCCCCCCATTACTGTCTTGAGCCCCCCCATTACTGTCTTGAGCCCCCCATTACTGTCTTGAGCCCCCCCATTACTGTCTTGAGCCTCCCCCCATTACTGTCTTGAGCCCCCCCATTACTGTCTTGAGCCCCCCCATTACTGTCTTGAGCCCCCCATTACTGTCTTGAGCCCCCCCATTACTGTCTTGAGCCCTCCTACATACTTATTTCACTCATTAAAATGCAAATCAATTTATACATTTTTTGAAATGAGTTTTTCTGGATATTTTTGTTGTTATTTTGTCTCTCACTGTTCTAATAAACTGACCAATAAAATGATAGACGGATCGTTTCTTTGTCAGTGGGGAAACGTACAAAATCAGCAGGGGGTCAGATACTCACCCCCCCCCCCCTCATTGTACGTGACGTTTTTTTAGTGGCCGCTCCCAACGCCGTACTCAGGAACAGATTAGGAATCTTTATTGGGAGAATTGGGGCGCCCGACCGCGATCCGTCAATGGAGAAGAGTTAGAGGCGACCTCTGGCGCAATTTCAGTAAATTCGCATTTTGATTTTTTCCCGTTTTTTATTTCCTATTTCAGATCAAAAATGTATATTCGGAAATAAAACGGGAAATAAATCAAAATGCGAATTTACCGAAATTGCGCCAGAGGTCGCCTCTAACTCTTCTCCATTGACGGATCGCGGTCGGACGCCCCAATTCTCCCGATAAAGTGACAGCTGTCTCCATTTTTTTTCATCGGATTGGCGCCATTTTCAGAATTGTGCGCACTTTTATTTGGAATCTTCGTATCGTGCCTTTATCCCGAGTCGCGCTCAACGCCGCACGCGTGTCACTGAAGACGGATATTTTTTTTTCCCCACGTGGCTCATATCGCGGGAATTAAACATAAATCGTCGCCTGTTTCTGCGCTCCTTCCTTTGACTAATTGCGACTTTCATTATTCTGACTGTAATATCTTTATTCGTCGGCACAAAGCAAATAAAAAAAAGAAATTTGCATTTTGATGAGCGTCGTTATGTAACCCGCGTCTTCGGTGACAGTTGGGGAAATTGGGTTGCGCTCAAAACGGCGTCCTAATTGACTACCGGAAACCGACATTCTTCAAAACGTTTATTAGTCAATAAAGTTAATCAGAGCCGCGCCGGAGGCCCCCTGCAGGCTGCCAGCTGGCGCTGCGCCGCGAGCGCCTCTGATCATCGAGAATTTGAAGATTGAAGTCGATTAAATATAATCTGCAGTTTTACAATCTGAACTCGGCCATGGGGGGGTCACATGACCTGTATGAAAGGGGCGGGATCTGTGTCCAGGCAGAGCCCCTGATTGGCTGAGTCTGTCTGAAGATGGGGGAGGGGGGGGACACATTGATAACTCCCATCAGCTTTATTAGCCACTAGCAATAATCGCATGTGAAATCCGATAGGCTGGTTGCATCCCAGATGATCAATCGATCAACTTGAGTACATCGAGCCTTCCCATACATGGTTTGAATCTCGGGCCAGTCCCGGCTGAACCGGCTGAGACCGGAACCCTCTATGGCCGGCTTTACACTTCCAGGTATTGGTCACCTCTCACAGAGATCATGGTGCTCCCCCCCCCCCCTGACAACACCTTCATCTCTCCAGAAGGACGGCGCCATCTTTGTTCAGGCATCATCCAGCATTACCATCTACTTCCTGGACTGGATGGCGGCTCACAGTCCTGTAAATCCTGGTGCCTGTGTAGTTCCTGGCTGTGTTCACAAATGTCTGACTCAGATCAGCCCCTCTTGCTGCCTCTCTCCTTGCCTAGGCAAAGTTACCATATTGCAGTCTGATCACTGGGGGGAGGGGAGACTGAGGAAATGGTTCCTCCTACCTGCAGAAGACAGGTGACATCATCTCAGCCTAGGCAAAGTTACAATTTTGTTGTCTGATCTCTGGGGAAAGGAGACCGAGGAAATGCTCCCTCCTGTCCGCAGTGAACTGTTGACATCATCTCAGCCTAGGCAAAGTTACTATGATGCAGTCTGATCACTGGGGGGAGTGGAGAGTGAGGAAATTCTTCCTCCTGCCTGCAGCAGATTGTAACTTTGCCTAGGCTGAAATGATGTTATCAATCTGCTGCAGGCAGGAGGAAGAATTTCCTCACTCTCCACTCCCCCCAGTGATCAGACAGCATCATAGTAATTTTGCCTAGGCTGAGATGATGTCATCAGTTCACTGCGGACAGGAGGGAGCATTTCCTCGGTCTCCTTTCCCCAGAGATCAGATAACAAAATTGTAACTTTGCCTAGGCTGAGATGATGTCACCTGTCTTCTGCAAGCAGGAGCAAGAATTTCCTCAGTCTCCCCTCCCCCAGTGATCAGACTAAAACATTGTAACTTTGCCTAGGCTGAAATGATGTTATCAATGTTTCAGTCTGATTACTGGGGGAGGGGAGACTGGGGAAATTCTTGCTCCTGCCTGCAGAAGACTAACAACATCATCTTAGCCTAGACAAAGTTAAAATTTGGTTTTCTGATCTCTGGGGAAAGGGAGACTGTGGAAATGCTCCCTCTTGTCCGCAGCAGACCGATGACATCATCTCAGCCTAGGCAAAGATACAATGTTGCAGTCCAATCACTGACGGGAGGGGAGACTAAGGAAATGCTCCCTTCTGTCCGCAGCAGACTGATGGTATCATCTCAGCTTAGGCAAGGTTAAAATGTTGCAGTCCGATCACTGGGGGAGGGGAGACTGAGGAAATGCTTCCTCCTGCCTGCAGAAGACTGATGACATCATCTCAGCCTAGGCAAAGTTAAAATTTTGTTGACTGATCTCTGGGGAAAGGGAGACCAAGGAAATGCTCCCTCCTGTCCGCAGCAAACTGATGACATCATCTCAGCCTAGGCAAAGTTACTATACTGCAGTCTGATCACTGGGGGGGAGTGGAGACTGAGGACATTCTTCCTCCTGCCTGCAGCAGATTACTAACATCATTTCAGCCTAGACAAAGTTATAATGTAAAATCTGATCTCTGGGGGTGGGGAGACTGAGGAAATTTCCTCTTCTGTCTGCAGCAGACTGATGACATCATCTCAGCCTAGAATAAGTCATATTGTGACATATTTGGAATGAATTGATTCCGACTTGTAAAGTTACTTTCAGGTCCACTTCAGATTCCCCTTTAAATCTGTTTCCCTCACAGCGTCTGACGAACGTTCTCTTTTCCAGGTTGTGCGGAGATCCGCCATTCATGGCGCACTCGGAGGAGAAACTTTTCGAGCTGATAAAGAAAGGAGAGTTGAACTTTTCCCACGCGGCGTGGCAGAGCGTCGGCAGCGCTGGTAAGTGGCCGGCACAGCCGACGGGCGCATTGTTTTCTTACGTTCGGCTTTGAGGACAGGCGCAGCGTGCGACTCGGGGGGAAAAAAAAGGGGCTTTTAATAGCCGCCGGAATGGGAGCGCCGGGGACCGCGCTCCAGGGAAAAGCGGACGCGGGGGGGGGGGGGAATAAAAGGCCTTTTTAGCAGCCGGCACGCCGGGGCACGCGGCGCTATTGTTTCGGCGAACATGAAAGCCTACTTTAGGAAAGGTTCTGGTATTGATCGATCGCATTTAGTCTTCTGTCTTTACAATAGAAAGCAGCGCGGCGATCGCGGATCATAGCGAGGAAATGTCACGGCTTTAATGCACAAACAACCTTCCGGGGGGACGTCTGCAACCTTTTCCTCTTAAGTGCGCTCAGCGGCTCCCGACGTTACAATCCGCTCTCCGCGCTTTACAAAGGAAAAGACATTCCGCTGCTTTTACTTCCCATCGCATCAAATCAGCGTCCAGCCGGGGCGACTCCGCCGGGAATAACCAGCGACATCAAAGATACAAAGATACAAAGATACAAAGTTACAAAGATACAAAGTTACAAAGATACAAATATACAAATATACAAAGATACAAAGTTATAAAGTTACAAAGTTACAAATATACAAAGATACAAAGATACAAATATACAAAGATACAAAGTTATAAAGATACAAAGATACAAAGTTACAAAGTTATAAAGATACAAAGATACAAAGTTACAAAGTTACAAAGATACAAAGTTACAAAGATACAAAGATACAAATATACAAAGATACAAAGATACAAAGATACAAAAGTTACAAAGTTACAAAGATACAAAGTTACAAAGTTACAAAGATACAAAGTTACAAAGATACAAAGTTACAAAGATACAAAGATACAAAGATACAAAGTTACAAAGATACAAAGATACAAAGATACAAAGTTACAAAGTTACAAAGTTACAAAGATACAAATATACAAAAGTTACAAAGTTACAAAGTTACAAAGATACAAAGTTACAAAGATACAAAGTTACAAAGTTACAAAGATACAAAGATACAAAGATACAAAGTTACAAAGATACAAAGTTACAAATATACAAAGATACAAAGTTACAAAGATACAAAGATACAAAAGTTACAAAGTTACAAAGTTACAAAGATACAAAGTTACAAAGTTACAAAGATACAAAGTTACAAAGATACAAAGATACAAAGTTACAAAGATACAAAGATACAAAGATACAAAGTTACAAAGATACAAAGATACAAAGATACAAAGTTACAAAGATACAAAGATACAAAGTTACAAAGTTACAAAGATACAAATATACAAAGATACAAAGTTACAAAGATACAAAGATACAAAGTTACAAAGTTACAAAGATACAAAGATACAAAGATACAAATATACAAATATACAAAGTTACAAAGATACAAAGATACAAAGATACAAAGTTACAAAGTTACAAAGATACAAAGATACAAATATACAAAGTTACAAAGATACAAAGATACAAAGTTACAAAGATACAAAGTTACAAAGATACAAAGATACAAAGATACAAATATACAAATATACAAAGTTACAAAGATACAAAGATACAAAGATACAAAGTTACAAAGTTACAAAGTTACAAAGATACAAAGATACAAATATACAAAGTTACAAAGATACAAAGATACAAAGATACAAAGTTACAAAGTTACAAAGATACAAAGATACAAAGTTACAAAGATACAAAGTTACAAAGTTACAAATATACAAAGTTACAAAGATACAAAGATACAAAGATACAAAGTTACAAAGATACAAAGTTACAAAGATACAAAGATACAAAGTTACAAAGTTACAAAGATACAAAGATACAAAGATACAAAGATACAAAGTTACAAAGTTACAAAGATACAAATATACAAAGTTACAAAGATACAAAGTTACAAAGTTACAAAGTTACAAATATACAAAGTTACAAAGATACAAAGATACAAAGATACAAAGATACAAAGTTACAAAGATACAAAGTTACAAAGTTACAAAGATACAAAGATACAAAGATACAAAGATACAAAGTTACAAAGTTACAAAGATACAAAGATACAAAGTTACAAAGATACAAAGTTACAAAGTTACAAAGTTACAAAGATACAAAGATACAAATATACAAAGTTACAAAGATACAAAGTTACAAAGTTACAAATATACAAAGTTACAAAGATACAAAGATACAAAGTTACAAAGATACAAAGTTACAAAGTTACAAAGTTACAAAGATACAAAGATACAAAGATACAAAGTTACAAAGATACAAAGATACAAAGTTACAAAGTTACAAAGTTACAAAGATACAAAGATACAAAGTTACAAAGATACAAAGATACAAAGTTACAAAGTTACAAAGATACAAAGATACAAAGTTACAAAGATACAAAGATACAAAGTTACAAAGTTACAAAGATACAAAGATACAAAGTTACAAAGTCTACTTTTAGTTTTACATTTTGTATCTTTCATGAAGAATCCTCAATGGAGGGAAATGATGAAAACCTAAAGCAGGACTGTCTGCGCGTGGCGGCCAATCGGCTTCTGTCTTCAGCTTGCTTGGTTAAGGTTTGAAAATGAAAGTTCGAAGCTGATTGGTTGCCATGCACAGCGGCTCCAGTTTTGAATCGTTTCCCCCTCATTGTGTCTCCATTCTGCCGATGGAAACATTTTAGTATGGAGATTGAGCCCCATTCAGACCTTTTAGGGAGCTCCTGCTGCTTCTTTTTTGGGCAACAAGCTTGGGGCTCCTTTCCCACCGCCTGCCCTACACAGGAAAAATGCTTCTAAATAAGCTACTTTTGGAGCAGAATGTGGTGCCCCATCATTGGTGTCAGTGGGAGGAATAGCGCCCCATTGTTGGTGTCAGTGGGAGGGATAGTGCCCCATCTTTGGTGTCAGTGGGAGGAATAGTGCCCCATTGTTGGTGTCAGTGGGAGGAATAGTGTCCCATCATTGGTGTCAGTGGGAGGAATAGTGTCCCATCATTGGTGTCAGTGGGAGGAATAGTGCCCCATCATTGGTATCAGTGTGGGGGGGGAATAGTGTCCCATCATTGATGTCAGTGGGAGGAATATTGCCCCATTGTTGGTGTCAGTGGGAGGTATTGTAACCCATTGTTGGTGTCAGTGGGAGGGATAGTTCCCAATTGTTCGTGTCAGTGGGAGGGATAGTTCCCAATTGTTCGTGTCAGTGGGAGGGATAGTTCCCAATTGTTGGTGTCAGTGGGAGGGATAGTGCCCCATTGTTGGTGTCAGTGGGAGGGATAGTGCCCCATTGTTGGTGTCAGTGGGAGGGATAGTGCCCCATTGTTGGTGTCAGTGGGAGGGATAGTGCCCCATTGTTGGTGTCAGTGGGAGGGATAGTGCCCCATTGTTGGTGTCAGTGGGAGGGATAGTGCCCCATTGTTGGTGTGCTCTACGCTCGACAAATGCCCCTTAGAAGCTCCTCTACTTTTTTTGTAGCAGTGCGTTGCGTTTTTTTTCTGTGCTGATTGGTGTGTTTGTCGCACGCTCCCTGCGGTCGGGATACAATTAACATGTAATGGCTCCGCAGGCACGCCGTGTGTTTGGTGCATGTGAAATGCGCGGTAAATCGTGTGTTTTCTGTGCGGTTCGCTGTGTGATCAAAAATGCAGAGATAAATGAGGCCGACGCGTGATTTTTTACCGCACGTTTCTATTGGGTGACAGAATCACGCCCCTTTTGGGGTGACTCAAAAGAATAAATGGGAGCAAATTCCACCGAACCTTTATCATTTCACTGCTCGGCATCTCCGCTTCTGATTGGTTGGAAATGTTGGGATTTTGGGTGTCAAATTCGGAGGAATTTATTTATTTATTTGTTTATTTTTTCTTCAAGCCAAAGACGTTTTGCAGAAACTCCTCAGAGTGGATCCCGCAGAACGGATCACAGCCAACGAATTACTGGACGACCCCTGGATCACGGTGAGTCCAGATCCCTTCATAGTGAGTGACCCCTCATGATCCTCCAATGATGTACAGTCCCCGCCCCCTAAATCTGATCTCCGGGATAATAAATCCATCGGTCATGTGACTTCTTCTAGAATCTTCTTCCAGATCTGTGCAGGAATCCAGTGTGAAACTTTCTGTAATAAAGACCGCCCACTGCAGCTCCCCTCTCCTTGTGCAGGGGGACTGGTCCTGTCTCCGCCCCCTCCTGTAGGTTTCTGTAGTGGGTGGAGCCTGCTGGGCCCCTCCCACAGCTCTGCTCTCTCTCTTTGTGCAGGGTGACTGGTCTTGTCTCCGCCCCCTCCTGTAGTTTTCTGTAGTGGGTGGAGCCTGCTGGGCCCCTCCCACAGCTCTGCTCTCTCTCTGTGCAGGGTGACTGGTCTTGTCTCCGCCCCCTCCTGTAGGTTTCTGTAGTGGGTGGAGCCTGCTGGGCCCCTCCCACAGCTCTGCTCTCTCTCTTTGTGAAGGGTGACTGGTCTTGTCTCCGCCCCCTCCTGTAGGTTTCTGTAGTGAGTGGAGCCTGCTGGGCCCCTCCCACAGCTCTGCTCTCTCTCTTTGTGCAGGGTGACTGGTCTTGTCTCCACCCCCTCCTGTAGTTTTCTGTAGTGGGTGGAGTCTGCCTGGCCCCGCCCACAGCTCTGCTCTCTCTCTCTGTGCAGGGTGACTGGTCTTGTCTCCACCCCCTCCTGTAGGTTTCTGTAGTGGGTGGAGCCTGCTGGGTCCCTCCCACAGCTCTGCTCTCTCTCTTTGTGAAGGGTGACTGGTCTTGTCTCCGCCCCCTACTGTAGGTTTCTGTAGTGGGTGGAGCCTGCTGGGCCCCTCCCACAGCTCTGCTCCCTCTCTTTGTGCAGGGTGACTGGTCTTGTCTCCGCCCCCTCCTGCCGTTTTCAGTAGTGGGTGGAGCCTTCCTGGCCCCTCCCACAGCTCTGCTCTCTCTTTGTGCAGGATGTTCTGGTCTTGTCTCTGCCCCCTCCTGTAGTTTTCTGTAGTGGGTGGAGCCTACTGGGCTCCTCCCACAGCTCTGCCCTCTCTCTTTGTGCAGGGTGACTGGTCTTGTCTCCGCCCCCTCCTGTAGTTTTCTGTAGTGGGTGGAGCCTGCTGGGCCCCTCCCACAGCTCTGCTCTCTCCTTTGGGCAGGGTGACTGGTCTTGTCTCCGCCCCCCTCCTGTAGTTTTCTGTAGTGGGCGGAGCTTGCACAGGCTATGTACAGCACAGTGATGATGTCACTGTCACAAGGTAATATCTGACTTGGTAAAAGCATTTTGTGCACATGAAGTGGATTTAGATTCTTTGTGGCTATTGAGGAATAAATTTGAATGGATGTGTTTTATTGCTCCGGAGTCCTTCAGACTCAGCTGATCAGAGATCGGGGTAAAGGGCCAATCACAGCAGCCTTTAACAAGTGATTAGCTGTGTCCAATGACAGCTGGACATGTGCAATTCGTTTCGTTCCGAATCCGTTTCCTAACAAATTTTTACATGTTTGTTAATTTGGAAATATCCGAAATAACGAAAACCCGTTTAAAGACTTTTTCCGAATATTCGTAAATTCTAATATTTTAAATTCAGAAATTCAAATCGTAAATTCGAAAATTAGAACGAAAATCAGAAAATTCGAAAAACTCCAAAATTAAAAAATCTGAAATAATAACTAACTAATAATAACTTAACTATTACTAACGATTAAATTCTAGGTATTGGAATTTCCTTTCAAATTTGGCTGTTAGTGAACGTAACGAATACAAATTTATCCGAAGTTCCGAATTATCCGAAATAACGAATGCCGCATCTGAACGAATGGAAGGGAACAAATTAATAATAAATAATAATAATAATAATAATAGGATTTTTATAACAGCTTACCTGTAAAATCCTTTTCTTGGAGTACATCACGGGACACAGAGCGACATAATCATTACTAATGGGTTATATAGATACCGTCAGGTGCTGGCACTGGCAACTTCCAAAACCGGAAGTACCCTCCCCTATATAAGCCCCTCCCATCCGGGAGCACCTCAGTTTTGTAGCAAAGCAATAAGTGTCCCCAAAGAGGGGCGGGAGCTCTGTGTCCCGTGATGTACTCCCAAGAAAAGGATTTTACAGGTAAGCTGTTATAAAAATCCTATTTTCTTTCTCGTACATCACGGGACACAGAGCGACATAGTCATTACTAATGGGATGTCCTAAAGCAATGCCAAATGAGGGGGGGGATACACCATATATAAGCTGAGCGCTATCAGACATGAGGATCTTTTGCGGCCTGCAACACACTGCGCCCAAAGGCGACATCCTCCTGACTTCTCACGTCCACCTGGTAGAACCTAGTAAACGTGTGTACCGAAGACCATGTTGCGGCCTTACAGATTTGAGCCAGGGAGGCCTGGTGATGCACTGCCCATGAAGTTCCAACTGCTCTCGTGGAGTGCGCCCTAACTTTGAACGGAGGCGGTCTCCTTCTCAAGCCATAGGCTTGCATAATGACCTGTCGAATCCACTTGGCTAAAGTAGATTTTGACGCTGCCTGACCCTTTCTGGGGCCTTCCGGCAGAATAAACAAAGTATCCGTTCTGCGAATCTGAGCAGTGGCTTTTAGATAAGCTTTAACTGCTCTTACTACATCCAAAGAATGCAATAACTTTTCCTCTACCGAAGTAGGTTTGGGGAAAAAAGAAGGAAGAACCACATCTTGGTTCAAATGAAACCTCGATACCACCTTAGGAAGAAAGGCTGGATGAGGACGTAACACTACTCTGTCCTTATGGATAACCAGATATGGCTCCTTACAGGACATAGCTGCTAATTCCGATACTCTTTTAGCCGAACAAATGGCTACTAGAAAAATAAATTTCCTGGTGAGAAGCACCAAGGAAATATGCTGTAATGGTTCAAATGGTTGTTTCTGTAGAACCGACAGAACCAAGTTTAGATCCCATGGACATATGGGAATATTAACCGGAGGACTAATACGCATCACTCCTTGTATAAAGGCTTTGACTAGTGAATGCGAAGCCAAGGGCCCTTGAAAAAATATTGACAAGGCCGAAATCTGACCCTTGATAGTACTCAAGGCAAGCTTCCTATCTACAGCCCACTGTAGGAAGTCCAGAATCCTACCTATTACGTACTTATGTGGATGCCATTTCTTGGCCTCACACCACGCGATGTACGCCTTCCAGATTCTATAGTAGATCTGCCTGGATACCGGCTTCCTGGCATTGATCATGGTAGATACCACAGCATTAGAGAGCCCTCTCTTTTTTAGAATGTGGGCTTCAATAGCCAGGCCGTCAAACCTAGGGCTGGTAAGGAAGGGTGGTATATCGGTCCTTGCGAAAGCCGGACGACGTGGGAGAGTCCAAGGACTCCCCACTGAAATTTTACAATCTCCGCGTACCACGCTCTTCGGGGCCACGCTGGAGCCACCGGAATCACCGGTTTCTTTTCTACCCTGATTCTGCAGAGTAATCGAGGTAACCATTGTGGCGGTGTGAATGCATATATCAGCTTGAACTGATCCCAAGGGAACACTAGGGCATCCGAGCCGCAA
Organism: Rana muscosa; assembly: GCA_029206835.1. Taxonomy (NCBI): domain Eukaryota; kingdom Metazoa; phylum Chordata; class Amphibia; order Anura; family Ranidae; genus Rana; species Rana muscosa. Next base: position 207,387,712 of record CM055119.1, on the reverse strand, counting down.
GCTAGGGGATCCCTTGTCCGAGAGACAAACCTGTCCCCCTTTGCGTTGAATCTGGATGCTAGAAGATCTACATCCGATGTTCCCCACCGCTGACATATTGTCCAGAAAACCTTGGGGTGAAGGGACCCTTCCTCTGGGCCTAATTGCTGGCGACTTAGAAAGTCCGCCTTCCAATTCTCCACTCCTGGAATGAATACCGCAGATATGGCTGGGACATATTTTTCTGCCCATTTCAGGATGTAATTTACTTCCCTCTGGGCTGCACGACTCCTGGTGCCCCCCTGATGATTGATATATGCCACTGCTGTGGCATTGTCTGATTGCATTCTGACAGGGGACCCTTGGAGTTTGGATGTCCATGCTACTAGGGCATACCGGGCTGCTCGTATCTCTAAGAGATTGATGGGCAGGGCCTTTTCTGCATCCGACCATCTGCCCTGGAGAGACTATTGCTCCAGTACTGCTCCCCAGCCTATAAGGCTGGCATCTGTAGTGACCACCTTCCAAGAAATCGGACTGAAGGATTTCCTTTTTTCCAGATTCTGGGGAACCAACCACCAACGGAGGCTCTTGCGAACGGAAGGGGACAAGGACATTGTAAGTCTAGGGCCTGAACTTTTTTGTTCCAGGCTGACAGTATGGCCCCTTGCAAATTCCTTGAATGGAATTGACCGTAGGGTACTGCTTCGAATGATGCCACCATTTTTCCCAGCAGCCTCATATACAGGCGTATGGACGGCTGTCTTTTTTGTACCCACTAAGTGGATCAAATCTTTCAAAGACAACACCTTTCCTCGAGGCAAGAATATTTTTCTCTGGCCTGAATCCAAACTTAGCTCCAAGTATTCCAGACTTTTGACTGGTTTTTAGGGCTGACTTGTCTCGGCTGATAATCCAACCGTGAGATTCCAGATACTTGATCGTCTTGTGAACGACCACGTCTAGTTTTTTCACTGAGTGGTCTATCAGCAACAAGTCATCCAGATATGCCATTATCATTACACCTTGTGTTCTTAGATTGGCCAATAAAGGGCCAGAATTTTTGTAAACACTTGTGGTGCTGTGGCCAAACCGAAGGGTAAGGCTCTGAACTGAAAATGGCGCCCTTCTACTGCAAAGCGTAGAAATTTTTGGTGGACTGGAAAGATGGGAATGTGCAAATAAGCATCTTTGATGTCGATCGTGGCTAACCAATCCTCCCCTTGTAGGGCAGTGGCCACCGATCGGATCGACTCCATCGGAAAGTCCTGATATACAGGAATTTGTATAGCCCTTTTAGAATTAATATGGGCCTCCCGTCCGCGTTTGCTTCGGGACTGTAAAGAGGTTTGAGTAAAACCTGAACCCTCATTCTTCCAGGGGAACCTCCATAATTACTCCTTGGAGCAATAGTTGTTCTAGTGCCAACAGGAGGGACTCTCTCTTCCGGGGATCCCTTGGCACGTTTGACCTCAAAAATGGGAAGGAGGAGAGTCTTTCAACTCCAAGCTGTATCCCAAACATACTGCGGAGAGCACCTATCTGTCTTGATCGTGTCCCGCCAGGTCTCTTGCGAACAACTGGAGTCCTCCCCCCACCCGACTGAGTGGGGGCTTCATGAATTTAACTTTGGGGGAGGTTTTGTACCTCCCCTGACCCAGGGTTTCTCATTACCCTGCTACTGTCCCTGTTTTTTACCCCCGGGATTTGACCGAGGAGGCCGTCGGAACTGTTACACAGCCGATGCCCCAGGGACTGGAGAAGCAGGCCTCTTAAAGAGGGACCTCTAACTCTGCTTTTAACCGGCAAGAGCGTATTTTTACCGCTGGAAATTTTCTGGATATATTTGTCCAGGTTTTCCCTGAATAAGCGTTCACCATGAAATGGGACGCTAACCAGCCATTCTTTACAGGGAGCTTCAGCAGACCAGTTTTTGAGCCATAGGAGCCTACGCATATGTACTATAGCCAGCGTAAGGCGGGAGGCCTGATGGATTGAATCCTCTATGGCGTCAACCGCAAAGCCTAAGGCTCTAGGTAGATCAGCTAGGGCAAAGCCTGCTGATCTGTCAAGTCCCTCAAGACCTGTTTCAACTGATCCTTCACTGCTTAGCAGACCCCAATAGCTGCTACTGCTGGTTGTATCACCAAGCAGATTTTCATAAGGACTCCAATCTTTTATCTATTGGGTTCTTGAACATTTGGACATTATCCACTGGACATGTCAGTGATTTATACATACAAGAGATGGCTGCGTCCATTGTAGGGACCTTCCATTTTTTTTTTTGATGAACTTATCCTCCATGGGATAGACCACCGGAAATCTCTTGGGGGAATAAATATTTTCTCAGGACGTTCCCAATCCTGGTAAATGAGCCCTTTCAGTAAAGGGTGAAGTGGAAAAGAACAAACAGTCTGGGGGCTTCTAGCGACCCCAACGAGGATACAGTAGTGGTTGATGGTTCCGCAAGGTGCATTTTTAAATGCTGATCGGACCATGTTAGTCAGAGACTGAACCCATAATCTTTCAGCTTGAGATGCTGAGAAAAGGTTCCCCCACTGTTGATTCCTCTATAACAGAATCAACCTTATCCTGATCCCCTTCAGGCAGGTCGATCCCTGTATGGGACTGTTGCTCTGCTAACAGGCACTCTGAAGGAGGAGACGGAGATCGGGCGTGCTTTCCCTGACAGGGAGGCAGCGATAAATGTTGACAATCTCTCTCTAATTCTCCCAGAGCTGAGGAAAAAACCTCCTCTGTTACATACACAGGAGCAGGTGACTGAGGACAGCCACAGTACCAAGTACCCCTGCGGGGTCTCTACGGTCACTTACCTCTGAACTTCAGGGGAGACTGGTGCAGCAGGAGTATGCCCAAGATCCTCCGAGCCCGATGAGACCCCCTTCGCTTCCTGGAAGATTCAGTTCCGGAGCTTCTGGACGGCATATTCCTAAGCCTAAAGCTGAGGTATTCCAGCCGTAATACACCACTTTTACTGAGAATAGTCTAGCACAATTGCTGCTATATCACAGTTGGTGTCTACTAAAGTGCCTTTCTAGGGGATGCCTGTATCAACCGCTTGCTGTATGCCTTTAAATGTTGCCAGCTCTGTCTCTGTACTTCATAGCCAGCTCACTACAATATTGTGTTTTTTTTTTTTTAAACTGCTGGGACGCCCGCACATGCGCAGAAGCGCTGCGGCGCGCACAGAGCGTCATCCCCCAGGCTCCGCCCCCTTTCCCGGCTCTCCTCTATATATAGAGGCGCGTGCACGCGCACGCGCGCGGGCACGTGCGCCTTCGGCGCTAATTTCAAATATGGTAACAAGGGACAGGAGCCAGGGCCCCTCTTTGCCGCAGGCCGGGGGATGGACGAGCACTGCAACATGGCAGAGGAAGCAGTTTCCTATAAGAGAACTCACCACCTGCCTGGACTTTGCTCTGCTGAGAAGAAGCTAGTCCACATGACAAGAAAACATTCCACAGCGGCCTCTAGTGGACAAACACAGGTACCGCAGTCTAATATATTAAATATATATATATATAAAACATTTTTTTTTTTCTTGACCACCATTAAAAATTATTACATTTTTTTAGTAGTTACAGGCATGCACAGAATTTTGCGGGAATACCATTAGGTAACAGACAGAAAGACAAATTAGGCTTGGGGGTCCCCCAATAGAACCAAGTTCCTGGGGGCCCCCACTTACCTGTTCCCCGCCGCAGGACTTTGTTTGGTCCACAAAAGCCCAAACTTCACCTATCACGGCAGGCATTGTAATCAAACCTTCAGGGACCGGGTTCCCAAGGATTCCACTCCCCTGGACCTGTATAGCACCCTGCACAGAAAACATCTTGGTCGTGGGTATGACCAGAGCTCTGGATCCCAGGGTCCAGCTCTCCTAAGAGAAGCATTACAGGCAAAACCTTGCTCTTCTCTGCAAGGCCCGGGTACCGACCGTTTAGCTATGAAGCTTTTTTGGTCGGATCCGGAATAGCATACTGAGGCCCAAAAGAACCTGTACGCAAGCTCAGTGAAAAACACATGTTTCTTCTTGGCCAACACCTTAGACACTGGCAAAAAACTGAGGTGCTCCCGGATGGGAGGGGCTTATATAGGGGAGGGTACTTCCGGTTTTGGAAGTTGCCAGTGCCAGCACCTGACGGTATCTATATAACCCATTAGTAATGACTATGTCGCTCTGTGTCCCGTGATGTACGAGAAAGAAAAATCGTTTTTATTATTACTATTATTGTTATTTATTATTATTAATTTGTTACGTTCCATTCGTTTAGATACGTCATTCGTTATTTCGGATAATTCAGAACTTCGGATAAATTTGTATTCGTTACGTTCACTAACAGCCAAATTTGAAAGGAAATTCCAATACCTAGAATTTAATCGTTAGTAATAGTTAAGTTATTATTAATTAGTTATTATTTAGAATTTTCTGATTTTCTTTCTGATTTCTGAATTTTCGGTTTTTGAATTTCCGGATTTTAGATTTTTGGATTTTTTTAATTTCCGAATTTCCGAATTTGGATCATAACCAATGACCCGAAAAATGGAAAACAAAAACAAACAAATGAAACGAAAATGAAAACAAACACATTTTTCAGCAGTGCGGAGAGAAGAGAGCCGATAATCAGGACGGTCCCTACAGTGCCCACCAGTGCTGCCCATCAGTGCCACCTATTAGTGCCCATTAGCTCCTCCTATCACTGCCTCCTCATCAGTGCACCAAGTTTCTTTCTCATTAACATAAAACACTTTCCCTTCCCAGGGGAACACGGGGACCATCCAGCGCACACCCAACATCGTCCAGATGATGAAGACTTGGAGGAACAGCGTGGACAGCGATGACAATGTTGATGGGGACTCTGATGGCCCATCCTCTGTCCAGAGAAGTTCATTGGACACGATGGAAGATCGCTCCAGTCCAATCAGCAGCAACGGAACCTCCGAGACCGACAGCAGCAGCAGCAAACCGTCTACACCAACAAAACCGGTAATAGAGCGCCCCCTCTCTTCTGTCCTCTATATCAGGGAATGCTGTGACACCAAAATGTGCAATGGGACCCCTCTATTTGATATTATACATTTATATAGCTCTGACATATACCACAGTGCTGTACAGAGATCACTGAGCCAGTCACATCAGTCTCTGTACCAGAGGAGCTTACACTCTAATGTCCCCTCCCCCCACAGGCACATCAGTCTCTGTACCAGAGAAGCTTACACTCTAATGTCCCCTCCCCCCACAGTCACATCAGTCTCTGTACAGAGGAGCTTACACTCTAATGTCCCCTCCCCCACATCACATCAGTCTCTGTACAGAGGAGCTTACACTCTAATGTCCCCTCCCCCCACATCACATCAGTCTCTGTACAGAGGAGCTTACACTCTAATGTCCCCTCCCCCCCACATCACATCAGTCTCTGTACAGAGGAGCTTACACTCTAATGTCCCCTCCCCCACATCACATCAGTCTCTATACAGAGGAGCTTACACTCTAATGTCCCCTCCCCCCACATCACATCACATCAGTCTCTGTACAGAGGAGCTTACACTCTAATGTCCCCTCCCCCACATCACATCAGTCTCTGTACAGAGGAGCTTACACTCTAATGTCCCCTCCCCCACATCACATCAGTCTCTGTACAGAGGAGCTTACACTCTAATGTCCCCTCCCCCCACATCACATCAGTCTCTGTACAGAGGAGCTTACACTCTAATGTCTCCTCCCCCCACACTCACATCAGTCTCTGTACAGAGGAGCTTACACTCTAATGTCCCCTCCCCCCACAGTCACATCAGTCTCTGTACAGAGGAGCTTACACTCTAATGTCCCCTCCCCCACATCACATCAGTCTCTGTACAGAGGAGCTTACACTCTAATGTCCCCTCCCCCCACATCACATCAGTCTCTGTACAGAGGAGCTTACACTCTAATGTCCCCTCCCCCACATCACATCAGTCTCTGTACAGAGGAGCTTACACTCTAATGTCCCCTCCCCCCACATCACATCAGTCTCTGTACAGAGGAGCTTACACTCTAATGTCCCCTCCCCCCCACATCACATCAGTCTCTGTACAGAGGAGCTTACACTCTAATGTCCCCTCCCCCACATCACATCAGTCTCTATACAGAGGAGCTTACACTCTAATGTCCCCTCCCCCCACATCACATCACATCAGTCTCTGTACAGAGGAGCTTACACTCTAATGTCCCCTCCCCCACATCACATCAGTCTCTGTACAGAGGAGCTTACACTCTAATGTCCCCTCCCCCACATCACATCAGTCTCTGTACAGAGGAGCTTACACTCTAATGTCCCCTCCCCCCACATCACATCAGTCTCTGTACAAAGGAGCTTACACTCTAATGTCCCCTCCCCCCCCCCCACATCACATCAGTCTCTGTACAGAGGAGCTTACACTCTAATGTCCCCTCCCCCACATCACATCAGTCTCTGTACAGAGGAGCTTACACTCTAATGTCCCCTCCCCCACATCACATCAGTCTCTGTACAGAGGAGCTTACACTCTAATGTCCCCTCCCCCCCACAGTCACACACTAATATTATTATACATTTTTTATAGCTCTGACATATACCGCAGCGCTGTACAGAGAACTCACATTTATGAAGAGACCCCCCCATGTCTCTGTGTCCCCCTCTTCCCCCCCCCCAGACTCCATCCATACAATCCTTGGTCTGGAACATTCCGGAGATTTACTGCTCGCCGTATCTGGAGACATCACTCCGGACGGATCTCATTGAACATACAAGTCATGTTTCCTTTGATTGTTCCATAAACTCTTTTGTGTTTTATCTGCAGCTTATTGGGGAATTTAATATTTCCTTTAACTGGATTATATATCCAAAAGACATTTTAAATATCTTTTTACTGGACTGTAAATGTCCCGCTCTGACTTTATGGCGACAATGCAACGGCTCGTAAACGCACATTTGGCCTGTTTTTTTGGGATGTATTACTGCGCAGAGAAGTGACAGACGACCGAAAAATCACCCCGAATCCAAGTATCAACGCGACACGATCGTAATTCCTCCTGTGACCCCCATAGAGAGAGACATTCGTTCTATTTATTCCCATTGTTACATATAAGATACATTCGTTCTATTTATTCCCATTGTTACATAAAGATACATTCGTTCTATTTATTCCCATTGTTACATATAAGAGACATTCGTTCTATTTATTCCCATTGTTACATATAAGATACATTCGTTCTATTTATTCCCATTGTTACATAAAGATACATTCGTTCTATTTATTCCCATTGTTACATATAAGAGACATTCGTTATATTTATTCCCATTGTTACATATAAGATACATTCGTTCTATTTATTCCCATTGTTACATATAAGATACATTCGTTCTATTTATTCCCATTGTTACATAAAGATACATTCGTTCTATTTATTCCCATTGTTACATATAAGATACATTCGTTCTATTTATTCCCATTGTTACATATAAGATACATTCGTTCTATTTATTCCCATTGTTACATAAAGATACATTCGTTCTATTTATTCCCATTGTTACATATAAGAGACATTCGTTCTATTTATTCCCATTGTTACATATAAGATACATTCGTTCTATTTATTCCCATTGTTACATAAAGATACATTCGTTCTATTTATTCCCATTGTTACATATAAGAGACATTCGTTATATTTATTCCCATTGTTACATATAAGATACATTCGTTCTATTTATTCCCATTGTTACATATAAGATACATTCGTTCTATTTATTCCCATTGTTACATAAAGATACATTTGTTCTATTTATTCCCATTGTTACATATAAGAGACATTCGTTATATTTATTCCCATTGTTACATATAAGATACATTCGTTCTATTTATTCCCATTGTTACATATAAGAGACATTCGTTCTATTTATTCCCATTGTTACATATAAGAGACATTCGTTCTATTTATTCCCATTGTTACATATAAGAGACATTCGTTCTATTTATTCCCATTGTTACATATAAGAGACATTCGTTCTATTTATTCCCATTGTTACATATAAGATACATTCGTTCTATTTATTCCCATTGTTACATATAAGAGACATTCGTTCTATTTATTCCCATTGTTACATATAAGAGACATTCGTTCTATTTATTCCCATTGTTACATATAAGAGACATTCGTTCTATTTATTCCCATTGTTACATATAAGATACATTCGTTCTATTTATTCCCATTGTTACATATAAGAGACATTCGTTCTATTTATTCCCATTGTTACATATAAGAGACATTCGTTCTATTTATTCCCATTGTTACATATAAGAGACATTCGTTCTATTTATTCCCATTGTTACATATAAGATACATTCGTTCTATTTATTCCCATTGTTACATATAAGATACATTCATTCTATTTATTCCCATTGTTACATATAAGAGACATTCGTTCTATTTATTCCCATTGTTACATATAAGATACATTTATTATATTTATTCCCATTGTTACATATAAGATACATTCGTTCTATTTATTCCCATTGTTACATATAAGAGACATTCGTTATATTTATTCCCATTGTTACATATAAGAGACATTCGTTCTATCTATTTCCATGATTATAAAGATACATTTGTTCTATTTATTCCCATTATTACATATAAGCCCCTTTTACACTGACACGTTTTTCAGGCGGTTTAGCGCTAATAATAGCGCTGTTATACCACCTGAAAAAATCGTGCCCTGCAGTCTTCAGTGTGAAAGCCCAAAGGCTTTCACACTGAAGCGGTGCGCTAGCAGGACCGCTCCAAAAGTCCTGCTAGCCCCATCTTTACAGCGGTGAAGGAGCGGTGTGTTCACCGCTCCTTTACTGCTGCTGCCCATTGAAAGCAATGGGACACCGCGGTAATACCGCCTGCAATGCGCCTCTGCAAATTCACCCCGCTAGCAGCCGCATACCGCGGTAAAAACGAAGGTATAGCGGCGCTAAAAATAGCGCCGCTATACCCACAGCGCACCTCCCGCCCCAGTGTGAAAGGGGCCATAGATACATTCGTTATATTTATTCCCATTATTACACATAGAGACATTCATTATCTATTTCCATGATTATAAAGATATATTTATTATATATATTCCCATTGGTTACATTTTTTTTCCCCATGATTACATGTAGACTCCTCCCTTATATTTATTTCCATGGTTACCTATAGAGACATTCATTCAGGGCCGTCTTTAATATTTATTGGACCCTGGACAAACATTTTCTTGGGCCATCGAATCTACTTATCAACTATTTGCAGGCAAGGAGGGGCTCAAGGGGCAGCTGCTTTGGGCCCCACAACAATGATTGGGCCCGGGGCAAATGCCCCTTTGGTCCTGTGTTAAAGACGGCCCTGCATTCATTATTATTTCCTTGGTTACCTGTAGATACATTCATTATATTTAGTTACATGTTTATATATACTTTCTAGACATTTTTTAATATTCCGTTGTGTTACATTTATACTTTTTATACTCTCCCTATTTATTATATATATACCCATATATACTCGAGTATAAGCCGGCCCGAATATAAGCCGAGGCACCTCATTTTACCACAAAAACTGGGAAAACGTATTGACCCGAGTATAAGCCTAGGGTGTCCATCCATCTGCATGCCTCACTGTGCCTCATTGTGCCCATGCCTCACCGTGTCCATGCCTCACTGTGCTCATGACTAGACTGACGTTTACCATAGAAGTCTATGGAAGGGGTGCCCGGCTTTGAAAAATCGGTGCTCCCCGGCCGTAGGTCCCCCAGACAAAAAACTTTTCACACTTATAAAATGTATATGGGGCTACATGTGTGCCAAGTTTTGGGTCCAGGGGACCAAAGACCGACTGGTACCGGGTCCCCAAAGTCACCGGAGAAATGTCCGTTTAACATGGGAGTCTATGGAAGGGGTGCCCAAGTTTGAAAAATCGGTGCTCCCCGGCCGTAGGTCCCCCAGACAACAAGCTTTGTACACTTGTAGAGGAAGAGTGAGGCTACATGTGTGCCAAGTTTGGGGTCCAGGGGACCTATGACCGGCCTGTACCGGGTCCCTAAAATCACAAGAGAAATGACCGTTTAACATGGGAGTCTATAGAAGGGGTGCCCGGATTTGAAAAATCGGTGTTCCCCGGCCGTAGGTCCCCCGGATAACAAACTTTACACACTTGTAGAGGAAGAGTGGGGCTACATGTGTGCCAAGTTTGGGGTCCAGGAGACTTACGATCGGCTGGTACTGGGTCCCCAAATCCGGGAGATCAGGCGCAAAAAGGTGACTCGAGTATAAGCCGAGGGGGGCATTTTCAGCACAAAAAAAGTGCTGAAAAACTCGGCTTATACTCGAGTATATACGGTATATATATATAGGTACTTTCTAGACAAGTGCACTGCCGAAAAATTTGTTCGTTTTCATTTCATTCGTTTTTTTTGTTTTTTTGGGGGGGTTTTTCGGGTCATTCGTTATGATCAGGGTTATGTGCCTCGTCCTCTCGGTTTGCAGTATATTCGGCGCTATGTTGGCTCTACGCGGTGTATTACATAATACTTTCTCCATTATTGTCGCGTGGAATGAAAATCCGAATATAAGAAAGAAAATTCGAAAATGCAAAAGAACAAAAATTCTAAAGAATAACTAACTAATAATAACTAAAGCCCTGTACAAACGATCGGATTTCCTACGGATTCTAATCCGATGGATTTTACCATCGGAATTCCGATGCAGCTGACTTCCATCAGTCTTGCCTACACACCATCAGTCAAAATTCCGACCGTCCCAAACGCCATGACGTAAAACACTCAGACGAGCCGAGAAAAATGAAGTTCGATGCTTCTGAGCATGCGTCGACTTGATTCTGAGCATGCGTGGGTTTTTTCTCCGACGGAGTTCCACACAGACGATCAGAATTTCCTATCGTTTTTTTTTCCATCGGATAAATTTAAAACATGTTCTATTTTTTTATACCGATGGAAAAAAGACCGATGAGGCCCATACACGATCGGCTTGTCCGATGAAAAAAGTCCATCGGTCTTTTTTCATCAGGAAAACCGATCGTGTGTACGAGGCATTACTGTTAAATTCTAGGTATTGGAATTTCCTTTCAAATTTGGCTGTTGGTGAACGTAACGAATTTATCCGAAGTTACGAATTATCAGAAATAGCGAATGGCGAATCTAAACAAATGGAACGGAACGAATTAATAATAATAAAACATTTTTATCATTATTGTAATTTTATTTTTATTAATTCATTACGTTCCTTTCGTTTAGATGCGGCATTCCTTATTTTGGATAAATTCGTATTCGTTACGTTCACTAACTGACAAATTTTGAAAGGAAATTCCAGTACCTATAATTTATTAGTTATTATTTCAGATTTTCGAATTTACGAATTTTCAAATTTACTAATATTTGATTTTACGATTATTCGGAAAAATTTGTTAAACGGGTTTTCGTTAATTCGGATGTTTGTCGAAATTCGTTAAACTCATTTGGAACTAAATGAATTGCACATGTCTAGTACTTTCTTTGGCCCTGATGAAGGAGTGCTTGTCCCCCTGAAATGTGTTGGTTGTTTTATGTGATACTTATTATTAATCATTAGTGATTTGGACCCTTTCACCATTTGCGTGTGAGGGGGGAGCATCTAGGCAGGACTGTGGATTCAGTAGTAGGAAATAAATACTTATTTTCAATGATCCTCGGCTCCATCTAGTGACCAAAATGCAGTATTTTCCCGAACGACTCTTTTTTTATATTTATGTCTGAATAACATTTGACCCGTAGAGGTAATGGCAAGAGAACATTTGATTTTGCACTATTCACACAGAACAAATGTACCAGCAGCTTTGCTATGCAACTTTTCTATAAATTCACCACTATGTTTCATGGAAAATCCTTTCTCTGTTTTTCAGGCCGTCAGTAAGAAAGTTCCATCTGGTCCTTTGCCCAACGGAACGTCTGCGAAGAAGACCTCTGGTCTGAAGACTTCTAGCTCTGTACGTAACACAATAATCCGTCATTGAGAATGGGATTTATTCAGAGGATTTCCTCAGTTCTAATGAGTGTCCAGAACACATCCCGATATTTATACCCACATGGGACATCCTGGTATTTATACCCACATGGGAAATCCTACTATTTATACCCACATGGGACATTCTGGTATTTATACCCACATGGGAAATCCTACTATTTATACCCACATGGGAAATCCTACTATTTATACCCACATGGGACATTCTGGTATTTATACCCACATGGGAAATCCTACTATTTATACCCACATGGGAAATCCTACTATTTATACCCACATGGGACATTCTGGTATTTATACCCACATGGGAAATCCTACTATTTATACCCACATGGGACATTCTACTATTTATACCCACATGGGACATCCTACTATTTATACCCACATGGGAAATCCTACTATTTATACCCACATGGGACATTCTGGTATTTATACCCACATGGGAAATCCTACTATTTATACCCACATGGGAAATCCTACTATTTATACCCACATGGGACATTCTGGTATTTATACCCACATGGGAAATCCTACTATTTATACCCACATGGGACATTCTACTATTTATACCCACATGGGACATCCTACTATTTATACCCACATGGGAAATCCTACTATTTATACCCACATGGGACATTCTGGTATTTATACCCACATGGGAAATCCTACTATTTATACCCACATGGGAAATCCTACTATTTATACCCACATGGGAAATCCTACTATTTATACCCACATGGGACATCCTGGTATTTATACCCACATGGGACATTCTGGTATTTATATCCACATGGGAAATCCTACTATTTATACCCACATGGGACATCCTGGTATTTATACCCACATGGGAAATCCTACTATTTATACCCACATGGGACATTCTGGTATTTATACCCACATGGGAAATCCTACTATTTATACCCACATGGGACATTCTGGTATTTATACCCACATGGGAAATTCTACTATTTATACCCACATGGGACATCTCAGCATTTATACCCACATGGGAAATCCTACTATTTATACCCAAATGGGACATTCTGGTATCTATACCCACATGGGACATCCTACTGATTATACCCACATGGAACATCTCAGCATTTATACCCACATGGGAAATCCTACTATTTATACCAACATGGGACATCTCAGCATTTATACCCACATGGGAAATCCTACTATTTATACCAACATGGGACATCTCAGCATTTATACCCACATGGGAAATCCTACTATTTATACCCACATGGGACATCCTGGTATTTATACCCACATGGGAAATCCTACTATTTATACCCACATGGGACATTCTGGTATTTATACCCACATGGGAAATCCTACTATTTATACCCACATGGGACATTCTGGTATTTATACCCACATGGGAAATTCTACTATTTATACCCACATGGGACATCTCAGCATTTATACCCACATGGGAAATCCTACTATTTATACCCAAATGGGACATTCTGGTATCTATACCCACATGGGACATCCTACTGATTATACCCACATGGAACATCTCAGCATTTATACCCACATGGGAAATCCTACTATTTATACCAACATGGGACATCTCAGCATTTATACCCACATGGGAAATCCTACTATTTATACCAACATGGGACATCTCAGCATTTATACCCACATGGGAAATCCTACTATTTATACCCACATGGGACATCCTACTATTTATACCAACATGGGACATCTCAGCATTTATACCCACATGGAACATCTTACCATATATACCCACATGGGAAATCCTACTATTTATACCCACATGGGAAATCCTACTATTTATACCCACATGGGACATCTCAGCATTTATACCCACATGGGACATCCTACTATTTATACCCACATAGGACATCCTACTATTTATACCCACATGGGACATCCTACTATTTATACCCACATGGAACATCTTACCATTTATACCCACATGGGACATCCTACTATTTATACCCACATGGGAAATCCTACTATTTATACCCACATTGGAAATCCTACTATTTATACCCACATTGGAAATCCTACTATTTATACCCACATTGGAAATCCTACTATTTATACCCACATTGGAAATCCTATCATTTATACCCACATGGGACATTCTGGTATTTCTACCCACATGGGACATCTCGGCCTTTATACCCACATGGAACATCTTACCATTTATACCCACATGGGAAATCCTACTATTTATACCCACATGGAACATCTCAGCATTTATACCCACATTGGAAATCCTACTATTTATACCCACATGGGAAATCCTACTATTTGAACCCACATGGAACATCTCAGGATTTATACCCACATTGGAAATCCTACTATTTATACCCACATGGGACATTCTAATATTTATACCCACATGGGACATCTCGGCCTTTATACCCACATGGAACATCTTACCATTTATACCCACATAGGAAATCCTACTATTTATACCCACATGGAACATCTTACCATTTATACCCACATGGGACATCCTACTATTTATACCCACGTGGGACATCCTGGTATTTATACCCACATGGAACATCTTAACATTTATACCCACATAGGAAATCCTACTATTTATACCCACATGGGAAATCCTACTATTTATACCCACATGGTACATCTCAGCCTTTATAACCACATAGGACATCCGGGTATTTACCCCCTCACGGGACATCCCCAAGAAGCTCTCGTCAGATGATACTTTCCTGGATGTGTACAGAGGAGAGCCTTGAAAGACTTAAAGATTTAATGGGTAAGAGCATCAGATACAACCAACACATTTCGGAGGAAACAACCTCCCCCCTCCCCCTTCTTCAGGGCTGGCATCTCCTGATGGCTCTAAAGGCAGCCAACTGAATGTCCACCTTGGCTGTATCTGCTACTCCTAGACATTAAATGTCTAGAAAGAAAACCTAAAACGTAAAAATTACATTTTTGGAGCATCTTACCACACTTCATATACATATTTTCTTTCTTTCTCGTCCATCGAGGGACACAGAAGTCATATACTGTTGGGCTATACTGCCATCTACAAGAGGCTTTGACACCAGCCTAGGATAACCCCTCCTACTCCCAGCATGCCTCGGTTGTTTGCTAGTGTCCTAGGAAGATGGACATCTTCATCTCTGCTGGGAAATGTTTTACATATTTTTTTTTGCTGCCTTCTCCTCCTTTCCATGGATCAGGTAGACCAGTTTCCATGTTATCGTCTATGTATTGGGGTTCCCTCCATGCTGCGTCTCTCTCACTAGTACGAGTATTCAGGGATCAGGCTTAGTTCCTGTGCTGGTCACCACCTGGTCTGCTGTTCTTCCTGCCAGGTGGGCAGTTTGGCCTCATCCGATACCAGCTTTGGGTGTTAGTCCTTGAATTGTATGGAAGCTCCAATTTTTAGTCATCGTTGGGCCCGTTAGTGGTTGTTTGCTTTTGCCCATCCCTCGGTTGGACCAATTTTGGATGACTTGAAGGTTTTAGACTTCCTGTGAATCTTGTTGTAAAATCCTTTGTTGGAGTCCATTGAGGGACAGAGATCCCGCCCTTCTCTCTCTTGGTATTGCTTGCTACAAACTGAAGCATGCTGGGAATAGGAGAGGCTGGACTGCAGATTTTATTTATTGCCAACGTTCAGTGCCCCTGTAGACAGCAGTATAACCCAAGAAACTGTATATGACTTCTTGTGTCCCTCAGTGGAGAAGGAAAATTTGTTTTTGTTTTTTTACTTACTGTAAAATCCTGTTTCTTGGAGTCCATTGGGGGGACACAGATTCCACCCCCTCTATATTTATGATCATGTTCTTAGTACTGCTTGCTGGGAATAGGAGGGGCTAGCTTACAGAATTTTTATTTGCCTGGGTCCAAGCCTCCTTTAGGCAGCAATATATCCCAACACGCTGTATATCACTTCAATGGACTCCCAAGAAAAAGGATTTCAAGGTGAGGACACAAATTCTATTTTCAAGTTGTTCCTGCAGTTTTCAATCTAACGGTGTTCTGTGTCCCAACCCGCAGCCTGCCGAAAGAAAAACCTCTCCGCAGCACAAGCCTCGCAAGACTCAGGACAGTCAGGAGAATTCCGTGCCGAACAGACCAGTCCCTTCTACCGGCCGGAGCGAGAAACCATACCAGGCCACCAGCCAGGGCCAGAAACCCTCCCAAGGACAACTGGCCACCAGCCAGGGCCAGAAACCCTCCCAGGGACCACCGTCCGGCAGCCAGAGCCAGAAACCCTCCCAAGGACAACCGGCCACCAGCCAGGGCCAGAAACCCTCCCAAGGACAACCGGCCACCAACCAGAGCCATAAACCCTCCCAAGGACAACCGTCCAGCAGCCAGGGCCAGAAACCCTCCCAAGGACAACCGTCCAGCAGCCAGGGCCAGAAACCCTCCCAAGGACAACCGGCCACCAGCCAGGGCCAGAAACCCTCCCAAGGACAACCGGCCACCAGCCAGGGCCAGAAACCCTCCCAAGGACAACCGGCCACCAACCAGGGCCAGAAACCTTCCCAAGGACAACTCTCTGGCAGCCAGAGCCATAAACCCTCCCAAGGACAACCGGCCACACCCCGGGTCAAGAAAACATTTTAGGGAAAGTTCGAAAACATTTTACTGTTGTGCCAAAAAACATTGGGGACTGAGCCCAAGAAATAGTGTACTCGGGAGATGGCGTCCATTCTCCTCCGCAAAGTGTTATCGAGTCCGACAACCGACACCTGAACTGAAGAGAAAACGTTGAGGTCTTTAATTAAAGGTCTCAGAAAAAAATGGACTGCACCTTGTGGAGAAATTTCTGGACCAAAAAATCCGAAACTTTTATCAAAGGAGGCGATACCGGCGTGCCTAGGAAATCACGGGGGTGCCTGAATTATTGGAGGGTTTTCTAGTGAAATGTAAAACTGGGGAAGTGCCTGAATGACTCCTGAATTCTATATTTACTAGTCCACTCTACTCTTATTGTACCCAATAGTTTATTTTATTTTTTTCAGTTAGTGTAAAGGAAAATCGTGTTTAGTAAATGCAGCCCGAAAAAGTTGTAGCAAACGCTTGACCTTCGACCTGCTGCTTGTTACAATCAGTTGCATTTTACGATATGTTACCATTCCCAGATTTTAATTTCCATTAATGATTTTTAGACATGTGCACTGCCGAAAAATTCGTTGTTTTCGTTTTATTTTATTTTTTTTTGCTTTTTTCGGAAATTATGAAAATTTGAAAATTAGGAAATTCAAAAATTAAGAATTTACGAAAAAAGCAAAAAAACGAATTTTTCGAATTTCCAGAATTTCTGAAAAAAACAAAAAAACAAATGAAATAAAAACTAAAAAAACTCATTTTCGAATTTCCAAATTTCGGAAATTCGGAAATTCAACTTTCCACATTTCCCATTTTCGAATTTTAGATTTTCAAATTTTGCAATTTCGAATTTTGGAAATTCGAAAATCCGAATTTCGGAAATTCGGAATTAACGAATTTCTCAAAATTCGTTAAAAAACGAATTTGAAACTAAACGAATTGCACATGTCTAATGATTTTCAACATGTGAGTAGATGGATTGTTGGTGGGGTGTGGAGGGATGGTTAGCGGCACACAGCATTGTGGTAGCTCTCTGGGTACTACAAGTTCCAGCATGTCCAGACAAACCTGGGAAATTCAGACTGAGTATACGATGAATTTAATACATCATGGAAGGTCACAGCGTGTCAAGACGATGAAAAGGTCAGAGAGAGGCAACTGAAGTTATATGTGGATCTTGACTTTTCTTGTAGAAGTCAATCTCGGGCTCCTGAGCTTCCCTTATTGATCATTGAAGCCACCAATCACATTAAAAGCTCAGGGGGGTGGGGACAGTCCCATTCATGTCAATTGTGACGCAGTGGCTGATGCTGCCAATCTGACATTTGTGCGGCCCCCAGAACTCACACTATCTGCGTTCGAGGACCAGTTCCCACATGGATATCAAATTGGGAGCATTCCGTGCTGACAAATAGGACCCTCCCATGGGTGTACGCTTAAAGTGTTTGTAAAACCTTAAGGTATTTTACCCTAATGCATTCTGTGCATTAGGGTAAAAAACCTTCTGTGACTGCGATCCCCCCAGCACCCCCCCCCATCTACTTACCTGAGCTCCATCATGATCCAGTGATGTGCCCGAGAGCAGCGGCTCTCTCTGCTCTGTCCCTCTTCACAGGGCAGATCAATAGCCATTGGCTCCTGCCGCTGTCAATTAAATTCTGTGGTGCGGGGGGGGGGGGGGGGCGAGCCCTGTTTCTGTGTCTATGGGCGCAGACAGTGGGGCTCAGGAGCGAGCCTGAACAAGTGCTTTTTATGGGGGGGCGGGCACTCAGCAAGGGGGAGGAGCCAGAAGCACAGAGAAGAGGAGGATGGGGGCTGCTCTGTGCAAAACCGCAAAACCATTACACAGAGCACCTAAGTATGACATGTTTGTTATTTTAATAAAATAAAAATGAAAGCTTTACAATCACTTTAATGTCCATGTGAATGAGGCCTAATTGTTTCTTTTTTTTGTGCTTTCTATTGGCAGTATTGTCTTGCAAAATTTTTCTTATGGAACCTAAAAAAAGACATAAAGATAAAAGAAAAAAAAAATCTATTTTAACTGGTGTTAGTTTTAAAAAATGTAGTTGTACTGTAAATAAAAATTCTACATTTTATTCTCTAATTAGTCCCATTTTTTTGTATGGCAAAGTTTTTTGCAAATGGAAAAAGGGCATTTTTTATTTTGCACACTTTTCTTTTTATGCGACACTAAAAATATAATCAAGCAAAACGCATAAAAAATATTAAAAGAAAGAATAATAAAAAAAAAAAATCAGAAAAGTAATAGCCAGGGACAAATCTAGCTTATCTGATGTGGGGGTGCTGTGTATATAAAGTCAGTGGGAATAATGTCAGCAGTGTGATGGAGATGCAGGAAACCCCCCGTTCACTCCGCGCACGTCTGTATCATGAGTAGGGATGAGCTTCGTGTTCGAGTCGAACATACGTTCGACTCGAACATCGGCTGTTCGATCGTTCGACGAAGATCGAACGATTTGGGCCGTTCGCGCCAAATTCGAGTGACGCGAACGGCCCACAATGCACTACGCCATCGCAGTGTCATCCAGGCGCTGTGATTGGCCAAGCATGCACTGTGACCCCGCATGCTTGGCCAATCACAGCGCCGGCAGCGAGGAGAGCAATGATTGGCCACAGGCAGGATGCCTGTGGCCAATTATTGCTGAGGGTGTTTAGTACACGCCCCACACTATAAAAGGCCGCCAGCACGGCGGCCTAGTGTAGTGTGTTCCGGAGCAGGGATAGAGCAGCATAGGCAGGGACAGTGACTGTTATTTCTTTCTTGCTTAACCTGGATTCCTTTAGTTTAGGGAAAGAGAAGGATAGGTAGGGAGAGTGTCAGTGTGTTTTACTGTGCGAGTCCTTGTTTCTAGGGACAAAGAAGGAAAGTGAGGGGAATTCTCCTTGTGCTATAGTGTGCTTTAAAAAAACATTTTTTCTAGGGACAGAAAACTGTAGGTAGGGAGAGTGTGTCAGTTTCTTTCACTGTGCCAGTCCTTGTTTCTAGGGACAAAGAAGGAAAGTGAGGGGAATTCTCCTTGTGCTATAGTGTGCTTTAAAAAAACATTTTTTCTAGGGACAGAAAACTGTAGGTAGGGAGAGTGTCAGTTTCTTTCACTGTGCCAGTCCTTGTTTCTAGGGACAAAGAAGGAAAGTGAGGGGAATTCTCCTTGTGCTATAGTGTGCTTTAAAAAAAACATTTTTTCTAGGGACAGAAAACTGTAGGTAGGGAGAGTGTCAGTTTCTTTCACTGTGCCAGTCCTTGTTTCTAGGGACAAAGAAGGAAAGTGAGGGGAATTCTCCTTGTGCTATAGTGTGCTTTAAAAAAACATTTTTTCTAGGGACAGAAAACTGTAGGTAGGGAGAGTGTCAGTTTCTTTCACTGTGCCAGTCCTTGTTTCTAGGGACAAAGAAGGAAAGTGAGGGGAATTCTCCTTGTGCTATAGTGTGCTTTAAAAAAAACATTTTTTCTAGGGACAGAAAACTGTAGGTAGGGAGAGTGTCAGTTTCTTTCACTGTGCCAGTCCTTGTTTCTAGGGACAAAGAAGGAAAGTGAGGGGATTTCTCCTTGTGCTATAGTGTGCTTTAAAAAAACATTTTTTCTAGGGACAGAAAACTGTAGGTAGGGAGAGTGTCAGTTTCTTTCACTGTGCCAGTCCTTGTTTCTAGGGACAAAGAAGGAAAGTGAGGGGAATTCTCCTTGTGCTATAGTGTGCTTTAAAAAAACATTTTTTCTAGGGACAGAAAACTGTAGGTAGGGAGAGTGTCAGTTTCTTTCACTGTGCCAGTCCTTGTTTCTAGGGACAAAGAAGGAAAGTGAGGGGATTTCTCCTTGTGCTATAGTGTGCTTTAAAAAAACATTTTTTCTAGGGACAGAAAACTGTAGGTAGGGAGAGTGTCAGTTTCTTTCACTGTGCCAGTCCTTGTTTCTAGGGACAAAGAAGGAAAGTGAGGGGAATTCTCCTTGTGCTATAGTGTGCTTTAAAAAAACATTTTTTCTAGGGACAGAAAACTGTAGGTAGGGAGAGTGTCAGTTTCTTTCACTGTGCCAGTCCTTGTTTCTAGGGACAAAGAAGGAAAGTGAGGGGATTTCTCCTTGTGCTATAGTGTGCTTTAAAAAAACATTTTTTCTAGGGACAGAAAACTGTAGGTAGGGAGAGTGTCAGTTTCTTTCACTGTGCCAGTCCTTGTTTCTAGGGACAAAAAAGGAAAGTGAGGGGAATTCTCCTTGTGCTATAGTGTGCTTTAAAAAAACATTTTTTCTAGGGACAGAAAACTGTAGGTAGGGAGAGTGTCAGTTTCTTTCACTGTGCCAGTCCTTGTTTCTAGGGACAAAGAAGGAAAGTGAGGGGAATTCTCCTTGTGCTATAGTGTGCTTTAAAAAAACATTTTTTCTAGGGACAGAAAACTGTAGGTAGGGAGAGTGTCAGTTTCTTTCACTGTGCCAGTCCTTGTTTCTAGGGACAAAGAAGGAAAGTGAGGGGAATTCTCCTTGTGCTATAGTGTGCTTTAAAAAAAACATTTTTTCTAGGGACAGAAAACTGTAGGTAGGGAGAGTGTCAGTTTCTTTCACTGTGCCAGTCCTTGTTTCTAGGGACAAAGAAGGAAAGTGAGGGGATTTCTCCTTGTGCTATAGTGTGCTTTAAAAAAACATTTTTTCTAGGGACAGAAAACTGTAGGTAGGGAGAGTGTCAGTTTCTTTCACTGTGCCAGTCCTTGTTTCTAGGGACAAAGAAGGAAAGTGAGGGGAATTCTCCTTGTGCTATAGTGTGCTTTAAAAAAACATTTTTTCTAGGGACAGAAAACTGTAGGTAGGGAGAGTGTCAGTTTCTTTCACTGTGCCAGTCCTTGTTTCTAGGGACAAAGAAGGAAAGTGAGGGGAATTCTCCTTGTGCTATAGTGTGCTTTAAAAAAACATTTTTTCTAGGGACAGAAAACTGTAGGTAGGGAGAGTGTCAGTTTCTTTCACTGTGCCAGTCCTTGTTTCTAGGGACAAAGAAGGAAAGTGAGGGGAATTCTCCTTGTGCTATAGTGTGCTTTAAAAAAAACATTTTTTCTAGGGACAGAAAACTGTAGGTAGGGAGAGTGTCAGTTTCTTTCACTGTGCCAGTCCTTGTTTCTAGGGACAAAGAAGGAAAGTGAGGGGAATTCTCCTTGTGCTATAGTGTGCTAAAGCATTCCTCATCAACCATCTTTGAAATCCTTGTTTTTTGGACAGTCAGGGAAATTGTCGTTGTGCTATTCTGTGCAAAAGCAATAATCCTCAACCATATTTAGAAATCCTTAAGTAAAGGGACAGAGAAGGACACCTGAAGGTAGCCCTTATTGCTTTTTTCCCATCTCCCTGCAGGCCATCTATTAGAATGTCTGGAAGGCAAACAAGGAGAGGCAGACAGTCAGGAGGCAATAAAAGAGGGCAAGCAGGCTCTGTGTCTGGGGGCAACAGTGCTGGTCGTGGACGCGGTGCATTGTCATCAGCACATGGCCATGGGACACGCTTGTCCTTCTTTTCGGCAGCTGGACATGTTGAGCCACATCATGCCGAAGACTTGGTAGAGTGGATGACCAAGCCCTCCTCCTCCTCCTCATCCTCTCTCACCCAGGCTCAGGGTACTGGCAAAGCAGCTGCCAAAGCGTCCTCTTCCCTGGTATCAATGTCAGACTCATCATCAGTCACTCCTTCCCTAGACCCACCATGTCCTCCTCCTGAGGAGTCCCCCGAACTGTTTGAGCACAGTGTTGGGTACATGCTCCAGGAGGATGCCCAGCGTTTCGAAGGGTCTGATGATGAAACCCAGCTACAGGAAGGCAGTAGCGTGAGAGCAGACAGAGGGGATGCTCAAGAAGGACACCAATCTGGCAGTCATGTTCCAGCAGCTGCAGCATACTGCCAGATTGGCTCCAGTGATGAGGAGGGAGGGGATGATGAGGTCACTGACTCCACGTGGGTGCCTAATAGGAGAGAGGAGGAGGAGGAGGATGAGGAGGAGGCACATCTCCAACGAGGCAGGATGCCCTTTGGTGGCCAGCGTAAGGGCAGTACACCGACGGAATCACACCGCAGAGCTCCGCCTGTGCAGGGCGCTGCCTCTGCTCGTCATTCAAAAAGTTCCTTGGTGTGGGCCTTTTTTGAGGCTAGTGCATCAGATCGCACAGCTGCTGTTTGCAACATATGTCTCAAGCGTATATCGCGTGGCCAAAACATCAGCCGCTTGGGTACCACATGCCTGACCAGACATATGTTGACCTGCCATGCAGCTCGTTGGCAAGCCTACCTCAAAGACCCACACCAAAGAACAAAGCGGACCTCTCCTTGCACCGCATCAGCTGGGATCTCCAACCCCACTATAACTTCAGTCCTCTCTGAAACATGCACTGAGAGGAATGAAGGTGTAGAATTAGGTGTGTCACAGCCAAGTACTTGCGGCCACTCTGCTAGCAGTACACCGACGTCCGATTCTAGCAGGCAAATTTCCCTGCCCCAGCTGCTGGACCGTCGAAAGAAGTTCACTCCCAGCCATCCACATGCCCAGCGGTTGAATGCTAGCTTGGCTAAATTGCTAGCGCTTCAACTGCTGCCTTTTCAGTTGGTAGACTCGGCCCCCTTCCGTGAGTTTGTGCAATGTGCGGTTCCTCAGTGGCAGGTTCCCAAACGCCACTTTTTCTCACGGAAGGCTATTCCGGCTCTCTACCGGCATGTGGAAGGCAATGTCTTGGCCTCGCTGGACAGGGCGGTCAGCGGTAAGGTGCATATTACCGCTGACTCATGGTCCAGCAGGCATGGACAGGGACGTTACCTTTCTTTCACGGCCCATTGGGTCACTCTTTTGGCAGCTGGGAAGGATGCAGGACAAGGTGCAGTAGTGTTGGAGGTTGTTCCACCGCCACGCCTCCAAAATGCTACTACTGGTTGTGACACACCTCTCTCCTCCACCCCCTCCTCTTCTTCTTCCTCCATGGCCTCTTCCTGTGGTTTGTCCTATGAACCAGCGGTGCTCCGTAGCCGTTCACGGGGCTACGCAAGTACGCAGGCAAAAAGATGCCATGCCGTGCTTGCGCTGGTGTGTTTGGGGGACAGAAGCCACACTGGGGCAGAGGTCCTGTCTGCTCTGCAGGGCCAGGCCGAGAGGTGGTTGACGCCACGCCAGCTTAAGCCAGGAATGGTGGTTTGCGACAATGGCACCAACCTCCTCTCCGCCCTCCGACAGGGACAACTGACCCATGTGCCCTGTGTGGCTCACGTCCTTAACCTGGTGGTGCAGCGGTTCTTGGGCAGGTACCCGGGCTTACAGGATGTCCTGAGGCAGGCCAGGAAAGTCTGTGTGCATTTCCGCAGATCTTATAATGCCAGTGCTCGCCTGGCTGAGCTGCAAAAGGAGTTGAACCTGCCCAAGAACCGCCTTATATGTGACATGCCCACCAGGTGGAACTCAACGTTGGCCATGCTGCAGCGGCTGCACACGCAGCAGAGGGCCATCAATGAGTACCTGTGCGACTACGGCACCAGGACAGGGTCAGGGGAGCTTGGTTTTTTTTCTCCACGCCAGTGGGGCATGATCAGGGATGCATGCACTGTCCTGGCACCATTTGAGGAGGCCACGAGGATGGTGAGCAGTGACAGTGCATGCATCAGTGACACTGTACCTCTTGTCCACCTGTTGGAGCACACGCTGCGTGGAATAATGGACAGGGCACTTGAGGCAGAACAGAGGCAGGAAGAGGAGGACTTCCTTGCCTCTCAAGGCCCCCTTTACCCAGACAGTGTTCCTTCTGTCCCACCCATCGCACAGGAAGAGGAAGAGGAGGAGGAGGAGGAGGAGGAGGAGGATTGTGTCAGCATGGAGGTGGAGGCTGGCACTCAGCATCATCAGCAGCAGTCTTTTAGGGATGATTTACAGTCCCAAGAAACCAGTGGACTTGTACGTGGCTGGGAGGAGGTGGCTGCGGATCATGTCGTCCTTAGTGACCCAGAGGACTCCGGAGCGAATGCCTCAGCAAACCTACGCTGCATGGCCTCCCTGATCCTGCAAAGTCTGCGGAAGGAGCCTCGTATTCTTCGGATCAAGGAGAGGGACCATTACTGGCTGGCCACTCTCCTTGATCCACGGTACAAGGGTAAGGTTGCGGACCTTATGTTACCTTCGCAGAGGGAGCAGAGGATGAGACAACTCCGGGAGGCCTTGCAGAAAGGTCTGTGCAACGCGTTCCCAGAGACTGGGAGGTTACAAACTCCTGGTCCTGGACAACGAGTTGCTGAGGCTTCGGCCAGTCAAAGAAGGAGCGGTGGGGAAGGTGGCCGTCTGACCGATGCGTTCAGACAATTCTTTAGTCCGCAGCCCCAAAGTATGATCGGTTCCAGCAACCATCGCCAGCGTCTGATAAACATGGTGCAGGAATATCTAGGGGCAAGGTCAGACTTGGACACCTTCCCCACCGAAAATCCTCTGGCTTACTGGGTCTTGAGGATGGATCACTGGCCAGAGCTTGCACAGTATGCAATTGAGCTACTGGCCTGTCCTGCATCCAGCGTTCTTTCGGAACGCACATTCAGTGCTGCTGGAGGATTTGTCACGGATCACAGGGTGCGCCTGTCCACCGACTCGGTTGATCGACTGACTTTCATCAAGATGAACCAGTCTTGAATCACCACCAGCTACCACACACCTGATGCTGATATAACAGACTAATTGATTTTAACATGTCACATCCCTTCAAGACTGATGCTGATGCTGAGTGCCTGTGCTGTTATGTTGACTGGCTATCCTCCTCCTCCGAGTCCTCAATGATACGATTGATGATGATAGCTTGGAAGATCATTTTTGTTTATGGGTGCCGCCACCAGTGGCTAAGGCCCAATTTTTCAGCCCCTGTTTTACAGGGGCGTGTAATTACAATTTTTTTAGCAATAATTTGCCATAGGGCTCATTGCTGTGCTCCAAGTAACGTATCTGTGAGGGGTTGTAGTGTTGTGCCACCAGTGCCTAAGGCCCAATTTTTCAGCCCCTGTTCAACAGGGGCATGCAATTACAATTCTTGATCTAATAATTCACAGCAGGGCCCATTGCTGCACCCACCAAGAGTAACTCTGAGGGCTTACAGTGTTGTGGCAACACCACCACCACCACGAAAGGCCCAATTTTTCAGCCCCTGTTCAACAGGGGCATGCAATTACAATTCTTGATCTAATAATTCACAGCAGGGTCCATTGCTGCACCCACCAAGAGTAACTGTCAGGGCTTACAGTGTTGTGGCACCAGCACCACCATCAAAGGCCCAATTTTTACTACCACTGTTCAACAATTATATGTAATTAAAATTCCTGATATAATAGTTGACAGCAGGGCGTTCCAGCACCAACCAAGAGTAACTGTGAGTGCTTACAGTGTTGTGCCAACACCAACAACTAAGGGGCCTATTTCTGCAGAGTATATACGGCAGGTCCCTACTTTCAAACATCCAACTTACAAACGACTCCTACTTGCAAACGCAAGAAGACAACAGGAAGTGAGAGGAAATCTACCCCTAGGAAGGAAAATTCTCTCCTGTAAGAATAAATATGGGAGAAAGGTGTCTCCTCTGTACTGATGCTTTATCAGCAATCCTTGTTTCAAGAAAAACACCACATTTCAAAAACAGTTGTCATTGGGACGGAAAGTGAGGTGAAATGTTCTGAACAGGGGCACAGACAACAAAACAAATGTTACAGGGGTGATAACCCTTACCTATGTTTTCCAAAAAGTTTAAAAATAGATTTTTGGGCTGGAGCTCCACTTCAACAATGTACCTGTTCAAAATTACAAACAGATTCTACATAAGAACAAACCTACAGTCCCTGTCTTGTATGCACCGCCTGTATACGGCTGTTCAGAGTATATAGGGCCTTTTTTATTTTATGTGCGGGGTTCCCCTTAATATCCATACAAGACCCAAAGGGGCTGGTAATGGGCTGGGGTGGGGGGGGGGGGGGGTCATGGGGTAGCTATGCCATTTTTCTTAAAGATTTTCATCCATATTACCGGGACCAGACATTACATTAAAGCCGCAAGCAGTTTTAAATGGCTTTTTTTTCCTTTAGAAGTGTCATTTTGTGCAGGGACAGTTCTAAACACGGGAAACACGTGGCACTTCACAGGCATACTTTAGACACCCCCCAGGTACGATATTTAAAGGAATATTTGACTTTTTTTTTTTCACTTTATGTATCATTAAAATGACTGCTCCCGAAAAACGACCGTTTTTAAAACTTCTTTTTGCATTGATACATGTCCCCTGGTGCAGAACCCGGGTTCCCAAACCCTTTTTAGGACAATAACATGCATAATAGTTGTTATAATTAGCACTTTAGAATTCGAACGTTCGCATCCATTGTATTTAATAGGGTTCTAATGTTCGTACGAACTTTCGGTCCGTTCGCGGGTTCTGGTGCGAACCGAACCCGGGGGTGTTCGGCTCATCACTAATCATGAGCCACAGACAGAGGTGGTGCCAGAGTGACCAGGGCAACCTGGTATGTATTGGGTTGTCATTTGATTAGGATGATTAAACAGAACCTGTACCTCCTTATAGCAAGTGTCCCTGTCAGTGTCCCCCTTACATCGGGGTCCTCATCAGAGCCCCCCTTACAGTAACTGTCCTCATCAGAGCCCCCCTTACAGGAACTGTCCCCATCAGAGCCCCCTTACATCAACTGTCACCATCAGAGCCCCCCTTACATCAACTGTCCCCATCAGAGCCCCCCTTACAGCAACTGTCCCCATCAGAGCCCCCCTTACAGCAACTGTCCTCATCAGAGCCCCCCTTACAGCAACTGTCCCCATCAGAGCCCCCCTTACAGCAACTGTCCCCATCAGAGCCCCCCTTACATCAACTGTCCCCATCAGAGCCCCCCTTACAGCAACTGTCCCCATCAGAGCCCCCCTAACAGCAACTGTCTCCATCAGAGCCCCCCTTACAGCAACTGTCCCCATCAGAGCCCCCCTTTACAGCAACTGTCCCCATCAGAGCCCCCTTACAGCAACTGCCCCATCAGAGCCCCCCTTAGAGCAACTGTTGCTATCAGAGCCCCCCTTAGAGAAACTGTCACCATCAGAGCCCCCCTTAGAGAAACTGTCGCCATCAGAGCCCCCTTACATCAACTGTCGCCATCAGAGCCCCCTTACATCAACTGTCGCCATCAGAGCCCCCCTTACATCAACTGTCGCCATCAGAGCCCCCTTACATCAACTAGCGCCATCAGAGCCCCCCTTACATAAACTGTCGCCATCAGAGCCCCCTTACATCAACTGTCACCATCAGAGCCCCCCTTACATCAACTGTCGCCATCAGAGCCCCCCTTACATCAACTGTCGCCATCAGAGCCCCCTTACATCAACTGTCACCATCAGAGCCCCCCTTACATCAACTAGCGCCATCAGAGCCCCCCTTACATCAACTAGCGCCATCAGAGCCCCCCTTACATCAACTGTCCCCATCAGATCCCCCTTTACAGCAACTGTCCCCATCAGAGCCCCCCTTATGGCAACTGTCCCCATCAGAGCCCCCTTACAGCAACTGTCCCCATCAGAGCCCCCTTATATCAACTGTCCCCATGAGAGCCCCCTTTACAGCAACTGTCGCCATCAGAGCCCCCCTTACATCAACTAGCGCCATCAGAGCCCCCTTACATCAACTGTCCCCATCAGATCCCCCTTTACAGCAACTGTCCCCATCAGAGCCCCCCTTATGGCAACTGTCCCCATCAGAGCCCCCTTACAGCAACTGTCCGCATCAGAGCCCCCCTTACATCAACTGTCCCCATCAGAGCCCCCCTTATATCAACTGTCCCCATGAGAGCCCCCTTTACAGCAACTGTCGCCATCAGAGCCCCCCTTACATCAACTAGCGCCATCAGAGCCCCCTTACATCAACTGTCCCCATCAGATCCCCCCTTACAGCAACTGTCCCCATCAGAGCCCCCCTTACAGCAACTGTCCCCATCAGAGCCCCCCTTACAGCAACTGTCCCCATCAGAGTCCCCCTTACAGCAACTGTCCCCATCAGAGCCCCCCTTACATCAACTAGCGCAATCAGAGCCCCCCTTACAGCAACTGTCGCCATCAGAGCCCCCCTTACATCAACTAGCACCATCAGAGCTCCCCTTACATCAACTGTCCCCATCAGAGCCCCCCTTACATCAACTAGCGCCATCAGAGCCCCCTTACATCAACTGTCCCCATCAGATCCCCCCTTACAGCAACTGTCCCCATCAGAGCCCCCCTTACATCAACTATCCCCATCAGAGCTCCCCTTACATCAGCTATCCCCATCAGAGCCCCTCTTACAGCAACTGTCCCCATGAGAGCCACCCTTACATCAACTGTCCCCATCAGAGCCCCCCTTACATCAACTGTCCCCATCAGAGCCCCCCTTACATCAACTGTCCCCATCAGAGCCCCCCTTTACAGCAACTGTCCCCATCAGAGCCCCCTTACAGCAACTGCCCCATCAGAGCCCCCCTTAGAGAAACTGTCACCATCAGAGCCCCCCTTAGAGAAACTGTCGCCATCAGAGCCCCCCTTACATCAACTATCCCCATCAGAGCCCCCCTTACATCAGCTATCCCCATCAGAGCCCCTATTACAGCAACTGTCCCCATGAGAGCCCCCCTTACATCAAGTGTCCCCATCAGAGCCCCCCTTACATCAACTGTCCCCATCAGAGCCCCCCTTACATCAACTGTCCCCATCAGAGCCCCCCTTTACAGCAATTGTCCCCATCAGAGCCCCCTTACAGCAACTGCCCCATCAGAGCCCCCCTTAGAGAAACTGTCGCCATCAGAGCCCCCCTTAGAGAAACTATCACCATCAGAGCCCCCCTTACATTAACTGTCGCCATCAGAGCCCCCCTTACATCAACTTTCGCCATCAGAGCCCCCTTACATCAACTGTCGCCATCAGAGCCCCCTTACATCAACTGTCGCCATCAGAGCCCCCCTTATATCAACTAGCGCCATCAGAGCCCCCCTTACATCAACTGTCGCCATCAGAGCTCTCTTACATCAACTGTCACCATCAGAGCCCCCCTTACATCAACTCTCGCCATCAGAGCCCCCCATCTCATCAACTGTCTCCATCAGAGCCCCCTTACATCAACTGTCGCCATCAGAGCCCCCCTTACATCAACTGTCGCCATCAGAGCCCCCTTACATCAACTGTCGCCATCAGAGCCCCCCTTACATCAACTGTCGCCATCAGAGCCCCCTTATATCAACTAGCGCCATCAGAGCCCCCCTTACATCAACTGTCGCCATCAGAGCCCCCTTACATCAACTGTCACCATCAGAGCCCCCCTTACATCAACTGTCGCCATCAGAGCCCCCCATCTCATCAACTGTCGCCATCAGAGCCCCCTTACATCAACTGTCACCATCAGAGCCCCCCTTACATCAACTGTTGCCATCAGAGCCCCCTTACATCAACTAGCGCCATCAGAGCCCCCCTTAAAGCAACCGTCTCCATCAGAGCCCCCCTTACAGCAACTATCCTCATCAGAGCCCCCCTTTCAGCAACTGTCTCCATCAGAGCCCCCCTTACAGCAACTGTCGCCATCAGAGCCCCCCTTACATCAACTAGCACCATCAGAGCTCCCCTTACATCAACTGTCCCCATCAGAGTCCCCCTTTACAGCAACTGTCCCCATCAGTTCCCCCTTATATCAACTGTCCCCATCAGAGCCCCCCTTACATCAACTGTCCCCATCAGATCCCCCTTTACAGCAACTGTCCCCATCAGAGCCCCCCTTATATCAACTGTCCCCATCAGAGCCCCCCTTACATCAACTGTCCCCATCAGATCCCCCTTTACGGCAACTGTCCCCATCAGATCCCCCTTTACGGCAACTGTCCCCATTAGAGCCCCCTTACAGCAACTGTCCCCATCAGAGCCCCCCTTACATCAACTGTCCCCATCAGAGCCCCCTTATATCAACTGTCACCATCAGAGCCCCCCTTACATCAACTAGCGCCATCAGAACCCCCCTTACATCAACTGTCCCCATCAGATCCCCATCAGAGTCCCCCTTACAGCAACTGTCCCCATCAAAGCCCCCCTTACATCAACTAGCGCCATCAGAGCCCCCCTTACATCAACTGTCCCCATCAGATCCCCCCTTACAGCAACTGTCGCCATCAGAGCCCCCCTTACATCAACTAGCACCATCAGAGCTCCCCTTACATCAACTGTCCCCATCAGAGTCCCCCTTTACAGCAACTGTCCCCATCAGATCCCCCTTATATCAACTGTCCCCATCAGAGCCCCCCTTACATCAACTAGCGCCATCAGAGCCCCCCTTACATCAACTGTCCCCATCAGATCCCCCTTTACAGCAACTGTCCCCATCAGAGCCCCCCTTACGGCAACTGTCCCCATCAGAGCCCGCTTACAGCAACTGTCCCCATCAGAGCCCCCCTTACATCAACTGTCCCCATCAGAGCCCCCCTTACATCAACTGTCCCCATCAGAGCCCCTGTCCCCATGAGAGCCCCCTTTACAGCAACTGTCGCCATCAGAGCCCCCCTTACATCAACTAGCGCCATCAGAGCCCCCCTTACATCAACTGTCCCCATCAGATCCCCCCTTACATCAACTATCCCCATCAGAGTCCCCCTTACAGCAACTGTCCCCATCAGAGCCCCCCTTACATAAACTAGCGCCATCAGAGCCCCCCTTACATCAACTGTCCCCATCAGATCCCCCCTTACAGCAACTGTCCCCATCAGAGCCCCCCTTACAGCAACTGTCCCCATCAGAGCCCCCCTTACAGCAACTGTCCCCATCAGAGCCCCCTTACAGCAACTGTCCCCATCAGAGCCCCCCTTACAGCAACTGTCCCCATCAGAGCCCCCCTTACAGCAACTATCCTCATCAGAGCCCCCCTTACATTAACTATCCCCATCAGAGCCCCCCTTACATCAACTATCCCCATCAGAGCCCCCCTTACATCAACTATCCCCATCAGAGCCCCCCTTACATCAACTATCCCCATTAGAGTCCCCCTTTACAGCAACTGTCGCCATCAGATCCCCCTTATTTTCTATCACTTCCTGTCCAGACAGGAAGTGAAGGGTAAATCTCCCCTTTGTGGGAAATTTTCTATCACTTCCTGTCTAGACAGGAAGGGAGGGCGTAAATGCCCCCTTTGTGGGAAATTTTCAATCAATTCCTGTCCAGACTAGGGTGACCACGTGTCCCGGATTGCCCGGGACAGTCCCGCATTTTGCAGGTCTGTCCTGGGCTCATTCATTCCAGGACAATACAGTGTCCCGGAATGTAACTGACACAGCCCCCCCCCCCCCCACCGGGCCAATCTGATGCCCCCAAAAAAGGCCGCCACACCACCGCTTTACTCACTGACAGTACTTGTCCTGGCCGGGAATGCCTGGAAGAGCACAATCCCCGCCCCCTGCTTGTGATTGGAGAAATCATAAATCCCGCCTCTTGTGTCTAATCACTGGGCTGTGATTCGTTACAGCACAAGCTGATTTTTGGGAAGGGGGGGTGTTCCTGAATGGTAGTTTGGAAATGTGGTCACCCTAGTCCAGACAAGAAGTGAGGGATAAATCCCCCCCCTGTGGGGAAATTTGTAAAAAATCTTATTTTGATCTTTCACCGATGGCGGCCTTTTATCGTGGCCTCAAATCTGACCGTCTTCCTAGCAGGAAAGGTCACGTTTTGAGATTTTGGGATTGCAGCCGGCGTTTTATTTATCCGCGTCTCCCGCCCCCTCCCCCGTCCCGTCATCTAAATTAAGATGATTTTACTTCCTTTTTTAAAATTCTTTATATTTGTAATTCCTCCCCTTCCTCTCGGTGAAGTCGGGGGAAAGGCGTATGGCATTTTTTGCGCGGCAGGACCATCAATCTCGCCGCGACGTTCCTT
Organism: Rana muscosa; assembly: GCA_029206835.1. Lineage (NCBI taxonomy): Eukaryota > Metazoa > Chordata > Amphibia > Anura > Ranidae > Rana > Rana muscosa. Next base: position 207,355,154 of record CM055119.1, on the reverse strand, counting down.
ATTTTAAACTGCTTTGTATTCAGGACTTCCGCAATTATAATAAATGAGTTCATTTAAACTTCAAATCAATCAGTAAATTCACCAGAGGAAAAAAAATGGAAGTACCAATTAAGGATGAAGAAGTGATCTCTATTGTCTGATACAATATTAATGCCGCGTGATTGGGGGAGGGGGAGGGGAGGGAGGGGGGGGGGGGCTGCAGCTGCGGCTCTATCGCCTTACCTGGAGCCGTCTTCTAAATAAGATGTGATTTCTGTGACGGTGACAATCGCTGCGTCACAACGACGCTAATTGCTGGATGGAAATCATCGCAAGCAAATTCACGTCGTGCGAATGGCGCCCGCCTAAAGGAAATAAATCTGGGGCTGTCATCCTCATCCCTCAGTGATCGGTGATCGGGGACTGGCATGGCATCATGTTCTCATTTTTGTTCCAGAGTGAATCCAAGGATCAGGGTGACAGCCCCACTTTTTTTGCCTGGAAATAAAGCACACTATGATGTCACTGCTCCACCCCCAGCCTGTTGAATGGACAATAAAAAATAAAAAACAGCAATACACTAAAGAGTGTATATTTATATATATATATATATATATATATATATATATATATATATATATATATATATATATATATATTTTTTTTTTTTAAATGCATAGCTATTTGCTGAGTGGATTGCTGGTACACTTGTTCTGTGGGAATGGAGCAAAATCGAATGTTATCAGGCTGTTTTCTCCCCAGGTCGAATGTTATTATTTGAAAGTGCTTCAGGAAGATACGACATTATGGCCACTAGATGGAGCTGGGGATCATAGAAAATAAATACCTAGGTTTTGTTCTTCTACAAACTGCTGGTAAATCAGCTTCTACTAGTGGGGTTTTTTTTTTTTTGTGTGTATTTGATTATTTGTGTACTGTTTCTATTTTTTTCCCTGTCTGTTGTTTTCTTTTGAAAAAAAATTATCCTTTTTTGTCACAAGAACAGGTCCAGGATAAAGGAAAGGAGCTTCCATAACCCCAAAGGACCCATTTAAAAGAAAAAAAAAGCCCTTAAAGATTTTTCATACATTTTCAGTAAAATTTTGCAGAAGCTAACTCTCAGTTTCGAATGTTATTAGGCTATTTTCTCCCCAGGTCGAATGTTATTATTTGAAAATGTTTCAGAAAGAGACCACATTATGGCCACTAGATGGAGCTGGGGATCATAGAAAATAAATACCGTACACACGATCCGAAAATCGGACGGAAAAAAAACAGCTTTCGACGCGATCGGACGATAATCGGATCGTTAGTACAGAGCTTTTCGAGAGGCGATCATGACAATTCATCCCATATTATTTTATCGGAAAAGCACGAAAATTTTTCTCGTACGATACCAGATAGTATGATTTTCGTTAGTATATTTGTCGCCTGGAAATACAATACAAATATATTACAACACGTGACATCACTACCGATTTTTTCTTTTTTTTTCTTTCTGTCGTATGAGAATTTTCGTGACTTTAGTAACCTATTCAATTTCTACTTGCGACTATTAAGGGAAAAAAGTCGGGCGATCTGTCGTCCGATTTTCGGATCGTGTGTACGGGGCATTAGGTACCAAAGCCCTTAAAATTTTCAGTAAAATTTTGCAGAAGCTAAACGCTCAGTTTCGAATGTTATTAGGCTATTTTCTCCCCAGGTTGAATGTTATTGTTTGTAAATCAGCTTCCTCTAGTGTTTTTTTTTTTTTTTTTTGTGTATTTGATTATTTGTGCACTGTTTTTTTTTTTTCCCCCTCTGTCTGTTTTTTTTCTTTCTTTGAAAAAAAAAAAAGAAAAGTAAAGTAAAATGAGGCTAATGAGGGTGCTTTTTGTCACAAGAACAGATCCAGGATCAATTAAAGGAGCTTCCATAACCCTAAAGACCCAATTTAAAAAAAATCCCTTAAAAAAGATTTTTCTGAAATTTCTGTAAAATTTTGCAGAAGCTAACGCTCAGTTTTGAATGTTATTTGGCTATTTTCTCCCCAGGTCGAATGTTATTATTTGTAAATCAGCTTCCTCCTAGTGTTTTTGTTTTTTGTTTTGTTTTTTGTGTATTTGATTATTTGTGGTACTGGTTTTATTTTTTTCCCCTCTGTCTGTTTTTTTCTTTCTTTGGAAAAAAAAAAGTAAAGTAAAATGAGGCTAATGAGGGTCCTTTTTGTCACAAGAACAGGTCCAGGATAAATTAAAGGAGCTTCCATAATCCTAAGGACCTAATTAAAAAAAAAGCCCTTAAAAAAGATTTTTCAGAAATTTCAGTAAAATTTAGCAGAAGCTAAAACTCCCAGTTTCAAATGTTATTAAGCTATTTTCTCCCCAGGTCGAATGTTATTATTCGAAAAAGTGCTTCAGGAAGAGACCACATTATGGCCACTAGATGGAGCTGGGGATCATAGAAAGTAAATACCTAGGTTTCATTCTTCTAAAAACTGCTGGTAAATCAGCTTCTACTAGCGTGCTTTTTTTTTTTTTTTACATTTTGTTGTGTATTTGATTTTTTGTGTTCTGTTATTTTTTTCCCACTTTTTTTTTTCTTTCTTTGAAAAACAAAAACAAAATAAAAGAATAAAATGGGTCTAATAAGGGTCCTTTTTTGTCACAAGAACAGGTCCAGGATAAATGAAAGGGGCTTCCATAACCCTAAGGACCCAATAAAAATAAATAAAAAAAAGAAGCCCTTAAAGTTTTCAGAAATTTCAGTAAAATTTAGCAGAAGCTAAAACTCAGTTTCAAATGTTATTAGGCTATTTTTTCCCCAGGTCGAATGTTATTATTTGAAAAAATGCTTCAGGAAGATACCACATTATGGCCACTAGATGGAGCTGGGGATCATAGAAAGTAAATACAGTGCCTTGCGAATGTATTCGGCCCCCTTGAACTTTTCATCCTTTTGCCACATTTCAGGCTTCAAACATAAAGATATAAAATTGTAATTTTTTGTGAAGAATCACCAACAAGTGGGACACAATTGTGAAGTGGAATGAAATCTATTGGATATTTTAAACTTTTTTAGCAAATAAAAAAGTGAAAAGTGGTGTGTGCAAAATTATTCGGCCCCCTTTACTTTCAGTGCAGCAAACTCACTCCAGAAGTTCAGCGAGGATCTCTTAATGATCCAATGTTGTCCTAAATGACTGATGGTGATAAATAGAATCCACCTGTGTGTAATCAAGTCTCTGTATAAATGCACCTGCTCTGTGATAGTCTCAGGGTTCTGTTGAAAGCGCAGAGAGCATCATGAAGACCAAGGAACACACCAGGCAGGTCCGTAATACTGTTGTGGAGAAGTTTAAAGCCGGATTTGGATACAAAAAGATTTCCCAAGCTTTAAACATCCCAAGGAGCACTGTGCAAGCGATCATTTTGAAATGGAAGGAGTATCAGACCACTGCAAATCTACCAAGACCTGGCTGTCCCTCTAAACTTTCAGCTCAGACAAGGAGAAGACTGATCAGAGATGCAGCCAAGAGGCCCATGATCACTCTGGATGAACTGCAGTGGACTGAGGTGGGAGAGTCTGTCCACAGGACAACAATCAGTCGTACAATGCACAAATCTGCCCTTTATGGAAGAGTGGCAAGAAGAAAGCCATTTCTCAAAGATATCCATAAAAAGTTTTGTCTAAAGTTTGCCACAAGCCACCTGGGAGACACACCAAACATGTGGAAGAAGGTGCTCTGGTCCGATGAAACCAAAATCCAACTTTTTGGCCACAATGCAAAACGATATTGTGACATGGGGGTCACTTTGGACACAGGGTGAGCCAGGAATCAATGGACATTGAGAATATGGCTTGGATTGCTTAAAATGGGTCTGTAATATTTATCCACCATATTCCCCAGGATTTCTGTAAAGAACTATCTACTGTTTTATGAACTGAACAGGTTAAATTAAGAGAGGCTGATGTGTCTCCTGTCTCCTTGTGTAATGCTAATGAGCCTCACCTATGCTACAGGTCCTTTCATTGTGATGATGTGGATTGGAGCTTGGTAGACCGTCTGGCTCCATATTATGGGATGTGGAAGTGTCTTCTGTGAGGGGGGGGGGGATCACCCCTCCTGCCTAAGACTGTTTATCAAAGGAGAAGTTTGAACACACCTGACCTGTATTACCATTGTCATTGGACAGTTTAACCCGCCCTGTTCCCCAAAGGATGGGAGGGGAGGGTTTTGAAGAGAAATGTGTTACCATGTGTTTTGAAAATAAAGTCATTCCCTGTTTTGGAACTTGAATACAGAGCGTTGTCTCGTATCTGGGGGGAGAATCATTCGTATGGGGTCTTATTCGGCTGGTTGGAGTGTCTGGTGGCTGTCGTGTGGTTGGAAAGGGAATATCCTAACGGTGTTAACCCCTTTCATACTTGGGGTACCGTTACAGATATGTTTGGCGTAAAAGCAACACAGCTCATCACCCTCAACACACCATCCCCCACTGTGAAACATGGTGGTGGCAGCATCATGGTTTGGGCCTGCTTTTCTTCAGCAGGGACAGGGAAGATGGTTAAAATTGAGGGGGAAGATGGATGCAGCCAAATACAGGACCATTCTGGATGAAAACCTGTTGGAGTCTGCAAAAGACCTGAGACTGGGACGGAGATTTATCTTCCAACAAGACAATGATCCCAAACATACAGCAAAATCTACAAAGGAATGGTTCACAAATAAAACGTATCCAGGTGTTAGAATGGCCAAGTCAAAGTCCAGACCTGAATCCAATCGAGAATCTGTGGAAAGAGCTGAAAACTGCTGTTCACAAACGCTCTCCATCCAACCTCACTGAGCTCGAGCCGTTTTGCAAGGAAGAATGGGCAAGAATTTCAGTCTCTCGATGTGCAAAACTGATAGAGACACCCCAAGCGACTTGCAGCTGTAATCGCAGCAAAAGGTGGCTCTACAAAGTATTAACGCAAGGGGGCCGAATAATTTTGCACGCCCCACTTTTCATTTTTTTCTTAGTTAAAAAAGTTTCAAAAATCCAATAGATTTCGTTCCACTTCACAATTGTGTCCCACTTGTTGGTGATTCTTCACAAAAAAATTAAAATTTTATATCTTTATGTTTGAAGCCTGAAATGTGGCAAAAGGATGAAAAGTTCAAGGGGGCCGAATACTTTCGCAAGGCACTGTACCTAGGTTTCGTTCTTCTACAAACTGCTGGTAAATCAACTTCTCCTAGCGTGCTTTTTTTTTTTTTTTGTATTTGATTATTTGTGTACTGCTTTCATTTTTTCCCCACTGTCTGTTTTTTTTTTGAAAGAAAGAAAACAAAACAAATTAGAATGAGGCTAATAAGGGTCCTTTTTTGGCACAAGAACAGATCTAGAATAAATTAAAGGAGCTTCCATAACCTAAGGACCCAATTTAAAAGAGCTCTTAAAAATATATATATATATAAATTTACCTATTTATTTTTTACATTTATGTAGAGGGTGTGGGTTTTTCGTTTTTTTATTTAATTTAATGGCCCAATTACATTTTTGTGTCACTTTAGCATGTGCTGCGTTAAAACAGCCCATTGAAATGAAGGGGGCCGTCAACACACCAAAATGTCTCAAAAATCTGATCTGTCATAAAATTAGTAACGTGTCACCCGCTATGGCACATTACCTTCTATTGGGGTGCCATTCAAAATACATTTCATATTTCTTCGCACAATACTGCAATGCAAAAACATATAATGGGCCATAGTGTATTTTTTTTTTTATGTATTTAATCTATATTAGTATTTTAATTTGCTTAGTTTATTTATTTTTGTATTTATTTTTTATTTTTTTATTTAGAGGGTCTGTTTTTTTTTTGTATATTTAGATTAGTTTATACATATATATATATATATATATATATATATATATATATATATATATATATATATAATGTAACTATATATATTTTTTTCTTTATTTAGAGGGTATGGGTTTTTCTGCATTTTTCTGCATGTAGATTAGTATAGTTTAGTAAAATCTTCATATATCTATCTATAGATAGATATCTATATCTATCTATCTCTATAGATAGATATATGAAAATTTTAATAAACTATACTAATCTAAATACAGTAAACAAAACAATACCCTCTAAATAAAGAAAAAAAATATAGTTACATTATATATATATATATATATATATATATATATATATATATATATAAATAAACTAATCTAAATATACAAAAAAAAAAACGACCCTCTAAATAAAAGAAAAATAAATAAATACAAAAATAACTAAACTAAACAAATTAATGTACACTTGAAAAAACACCATGAAAAAAAAAAAAGAAATTAGAACACAAATATAGATAAAAAAATATGTATATTTATAGATAGATATATATTAATATATCTATCTATACATATCTATAGATATAGATCTATATAGATAGATCTATCTATCTATCTATCTAGATATAGATATGTATAGATAGATATATTAATATATATATATATATATATATATATATATATATCTATCTATTTTTTTTTTTTATCTATATTTGTGTTCTAATTTATTTTTTATTTTATTTTTTTAGGGTGTTTTTTCAAGTGTACATTAATTTGTTTAGTTTATTTATTTTGATTTTATTTAGAGGGTCTGTTTTTTTTATATATATTTAGATTAGCTTATTTTTTTTATTTATATATATATATATATATATATATATAATATTTTTTGTTTGTTTTGTAGAGGGTCTGAGTTGTTTGTATATTTAGATTAGTGTATTTATTTTCATTTATTTATATATATATATATATATATATATATATATGAAAATAAATGGACTAATCTAAATACACAACAAAACTCAGATAAATATATAAATGAAAACACCCTCTAAATAAAGAAGAAATTAATTTAGTTTATTTAAATTTGTATCTATATATATATATATATATATATATATATATATATATATATATATATATTTTTTCTTTATTGAGGCTAAAAAGGGGAATTTTTTGGGACCCTAAGGAGCCATTATAGGTCCGTTGCACCCTTAAAAACCAACCAAAAATATTTTGGAATTTTCTGGGACAGGAGACGCCTCATATTTGCTCTTCCCTTATACATGACAGTGTTGGAGCTTTGTTTACTCTTGGTGGTCTTTGTATTGGCCCCACTATGGAGTGCGCCAACGTTGTGGCATAGGGGGTACCTCAGCGTCTGTGTGTCTTGCACCGCCATGTCATACGCCGCAGTGTTGCGTATCGATAACTTCACTTACTGCGCTACTTACGGCCTCATTGACCCGGAAGAAACGCGCTGGTCGGAGCTTCGACCTCCTAAACTCGGCCATTATAACCGCTTCAGAATCTTTTTTTTTTCATTGCCTGGATTGTAGCCGCGGACCCGTCCCGGTATTGAATGGTAAACGAAGAACAATGTTGCAGCATTTCCCAGGGAACACGGCGCACGCAGGCTACCTGCGGGGGGAATAAACCTTGTCGTAATTTGAGACGACAGCGGTTAATGGGGCGACGCTGGATGCAGCCCCCCCCGGGACGCCTCTAGATGGGTAATTGCTGCCACTGACTAGAGCCGGGAGAGAGCAGAAAAAGACTTTACGTGTAACCGGCTGCACCACTGTGGGGTATTTGGGACGTCTTGTTATCTAATGCTCCTAGTCTGCGGCAAGAAAAAACGTTCGCTGCGTCCGCAAGTCATTGTCATGGAAGATGTCGTGTTTATAGAGAGGAAATCACAGAGACCCACTGCAAGGATTAACCCCTCACTGCCCAAGACGTCCCCCTATATACAGCTGAGAATCTGGACAGGATTTAAAGGGCAGCACCACCCAAAATGTTGGTAAAATAAAGTGACATAATATACCGGAATTCCATATTTTTCAGGAAAGCCAGTGATTCAATTTCCTCACCTACTGCAGGGAAATCTCCCCATTGTGGGAGGGGCAGAGACACAAACTACTGCAGGGAAATCTCCCCATTGTGGGAGGGGCAGAGACACAAACTACTGCAGAAAATCTCACCAATGTGGGAGGGGCAGAGACACAAACTACTGCAGGGAATTTGCCCATTGTGGGAGGGGCAGAGACACAAACTACTGCAGGAAATCTCACCATTGTGGGAGGGGCAGAGACACAAACTACTGCAGGGAAATCTCCCCATTGTGGGAGGGGCAGAGACACAAACTACTGCAGGGAAATCTCCCCATTGTGGGAGGGGCAGAGACACAAACTACTGCAGGGAAATCTCCCCATTGTGGGAGGGGCAGAGACACAAACTACAGCAGGAAATCTCACCATTGTGGGAGGGACAGAGACACAAACTACTGGGGGAAATCTCCCCATTGTGGGAGGGACAGAGACACAAACTACTGCGGGAAATCTCACCATTGTGGGAGGGGCAGAGACACAAACTACTGCAGGGAAATCTCCCCATTGTGGGAGGGGCAGAGACACAAACTACTGCAGGGAAATCTCACCATTGTGGGAGGGGCAGAGACACAAACTACTGCAGGAAATCTCACCATTGTGGGAGGGGCAGAGACACAAACTACTGCAGGAAAATCTCACCATTGTGGGAGGGGCAGAGACACAAACTACTGCAGGGAAATCTCCCCATTGTGGGAGGGGCAGAGACACAAACTACTGCAGGAAATCTCACCATTGTGGGAGGGGCAGAGACACAAACTACTGCAGGAAATCTCACCATTGTGGGAGGGGCAGAGACACAAACTACTGCAGGGAAATCTCCCCATTGTGGGAGGGGCAGAGACACAAACTACTGCAGGAAAATCTCACCATTGTGGGAGGGGCAGAGACACAAACTACTGCAGGGAAATCTCCCCATTGTGGGAGGGGCAGAGACACAAACTACTGCAGGAAATCTCACCATTGTGGGAGGGGCAGAGACACAAACTACTGCAGGAAATCTCACCATTGTGGGAGGGGCAGAGACACAAACTACTGCAGGGAAATCTCCCCATTGTGGGAGGGGCAGAGACACAAACTACTGCAGGAAAATCTCACCATTGTGGGAGGGGCAGAGACACAAACTACTGCAGGGAAATCTCCCCATTGTGGGAGGGGCAGAGACACAAATTACTGCAGGAAATCTCACCATTGTGGGAGGGGCAGAGACACAAACTACTGCAGGAAATCTCACCATTGTGGGAGGGGCAGAGACACAAACTACTGCAGGGAAATCTCCCCATTGTGGGAGGGGCAGAGACACAAACTACTGCAGGGAAATCAAAACACTAAAGTAAAAGAGTGAGTGCTGAGGAAATTATTAATCACATGGTCGATGGGGGATGGGAATCCCAATCATTTAGGCTACTTTCACACTGAGGCGATGGATGCGCTGGCGGCACTATTTTTAGCGCCGCTATACCGTATTTTTTGCCGCGATTTGCGGGCGCTAGCGGAGGAATTTAAACCCCCGCTAGCGGCTGAAAAAGGGTTAAAAACGCCTGCAATAACGCCTCTTTGCGGCGTTTTGGAGGCACTACCCCATTGATTTCAATGGGCAGGGGCGCTATAGGAGCGGTATTTTTACCACTCCTATCGCGCCTCAAAGATGCGGCTTGCAGGAGTTTTTTTTACCCTCCTGCAAGCGCAACGCTCCAGTGTGAAAGCCCTCGGGCTTTCACACTGGATACAATGGAGCGGCTCTTTCGGGGCGCATTGCAGGCGCTATTTTTAGCGCAATAGCGCCTGCAAAGCGCCTCAGTGTGAAAGGGGCCTTATCCTTTTTATTTTAGCAATTTCTACCCAGTATTTGCAAACTCCTTCAAAACCGGGGAAAAAAAACGTTTTCAAATTCTTTTTTCTCTCCAATTTTGAAAAAAACATTTAAAAAAAAATCAGGTGAAGAATTACAAACCCCATTCGCAGGAGATTACAATTCCGTTGGGAGATTTTCCTCGGGACGAATCTGCGGCGGTTTAACGCGGCGAACAAAAAGCCCGTAAATGACAAGAGCTCAGGTAAACAAAAAGCTATTAAGGATAACCCTACCGCCTCTATCAGCCGCCCGCGCCAATTGTCAAATCTGCCGTTTTACGAGGTTGAAATAATAGTTTGGGGAACGACTCCGCCGAAAGTTCATTACGGAGAGACAAAAGACTTATGTATAATCAATAGTAGAAAACCATTATTATTGACTTTAAATTAATGAGAAGGCGAGGGGGAGCCGCCGCGGCGAAGATACCGCGAGTTGGAAATCTTTTTTTTTTTTATTGCACAATAAAGGATTAGCGGTATCCAGATAACGGACTTAGACGCTTTTATCTTAAATTAATACCGCGCTCTTCTTTTGTTATTAAGTTTATTTCTGGTAATTTCACAAAAATTGGTCTGCGGAGCTTTCCGACGTGACATTCATTTTTTGGGCCTTCGAAATTTTACGAGAGAGCGACGCAACTCCGCGACGTCTGACCTCCAAATGCCCCATACACACGATCGTTTTTCATGCCGTTAAAAATGCCATTAAAAAAAATGGCCATTAAAAATGATCGTGTGTGGGCTCCAGAGCATTTTTAACGACGTGAAAAACGGCCATTAAAAATTTCGAACATGCTCTCTTTTTTCACGTCGTTTTTCATGTCGTTTTTTTTAACGACGTGAAAAACGATAGTGTGTATGCTTTAACGACGTGAAAAAAAACGCGCATGCTCAGAATCAAGTATGAGACAGGAGCGCTCGTTCTGGTAAAACTAGCGTTCGTAATGGAGATAGCACATTCGTCACGCAGTCACGGACTGAAAAGCACGAGACTGAAAAGAGCGAATCGTCGCTCAACAAACTTTACTAACATGAAGGGTGGCGCCATTTGAACGGAACTTCCCCTTTATAGTGCCGTCGTACGTGTTGTACGTCACTGCGCTTTGCTTGATCGTTTTTTTAAATGATCGTGTGTACGCAAGACAGGCTTGAGAGGAAACATGAAAAAAAACGACGTGAAAAACGGCAAGAAAAAAAATGGCAAGAAAAACGATCGTGTGTATGGGGCAAAAGGGTCAAAATCGTGTTACTAATATACTTCATGGTCAGTAAAATTGTTACCGATATATTTTATTAAACACGTGATGTAACCCCTTCATGACCGGGGCATTTTTTGCTATTCAGCACTGCGCTACTTTAACTGGTAATTGCGCGATCCTGCGACACTGTACCCAAACAAAATTTGTATTTTTATTTTTTTTAAAACACAAATAAAGCTTTCTTTTGGTGGTATTTGATCACCACTGAGTTTTTTGTTTATTTATATAAACAAAAAAAAGTCCACACATTTTTTTGAAAACAAAAAAATAAATTCATATCATGTATATTAACATATAAGATAAAATCGAATTTCTTCATAAATTTAGGCCAAAATGTATTCTGCATGTCTTTGGTAAAAAATAAATAAATACATGTATATAAATCGGTTTGTGTGAAAGTTATAGCGCCTGCAAACTTTGGGATTTAACCACTTCAATACCGGGCACTTTCCCCCCTTCCTGCCCTGGCCAATTTTCAGCTCGGTCGCACTTTGAATGACAATTGCGCGGTCATGCAACATTGTACCCAAGCAAATTTTTTATCATTTTGTTCCCACAAATAGAGCTTTCTTTTGGTGGTATTTGATCACTTCTGGGATTATTATTTTTTGCGCAAAAAAATAAAAAAAGAACGAAAATTTTGAAAAAAAATAAAGTTTTTCTTTGTTTCTGTTATAACATTTTGTAAATAAGTACAATTTCTCACTGACGGGCACTGGTGAGGCGGCAACAATGAGGTGGCACTGATGGGCACTGATGATGGGCACTGATAGGCGGCACTGATGGGCCCTGATGAGGCGGCACCAATGAGTTGGCAATGATGGCCACTGATAGGCGGCACTGATGAGGCAGCACCAATGAGTTGGCACTGATGGGCACTGATAGGTGGCACTGATGGGCACTGGTATCCAGCACTGATGGGCATTGATAGGCAGCACTGATGGGCACTGAAAGGCTGCACTGGTGGGTACTTATGGGTGGCACTGATAGGTGGCACAGATGGGCAAGGATGGGCACTGATAGTTGCACTGATGGGTGACACTGATGTGCATGACTGATAAGGAGACATCTGGCAGGCTTTAGTAATGGGCACTGACTGGCACCATTTGTGGGCACTGATTGGCATATTTTGGGCATCCCTGGTGGCCATGGGTGGCATACCTGGTCATCCATCCGTGTTGGCCATCCCTGATGGTCCAGTGTGGGCATCCGCGGGGGGCAGCGCAGACCCCCCCCCTGTCAGGAGAGCCGCCGATCGACTCTCCTCTACTCGCGTCTGTCAGATGCGATTGAGGAAAAGTCGATAAACTGCTCTTCCTGTTTACACTGTGATCAGTCGTGATTGGACACGACTGATCATGTGGTAAAGAGTCTCCGTCAGAGGCTCTTTACAGAGATCGGTGTAGTGGTGTGTCAGACTGACACGCCGCACCATCGATCGCCGCGCTGCGCGCCCCCACGGCTGTTATCCTGAAAGACATCATATGAAGTGGTTAATCTGGAATTTACGTAGCTATAGCTGCTATGGCGGTGATCAGCGACTTATAGTGGCACTGTGATAGTGTGGAAGGCAATCTGGTGCTGATAGTGGCTGGGAGAAGGTCATCTAGAGCCCAGGGCAAAGATGCCAAACTGCCCCCCCCCCAAATTTCCCCCTCCTCCCAGCACAAATCTTTTCCCCCACCCCCTCTCCCAGCTAAAATCCTCCCCCAAATCCCTGTTCCTAAAACAAATCCTCCCCCACACCTCCTAGCACATCCCCCCCACAAATTTCCCATCCTAGAACAAGTCTTACCCCCTCCCACCCCCAAATTCCCCTTCCCAAAAATCTTTTTCCCCCCATCCCCTCTCCCAGCACAAACCCCCCCCCCAAATCACCCCTCCTAACACAAATCCCCCCCCCAATATTTCCCCTCCTAGAACAAATCCCCCAAAATGTTCCTTCATGGAACAAATCTTACTCCCATCCTCCCCCAAATTACACTTCCCAGTTCCTCCAAACTGGGGAAGTACTACTGACCCCCACCTCCAGGGGGCGCTCAATTCCGATTCCTTGCCATGAGGAAGGTCTCTCAAGTTCCCCATTATACCAGCAGGTATACTATTCAGCTAGCCATCCCAGCCAGAATGACGATAGAACGCCCCTACTCAGTGGTGTATTTTGGTTTTGTGCTGGCCTAGGGCTAGGCAAGACTAAAATCAGCAACCCCCATCTAACTTTGTCTCGCCCCTTCCTGTTTAAGCTCCACCCCTTCATCTCTAAACTCCACCCTTCCTTTTGGGGATTGAAAGAGAGAGAGAGGGGTGAGAGGGAGAGGGGTGAGAGAGAGAGGGTGAGAGGGAGGGGGAGAGAGGGAGGGGAGAGAGGGTGAGAGGGAGGGTGGGAAGAGAGAGAAAGAGGGAGGGGGAGAGAGAGGGGGAAAGAGGTGGGGGAGAGAGAATGCAGGGGAAAGAGAGAGGGGGAGAGATAAAGGGGGGGAGAGAGGTGCGAAGAGAGAGAAAGAGGGGGGCGAGAAAGGGGGAGTAAGAGGGGGCTGAGAGAGGGGGAGTGAGAGGGAGAGTGAGAGAGGGGGGTGAGAGAGAGGGAGAGGGAGTGAGAGGGGGAGGGGGGGTGAGAGAGGGGGGAAAGAGGTGGGGGAGAGAGAAAGTGGGGGAGAGAGAGGGGGGAGAGAGTTGCGAAGAGAGAGAAAGAGGGGGATGAGAAAGAAGGAGTAAGAGGGGGGTGTGAGGGGGAGTGAGAGGGGGTGTGAGAGAGGGGGGGTGAGAGAGAGAGGGAGAGGGGGGGAAAGAGGTGGGGGAGAGAGAAAGTGGGGGAGAGAGGGGGGAGAAAGGTGCGAAGAGAGACAAAGAGGGGGATGAGAAAGAAGGAGTGAGAGGGGGGAGTGAGAGGTGCGAAGAGAGAGAAAGAGGGGGATGAGAAAGGGGGAGTGAGAGAGGGGGGTGAGAGAGAGAGGGAGAGGGGGGAAAGAGGTGGGGGGAGAGAGAAAGTGGGGGAGAGAGGGGGGAGAAAGGTGCGAAGAGAGACAAAGAGGGGGATGAGAAAGAAGGAGTGAGAGGGGGGAGTGAGAGGTGCGAAGAGAGAGAAAGAGGGGGATGAGAAAGGGGGAGTGAGAGAGGGGGGTGAGAGAGAGAGGGAGAGGGGGGAAAGAGGTGGGGGAGAGAGAAAGTGGGGAGAGAGAGAGGGGGGAGAAAGGTGCGAAGAGAGAGAAAGAGGGGGATGAGAAAGAAGGAGTGAGAGGGGGGAGTGAGAGGGAGGGTGAGAGAGAGAGAGAGGGGGTGAGAGAGGGGGTCGCCGCTATCCCCCCCATATTACACCCCCCAAAAAAAAAAACCACACCAGACTCTGACGTTCTTGAAGGCTCCAGCTGAAAAATGCCACCCAAGGCAAACTCCTTGTTGGCCTCGTGGTTTGATACGCCCCCCCCTACTGGACACTGAGAAGAACATATACTAAACATTGTTACTAATACACAACATTGTTAGTAGATTTAATACTAATATTTTATCAATACGCCTCATTGTTTTTGAGGCTTTCACCATTTTTAATTGGTTCAGAGGAGATTAGCAAAAGTGGAATTTTGAAAACAGCGGGGAGAATTTTAGCGTCGCTCACAATAGACCCGCCCCATATTTCCAGGTAACTTTTGTTCTGACACTTTATTACTATTTTTTTTTTTATATTGTTGTTGCTGTTTTATGCGGATTACACGTCCCGCTTTTCCCCCGTTTGCCACGCCGCCAGCGCCTGAAACGTCGTGTTTCTCAGCGCCCGGGTTGAGGCTGCCGGTAATAAGCCCTCATTTGCATGTATGTAAATATATGCAGATCATGTGCTTAGTTTTATTCCGGCACATCTGGACACCCTGAAGGGAGCAGGGGGCGGATAATTCTGGAATCTACATAAATTATGAGGCTCGTGGCTCAGCATAATGTGGAAGCCGAGAGATAGCGGCTATCAGTTCTCTCCCACCGCAGGCAGAGCAAATGGCAATTTCCCTGACAAGATGGCAGCCGGCGCGGCAATGCCTTCACCGTGATTAGACTGAGAATATCTCATGGTGATTCGTGCCGCAGCGCAAATTGGCAACTCCAACTACATGCAAAGGTGGAGGCTGGAGGACGTATAGAGGAGCCGCCAGAAGAAATGTACAGCAAGGCACAGGGAGGGTCACAACACCCGGCGCCCTGCTATGTGTCACTGCCCCGCCCCCTGCCTGTTCTGTGGAACACAAGATAAAGGGGGCATTAGATGTATATTTTCATGTTCAGTATTTATTACCCCTCACAGAGATCACAGGACTCCCCCTGACAGTACCTTCATCTGCTTTTCCTCTCCAGAAGGAACGTACCATCTTTGTTCAGGCGTCATCCGGGGTCACCATCTACTTCCTGGACTGAGATGTCGGCTCAGAGATGACACAATCATCTAAATCCTGATGCCTATAAAGTTCCTGGCTGTGTTCACAAATGAGATCAAACAGGTCAGCCCTTGCTGCAGCCTCTTTCTATGTGACTTGCTACAAAGTTACAATGTACAGTCTGATCATTGGGGGAGGGGAGACTGAGGAAATGCCTCCTCCTCCTTCTACAAAGTTACAATGTACATTATGATCATTGGGGGAGGGGAGACTGAGGAAATGCTTCCTCCTGCTTGCAGCAGACTGATGACATCATCTCAGCTTAAGAAAAGTCACAGGGGGGAGAGAGACTGAGGAAATGCTTCCTTCTACCTTCTGCAAAGGTACAATGTACAGTCTAAATACTGGGGGAGGGGAGACTGAGGAAATGCCCCCTCCTTCTTCTACAAACTTACAATGTACAGTCTGATCACTGGGGGAGGGGAGACTCAGGAAATGCCCCCTCCTTCTTCTACAAATTTACAATGTACAGTCTGATCGCTGGGGGAGGGGAGACTGAGGAAATGCCCCCTCCTTCTTCTACAAATTTACAATGTACAGTCTGATCACTGGGGGAGGGGAGACTGAGGAAATGCTTCCTCCTCCTTATACAAAGTTACAATGTATAGTCTGATCACTGGGGGAGAGGAGACTGAGGAAATTCTTGCTCCTGCCTGCAGCAGACTGACGACATCATCTCAGCCTAGGCAACGTCACTGACTGGAGTGTAAGGATGTTTTTGATGACAACAGGAGTTTTTCTGAGCAATGATCCTGTTACTTTATATTGTGACATGTCAGGAATTTACAAATTTGTAAAGTTGCTGACATTCACTTTAACAGCAGAAAATTGGTGACAGTTTTGCTGAACCCCGGTTAATTCTGTAAGCTTTTATAAACACCTATTCATAAAACATTCGTTGCACGAATGTCAGAAGCATTCATGCAATTGGAACAAAATGTCCCGTATTTTTTCTAAGAGATTATTGCCGGCATTGTCGGCTCCATCTAGTGGCCAAAGTTCGGTATGGTTTTTGGAAATATCTTCATGAGAAACCTATACCACATTTTGGCCACTAGATGGAGCTGACGATGCAGGCAATAATCTCGGGGACATTTTATTCAATTTGCAGGAACGCTTCTCACATTTCTGGAACAAATGTTTTATAAACAGACCCTTACTATCCATCACGCAGGGCCGCCATCAGGGGGGTACAGGCAGTACACCTGTAAGGGGCCCGGAGGTCCCCAGGGGCCCGGATGGCCCCCCTTTTTTTTTTGTAAGGGGCCCAGAGGTCCCCAGGGACCCGGAGTTCCCCAGGGCCCCGAATGTCAACCCCCTTTTTTTTATTTATTTTTTATAATTTATTTTTATTATTTTTTTTATTAATTTTTTTTTTATTATTTATTTTATTAATTTTTTTCATTTTATTTTTGTAAGCGGCCCAGAGGTCCCCAAAGGCCCGGAGGTCCCCAGGGCCCGGGATGGCAACCTCCCTTTTAAATTTTTTTATAAAATTTTTTTTTTTTTTTTTTTTTTTTTATAAAAAAAAAATTGTAAGGGGCCCAGAGGTCCTCAGAGGCCCGAAGGTCCCCAGGGCCCCGGATGGCCGCTTCTCAATTCGTGGCACCCCCCACTTCTCAATTTGCGGCAGCCCCCCCCTGGCAGCCCCCCGCCTCTCAATTCGGGGCGGCAGCACCCGCCCCCCCCGGTTCTCCTCTGCTCCAGGGGGCCCATGCCTGAAGCTGTGTAAGGGGCCTCAAAATTCCTGATGGCGGCCCTGTCAGTGTCATATTTCACGCAGCCATTAGAGGGAGCTCCAGTCTGCATGTGAGACAGAGCAATCAGTATTCACGCTGAACAGCTGTTATGTTGGCATCAAAAACCAGAGATTGTCCTTACAGATCGTCTCTCCCTGACGCTCCCGCAGACATCAATGGATCTTCAATCTGGTCTTCACAGGCTCTTCCTCTGGAATATCAGAAGTGTGACACCTCTGTGTAGATAACCAGCAAACGTGGCTTCTGCCATCACCGTCAATTTTAATATTACCGCAAAATAATCCTCCTCACAGCGCCGGAAGCAGCGGGCCTCATAATACACGATTGCAACAACGTAAAATTGGTTTGCAGCACTCAGCGGTACCCCTCCCCCCCCCCTCCATGTCTGATCCGCCAATAGATTGCATGTTATCTTCACTTCTCGAAAGCAATTTCACTAAAACACAACAATTTCACAATTGTCGAACATGATTGTTCAGCCGGGGCAGAGAAAATATCATTCTCCTCGCCGGTACAGACAAAGCCAGTGCATGAAATACCGGCTGATAACCAAATCCCAGAGGTTTTGGTCCTGTGAAAAAGATGGACGGGGCTTATGGACGGGGAAACCAGGTGCAAAAAAGGATCGCAATGAAATGATGAGCGTTAAATATAATTCTGATTTCATAACAAGTCATTGTTAGTGGATACAATGTTGATGTCCTAGATTGTGTTGACTAAAACCTCCACATCTAAACCACCATGTGTCCTTCTAGAGTTGGAGATCAGATGTTGGCCTTGGAGACCAGTAGCCATAGCAGTGGAGAGGCTCCCACCAACCAACTGGATAAATGCAACAGCAGTAGGTCACTCTGGTGGATGAAACAGGCTCACCCGAGGTGTGGGGTCTAAGCACTAACCCGGGGTTCATCAGAGCTCCTGATGGTGGAGATAGGTTTTGCCACAGGTTAGTACCAGGTCGCAGTCCTCGGGATCGCCCCACCAGGAGGTGAGCTAGCCAGGGTCCAGTAGCAGATATGGCAGGTAGGGAGCAAGCAGAAGTGCAGTCAGTAAACAAGCCAAAGGTCGGCAACAAGTGGTTGCAGGTTGGGATCAAGCAGAAGTGTAGTCAAGGCACAAGACAAAGGTCGGTAGAGACTAGTTGCAGGTTGGGATCAAGCAGAAGCATAGTTGAGGAACAAGCCAAAGGTCTGTAACAAGTGTTTGCAGGTAATTGGGATCAAGCAGAAGCATAGATGAGAAACAAGCCAAAGGTCGGTAAAAAATGGATGCAGGTAGGAATCGAGCAAAAGTGTAGATGAGGAACAAGTCAAAGGTCGGTAACAAGTGGCCGCAGGTTAGGGTCAAGCAGAAGCATAGTCGAAGAACAAGCCAAAGGTCTGTAACAAGTGTTTGCAGGTAATTGGGATCAAGCAGAAGCATAGATGAGAAACAAGCCAAAGGTAGGTAACAAGTGGTCGCAGGTTGGGATCAAGCAGAAGCGTAGACAAGGAACAAACCAAAGGTAGGTAACAAGTGATTGCTGGTCGGAATCAAGCAGAAGCGTAGACGAGGAACAAGCCAAAGGTGGGTAATAGGGATGAGCTTTATGTTCGACTCGAACATTGACTGTTCGACCGTTCATCGAAAAACTAACATTATAGGGTTTTTGCGCCAAATTCGAGCGGCGCCTCACGCCCAACAATGCACTGCGAGATCGCAGTGCATTGCTGTCTGATGATTGGCCAAGCATGCACTATGACCCGCATGCTTTGGCCAATCCCAGCGCCGTCAGCAAAGAGAGCCATAATTGGCCAAAGGCAGGGTGCCTTTGGCCAATTATGGCTGAGGGGGACTAAATCTACGCCCCACACTATATAAGGCCGCCTGCACGTCGGCCCTGTGTAGTGTGTTGTTGGCGTGGATGGAGAGAGAGTGTCATTTAGATTGAGCAGGCAGGCAGGTTATGCAGTTAGCTGCAGTGTATTTAGTATATATATATACATTCAGGCTTGTATATATATATATATATATATATATATATATATATATATACTTTATTCAGTTTAGCTAGATCTGACTGCAGGCCGTTCCTGGTGTACTTTTTCTAATTATACTTCAGGCAGGCAGGTGATTCAGTGAGCTGCAGTGCATTAAATATATATACAGTCTCCTACATATATATATATATATATATATATATATATATATATATATATATATCCACTGCATCCAGTCTAGCCAAGCCTATATCTGACTGCAGGCCATTCCTGGTGTACTTTTTCTAATAAACTTCAGGCAGCGTTTTGCTAATCAAAATTTACAGCATGTCCGGAAGGCCACCAAGGAGAGGCAGATGCTCACAGGCCACTAAAATAGGGCAAGCAGGCACTGTGTCTAGAGCCAACAGTGCTGGTCGTGGACACGGTGCATCCTCAGCACGTGGCCATGGGGCACGCTTGTCCTTTTTTTCTGCAGCTGGCCTTGTTATTAAGCCACAACATGCCGAAGAGTTGGTGGAGTGGATAACAAAGCAGTCCTCATCCTCTGTCACTCAGGCTCAGAGTAGTATGCCTGCCAATGCAGCTGCCAAAGCGTCCTATTCCATCGGCTCCATGTCATCAGTCACTCCTTCCCTAGCCCCACCATCATGCACAGAGGAGTCCCCCAAACTGTTCGACCACAGTGTCGGATACACGCTGCAGGAGGATGCGCAGCATTTTGAGGGCTCCGATGATGGTACCCAGATTGAGGAAGGGAGTAACGTGAGCCTAGAGAGAGGGGGTGCCCAAGAAGGACAAGAAACTGGCAGTCATGTTCCCCCAGCTGCAGCATACTGCCAGGTTTGCTCCAGTGATGAGGAGGGAGGGGATGATGAGGTCATTGACTCTACGTGGTTGCCTGATAGGAGAGAGGAGGAGGGGGAGGAGGAGGACTAGGCACATCTCCAACAAGGCAGGATGCCCTCCATGGGCCAGCTTAAGGGTAGCCACCATATCACATCACACCGCAGAGCTCCGCATGTGCAGGGCGCTGCTGACTCCCCGTGTATTTTGAACAGTTCTTTGGTGTGGGCCTTTTTTGACACGTGTGCAGCAGATCGCACCGTTGCTGTTTGCAACATATGTCTGAAGCATATCAAGCGTGGCCAAAACAGCAGCCGCTTGGGCACCACATGCTTGACCAGACATATGTCGTGCTACCTTGCAGTCTGTTGGCAACAGTACTTAAAAGACCCACACCAAAGAACAAAGCTGACCTCTCCTTGCTCCTCATCAGCTGGACCTCCAACCTCCAGTCCTCTCAGAAACCTGCACTGAGAGGAATGAAGGTGTAGAATTAGGTGTGCCAAGTACTTGCGGGCACTCTGCTATCGGTACACCAACATCCGATTGTAGCAGGCAAATTTCCCTACCCCAGTTGCTAAACCGTTAAAAGAAGTTCACTCCCAGCCATCCACATGCCCAGCGGTTGAATGCTAGCTTGGCTAAATTGCTAGCACTGCAACTGCTGCCTTTTCAGCTGGTAGACTCGGCCCCCTTCCGTGAGTTTGTGGAATGTGCGGTACCTCAGTGGCAGGTTCCCAAACGCCATTTCTTTTCATGGAAAGCCATTCCGACTCTCTACTGGCATGTGGAAGGCAATGTCTTGGCCTCGCTGGACAGGGCGGTCAGCGGTAAGGTGCATATTACCGCTGACTCATGATCCAGCAGGCATGGACAGGGACGTTACCTTTCTTTCACGGCGCACTGGGTAACTCTGCTGACAGCTGGGAAGGATGCAGGACAGGGTGCAGTATTATTGGAGCTTGTTCCGCCACCACGCCTCCAACATGCTAGTAGTGGTGATTCTGACACAGCTCTCTCCTCCACCCCTTCCTCTTCTTCTTCCTCCTCTATGGCCTCTTCCTCTGCAGATTTGTCCTCTGAACCAGCGGTACTCCGTAGGTGTTCAAGGGGCTACGCAAGCACTCAGGCAAAAAGATGCCATGCAGTGCTTGAGTTGGTCTGCTTAGGGGACAGGAGCCACACTGGGACAGAGATTCTGTCAGCTCTGCAGGGGCAGGCTCAGAGGTGGTTGACGCCACACCAGCTTCAGCCAGGAATGGTTGTATGCGACAATGGCACCAACCACCTCTCTGCCCTCCGACAGGGACACTTCACCCATGTGCCCTGTTTGGCTCACGTCCTGAATTTGGTGGTGGTTATATAATGCCAGTGCTCGGCTGGCTTACCTTTAAAAGGAATGCAACCTGCCTAAGAACCGCCTCATTTGTGACATGCCCACCAGGTGGAACTCAACGTTGGCAATGCTGCAGCGGCTGCACACGCAGCAGAGGGCCATCAATGAGTACCTGTGTGAGTATGGCACTAGGACAGTGTAAGGGGAGCTTGGCTTTTTTTCGCCACGCCAGTGGCGAAAAAGCAAGGATGCATGCACTGTCCTGTCACCATTTGAGGAGGCCACGAGGATGGTGAGCAGTGACAGTGCATGCATCAGTGATACTGTCCCTCTTGTTTTCTTGTTGGAGCACACGCTTCATGGAATAATGGACAGGGCACTTGAGGCAGAACAGTGGGAGGAAGAGGAGGACTTCCTTACCTCTCAAGGCCCCCTTTATCCAGATAGTATTTCTGTGGGCCCACCGATCACACAGGAAGAGGGGGAGGAGGAGGAGGATTGTGTCAGCATGGAGGTGGAGCATAGCACTCAGCATCAGCAGCAGTCTTCAAGGGATTGTTTTCAGTCCCCAGAAACCCATGGACTTGTACGTGGCTGGGAGGAGGTGGCTGCGGATCATGTGATCCTTAGTGACCCAGAGGACTCTGGTTTGAATGCCTCAGCAAACCTACGCTGCATGGCCTCCCTGATCCTGCAAAGCCTGCAAAAGTACCCTAGGATTCGTGGTATCAAGGAGAGGGATCATTACTGGCTGGCAACCCTTCTTGATCCATGTTACAAGAGTAAGGTTGCAGAACTTATCCAGCCTTCGCAGAGGGAGCAGAGGATGAAACATCTTCGGGAGGCCTTGCAGAAAGGTTTGTGCAATGCATTTCCAGAGCCTGGGAGGTTACAATTTCCTGGTCCTGGACAACGTGTTGCTGAGGCTTCGTTCAGTCACAGAAGGAGCGGTGGAGAAGATAACCATCTGACCGATGCCTTAAGACAATTCTTCAGTCCGCAGCCCCAAGGTATGATCGGTTCCAGCAACCATCGCCAACGTCTGAATTACATGGTGCAGGAATACCTAGGGGCAAGATCAGACTTGGAGACCTTTCCAACAGAAAATTCACTGGGTTACTGTGTGTTGAGGATGGACCACTGGCCAGAGCTTGCACAATATGCAATTGAGCTACTGGCCTGTCCTGCATCCAGTGTTCTTTCTGAACGCACATTCAGTGCTGCTGGAGGCTTTGTAACCAATCACAGAGTGCGCCTGTCCACAGACTCTGTTGATCGGCTCACATTCATAAAAATGAATCAGTCTTGGATCACCAGCTACCAAGCACCGGATGCTGATGTAACCAATTAATTTTTCTATGGATGTGGGATCCCTTGAAGACTGCCTATGCTGAGTGACTATCCTATTATGCTGAGTGACTATCCTATTCCTCCTCAATCTTGATGATGCTAGCTTCTAAGAATATTTTTGGTTCAGGGCACCACCACCACTGCCTAAGGCCCAATTTTTCTGCCCCTGTTTAACAGGGGCATGTAATTACAATTCTTGATATAATATTTCACAGCAGGGCCCGTTCCAGTGCCCACCAAGAGAAACTGAGGGCTTGCAGTGTTCTGGTACCACCAACACCTAAGGCCCAATTTTCTGCAGAGTATATAGGGCAGGCCATATAGTATATACAGGCGGTCCCCTACTTTCAAACATTCACTTACAAACGACTCCTACTTACAAATGGAGGGAGAGAACAGAAAGTGAGAGGAAATATATCCCTAGGAAGGGAAATTCTCTCCTGTTATGCCCCATACACACGATCGTTTTTAATGCCGTTAAAAATGCCATTAAAAAAAATGGCCATTAAAAATGATCGTGTGTAGGCTCCAGAGCATTTTTAACGACGTGAAAAACGGGCATTAAAAATTTCGAACATGCTCTCTTTTTTCACGTCGTTTTTCATGTCGTTTTTTTTAACGACGTGAAAAACGATAGTGTGTATGCTTTAACGACGTGAAAAAAACGCGCATGCTCAGAATCAAGTATGAGACAGGAGCGCTCGTTCTGGTAAAACTAGCGTTCGTAATGGAGATAGCACATTCGTCACGCAGTCACGGACTGAAAAGCACGAGACTGAAAAGAGCGAATCGTCGCTCAACAAACTTTACTAACATGAAGGGTGGCGCCATTCGAACGGAACTTCCCCTTTATAGTGCCGTCGTACGTGTTGTACGTCACTGCGCTTTGCTTGATCGTTTTTTTAAATGATCGTGTGTACGCAAGACAGGCTTGAGAGGAAACATGAAAAAAAACGACGTGAAAAACGGCAAGAAAAAAAATGGCAAGAAAAACGATCGTGTGTATGGGGCATTAGAGTTAATATGGGGAAAAGGTGTCTCCTCTCTACTGATGCTTTATCACCAATCCTTGTTTTCCTAAAAAACCCAAATTTTCAAAATCCAATTGTCATTGGGAAAGAAAGTGAGGTGAAATCTTCTGAACAGGGGCACAGACAGCAAAACAAATGTTACAGGGGTGATGATAACCCTTCCCTATGTTATTCAAAAAGCTTAAAAATCTATGTTTTGGCTGGAACTACACCTACAAAATGTACCTGTTCCAAATTACAAACAGATTCAACTTAAGAACAAACCTACAGACCCTATCTTGTTTGTAACCCGGGATACGCCTGTATACTGATGTTCAGAGTATATAGGGCCTGGGGGCCCCACGCCTTTTCTTTTTTTTATTTTGTGTGCGGGGTTCCCCTTAATATCCATACAAGACCCAAAGGGCCTGGCAATGGGCTGGGGGGGTACCCATGCCGTTTTTCTGAATAATTTTCATCTATATTGCCGGGACCCGACATTACATTACAGCCGCAAGCAGTTTCAAATGACTTTTATTCCTTTAGAAATGTAATTTTGTGCAGGGACAGTTCTAAACACGGGAAACACGTGGCACTTCACAGGCATACTATAGACACCCCCCAGGTACAATATTTAAAGGAATATTTCACTTCAAATTTTTCACTTTAAGCATTATTAAAATCACTGCTCCCGAAAAAACTGCAGTTTGTAAAACTTTTTTTGCATTGATACATGTCCCCTGGGGCAGGACCCGGGTCCCCAAACCATTTTTATGACAATAACTTGCATATTAGCCTTTAAAATTCGCACTTTTAATTTCTCACGTTCGGGTCCCATAGACTTTAACGGTGTTCGAATGTTCGCACAAACTTTTGGTCCATTCCCATGTTCTGACGCGAACCGAACCAGGGGGGTGTTCGGCTTATCCCTAGTGGGTAATGATTGGCGCTCATTCCATGGCAGACTCTATGTGAAGGGCAACCTGAAGCATCGTTCTGTGGAGAACTGTGGTTGTCCAAGAGTGAAGTTAGTGGGGTGGGGGAGACGATGGACCATTTCTTGCTTCAGTGCCCCTTGAATGGGTATCCCATTTTCGTTCCCGCTTGAGTTATGCCGAGTGGTCATACGGAGCCTTTCAAACTCACTGGGATTTTGATTTTGAGACACCTTTCTAGTTAGGTTAGTAGTCCGTTACTTCATGTGGAGTGTGCGGTGTCAGGTTTCCACTCTGAAAAAAGTCCTTCCCGGCGAGGTGGTGGTGCACAGCATTATGGGTGAGGTTGGGAAGATTCGGGGTCTTGAGAGGGACAGGGGGGTGGCGGGATGACTGGACAAAGGCGTGGAGTATTGTGAGGTCCCCGTAGCTGCTGTCTGTCAGTCTCTGGGTGTCTCTGGGTGTGCGGCTTTTCTCTCTGTCCTTTCACGTCCCCCAGATTTTTATAGATCACATTTTTGAAAAAAAAGACTGATATGGGTTACATGTGTCATCGTTTCTTAGCCTGGGGGGGGGGGGGGGGGTGTTTAGGTGGAGGTAGGGTTGTGTTTTGCATAATTTAGTAGTTTACAGATAATAAAATTATGTTTCTTTGTATATAGTTCTATTTGTTATTTTTGGGGAAAAATACATTTTCTTTTCTGTTATTTGCTGATGTAAGCTTGTTTGTTTTTGTTTATTTATTCATTTTTATTTATTTATTTTTGTGTATATGTAAATATGTTTTTATTAAGTTGTATGTTTGTATGATTTTTAATAAACAAAAATTCACACTCTAATGTCCCCTCCCTCACAGTCACATCAGTCTCTGTACCAGAGGAGCTTACACTCTAATGTCCCCTCCCCCACAGTCACACACTATTATTATTATTATACACTTATATAGCTCTGACATATACCGCAGTACTGTACAGAGATCACCGAGCCAGTCATATCAGTCTCTGTGCCACAGGAGCTTACACTCTAATGTCCCCTCCTTCACAGTCACATCAGTCTCTGTACAAGAGGAGCTTACACTCTAATGTCCCCTCCCCCACAGTCAGATCAGTCTCTGTACCAGAGGAGCTTACACTCTAATGTCCCCTCCCCCCACATCACATCAGTCTCTGTACCAGAGGAGCTTACACTCTAATGTCCCCTCCCCCACATCACATCAGTCTCTGTACCAGAGGAGCTTACACTCTAATGTCCCCTCCCCCCACATCACATCAGTCTCTGTACCAGAGGAGCTTACACTCTAATGTCCCCTCCCCCACAGTCACATCAGTCTCTGCACCAGAGGAGCTTACACTCTAATGTCCCCTCCCCCCACATCACATCAGTCTCTGTACAGAGGAGCTTACACTCTAATGTCCCCTCCCCCCACATCACATCAGTCTCTGTACAGAGGAGCTTACACTCTAATGTCCCCTCCCCCACAGTCACATCAGTCTCTGTACCAGAAGAGCTTACACTCTAATGTCCCCTCCCCCACAGTCACGTCAGTCTCTGTACCAGAGGAGCTTACACTCTAATGTCCCCTCCCCCCACATCACATCAGTCTCTGTACAGAGGAGCTTATACTCTAATGTCCCCTCCCCCCACATCACATCAGTCTCTGTACAGAGGAGCTTACACTCTAATGTCCCCTCCCCCCACATCACATCAGTCTCTGTACAGAGGAGCTTACACTCTAATATCCCCTCCCCCCACAGTCACATCAGTCTCTGTACAGAGGAGCTTATACTCTAATGTCCCCTCCCCCCACATCACATCAGTCTCTGTACCAGAGGAGCTTACACTCTAATGTCCCCTCCCCCCCCCCACATCACATCAGTCTCTATACAGAGGAGCTTACACTCTAATGTCCCCTCCCCCACAGTCACATCAGTCTCTGTACCAGAAGAGCTTACACTCTAATGTCCCCTCCCCCACAGTCACGTCAGTCTCTGTACCAGAAGAGCTTACACTCTAATGTCCCCTCCCCCACAGTCACGTCAGTCTCTGTACAGAGGAGCTTACACTCTAATGTCCCCTCCCCCACAGTCACATCAGTCTCTGTACAGAGGAGCTTACACTCTAATGTCCCCTCCCCCACAGTCACATCAGTCTCTGTACAGAGGAGCTTACACTCTAATGTCCCCTCCCCCCACAGTCACATCAGTCTCTGTACAGAGGAGCTTATACTCTAATGTCCCCTCCCCCCACATCACATCAGTCTCTGTACAGAGGAGCTTACACTCTAATGTCCCCTCCCCCCACATCACATCAGTCTCTGTACAGAGGAGCTTACACTCTAATGTCCCCCTCCCCCCACAGTCACATCAGTCTCTGTACAGAGGAGCTTATACTCTAATGTCCCCTCCCCCCACATCACATCAGTCTCTGTACCAGAGGAGCTTACACTCTAATGTCCCCTCCCCCACATCACATCAGTCTCTATACAGAGGAGCTTACACTCTAATGTCCCCTCCCCCACAGTCACATCAGTCTCTGTACCAGAGGAGCTTACACTCTAATGTCCCCTCCCCCCACATCACATCAGTCTCTGTACCAGAGGAGCTTACACTCTAATGTCCCCTCCCCCACATCACATCAGTCTCTGTACAGAGGAGCTTACACTCTAATGTCCCCTCCCCCACATCACATCAGTCTCTGTACAGAGGAGCTTACACTCTAATGTCCCCTCCCCCCCCCACATCACATCAGTCTCTATACAGAGGAGCTTACACTCTAATGTCCCCTCCCCCACAGTCACATCAGTCTCTGTACCAGAAGAGCTTACACTCTAATGTCCCCTCCCCCACAGTCACGTCAGTCTCTGTACCAGAAGAGCTTACACTCTAATGTCCCCTCCCCCACAGTCACGTCAGTCTCTGTACAGAGGAGCTTACACTCTAATGTCCCCTCCCCCACAGTCACATCAGTCTCTGTACAGAGGAGCTTACACTCTAATGTCCCCTCCCCCACAGTCACATCAGTCTCTGTACAGAGGAGCTTACACTCTAATGTCCCCTCCCCCACAGTCACATCAGTCTCTGTACAGAGGAGCTTATACTCTAATGTCCCCTCCCCCCACATCACATCAGTCTCTGTACAGAGGAGCTTACACTCTAATGTCCCCTCCCCCCACATCACATCAGTCTCTGTACAGAGGAGCTTACACTCTAATGTCCCCTCCCCCCACAGTCACATCAGTCTCTGTACAGAGGAGCTTATACTCTAATGTCCCCTCCCCCCACATCACATCAGTCTCTGTACCAGAGGAGCTTACACTCTAATGTCCCCTCCCCCACATCACATCAGTCTCTGTACAGAGGAGCTTACACTCTAATGTCCCCTCCCCCACATCACATCAGTCTCTGTACAGAGGAGCTTACACTCTAATGTCCCCTCCCCCACACTCACACACTATTATTGTACATTATAAAGCTCTTTTGGCCCTCATACTTAGATTTGGAGTTTCGGATCCTTTTTAGTTAATAATCGTAATTCTTTGATACAATTTGGCAGCCTGATTGCCGCACAGCGTCTCCGGCTTTTCTTTATCGCCGTTCCTTTGTACAGTAAATAAAGAATTGTTTGTCGGGCTGTGATATATCGCGGACAGATGTTGCTATATTCTTCCTTTCGTCAATCACGCGAGTCACAGATTGAGTCTGTCTTAATTATGACGCTCCCGCTGTGTTTATGACACGGACCTCCCTCTGCCCATATGCCAGGCTGCTTCCCAAATCTCTCCGACTTTGTTCAGGTATCTCCGGGTGTGAAAAAACGATCCGTCAGCTGGCAAAATGATCCGAGCTGGACAGGATGATGGGTAGGCGAGAAAGATGACAAGCGCAGGAGGCGGAGTAAGTTCTGTGAATTAAAAAAGAAAAATAGATTGATTTGAAAGGTAAAAAATCAATGGGACACCGCGGTAATACCACCCGCAAACCGCGGCTGTAGCCGCGGTTTGCGGGCGGTATTAACCCTTTTCTGGCCGCTAGCGGGAGTTAAAACCGCACTGCTAGCGGCCGAATATCGCGGTAAATACAATGGTATAGCGGCGCTGAATATCGCGCTGCTATACCGCCACCGCACCTGCCCGCCCAAGTGTGAAAGGGGCCTTAAAATTATAATAATGTCTACAAACAATGGGAAACTATGGGATTTATCCACTTGGCGACCAGCCCATTGTACTGTAGCTTTACTGCTACAGGGTGGCCGCTCTGTGCAGAATCACTGTACTGTAATGCCTTGGATTACGAGCATAATTTGTTCCAGAAGAATGCTTGTAATCCAAAGCACTCGTATATCAAAGCGAGTTTCCCCATAAGAATCAATGGAAACTCAGATAATTCGTTTCAGTGTCACTGCTTGTCTATACATTACCGCATGTGGCCAGAGGTGCGGGGGCGCCGGTGACGCTCGGAGACACTCAGAGACACTCGGAAACAGAGTGAGTGAGTGAATAACTTGTATAGCGCTGCAAATGCGAACTAAATCGCCTCAAGGCGCTTATTTCCATCCAGTGTCGTCCTGATCCTTCAGAAGAGGTGGGTCTTATGTTTTTTCCTGAAGGCCCGATGGTTTTCTTCCATGCGGATGTTGGTGGGTAGCGCGTTCCATAGCCGTGGTCCTTGGACTGCAAATCTTCGTTCTCCCTTCGATTTGTAGCGGGACTTGGGGATGTGGAGGAGGTTTTGGTTAGTTGATCGGAGAATGCGATTGGGGGGTGTAGTGTTTTATTTTCTCGCACAAGTATTGAGGAGCGTTTCCTTGTGTGCACTTGTGGGTGAGACAGAGTGTTTCCGATCGTCTCCGAGCGTCACTGGCGCCACCGCACCTCTGGCCAAATGCGGTACTGCACACCCCAGCGGCTTGAATCCTGCTTATCTTGCGAGACAACGCTCGCAAAGCAAGTCCGGATTTTTTATTTTTTTTAAATAGCTTGTATTGCGAAACGCTCGTAAACAACCGCGTTGCTTGCAATCCGAAGTTCCACTGTGTGTGTGTGTGTATATATATATACACGTGATTCAGGTCTTCTGAGTGGGGGGCACGCCGCTTCTGATGTTTATTAGCCCCAGCAGGAACTGGACAGCGGGTGCCAGCCAATAGATTACCATCATCACCCGCTGATCGGCAAGGAGACAGACAGGACAGAGCTCTGCCTATGTAAACAAGGCAGAGATCTGTCCTGTCGGCGGGGATGTGCTGGATTTTGTTTTCCTGCAGAGCACATCCCTAAGGCCCCTTTCACACATACGGACTGTATGTCCGTTTTTTCACCCAATCCGTTTACGGATGAATAAGGGACATACGTGTATCCCTATGGGATAGCGGGTGTCAGCGGATGAACATCCCCTGACACCCGATCTCATCGGTCTCCGCTATGCTCCATTTCTGCAGACGGAGGAAAATTCTATTTTTCCATCCGTCTGCAGAGCGGATCGGATGAACACGGACAGACGGTCCGTGTTCATCCGATCCCCCCATAGAGGAGAGCGGAGATCTGACAGTGTGCAGGGACCGCCCTGTCATCTGCCGGCCCAGCGGGGATCAACGGAGCGATCCCCACTGAGCAAGCGGATATTTAGGGAACGGGTCATTACGGGATCCGCCCGCCCGTGTGAAAGGGCCGTTAGTGAAAGCAACACACACCACACAAAAACACAAAAACACTGGCTAGGCATAGTCGTGCACACAGGGTGTGCCGGGTGTGCCTGGGCACACCCTAATCACCCCATGTACATTAGCATTATCCATGGGTGGCACCAGATGGGCGGTTGGGGGTGCCAGTGTAAATGCCCCCATTATAATAAAGGCTAGGTTCAAATTTAGGAACCCATTACACCTGTATTTAGGGTGTAATGTAATATGCCCCTACCATCAGAGCCTCCTCCCTGTAACAGCAGGTGGTGTTCATGTGTGTTTGAGCTTTGGGGTGCACACCCTAATGCAATAGGCTGCGCACACCTATGTGGCTAGGCACACATTTAACCTTTTGATCACCCCTGATGGTATCCCCTCCCCAGCCAGTGTCATTAGTACAGTGACAGTCATAGGTGTGCGCAGCCTATTGCATTAGGGTGTGCACCCCAAACCTTAAACACATATGCGTGTGTGTGCTTGTGTATATATACACCGACAGTGTCAGTGGGGCAGTGGATGGTGTCAGTGGTTTTTATTTAATTTTTAATAATTTTTTTATTATTTAAAAAAAAAAAAAAATCCAATAATTGTTGAACCATTTTTTTTAGGAGCCCCGTTAGGGGGCTTTGGAGAAAAATCGGGGGTCTAATCAGGGGGAATCTGCACCACACAGGGTGATTGGGTGGTGCCCAGACACACCTGGCACACCCTGTGCGCACGCCGCCTATGGTGACAGTGTATATTTATAGCACTGATTACTGTATTAGTGCCACTGGTCCCCACAAAGTGTCAAAAGTGTCAGTTAGTGTCAGATTGTTAGCCGCAATATCGCAGTCCCGCCGTCATTACTAGTATAAAAAAAAATACAAAAGAAAAAAAATCAGTATATTTCCCATAGTTGTAGACCCTTTATCATTTTTGCGCAAACCAATCCATATACGCTTATTGGAATTTTTATGTTTACCAAAAATATGTAGCGAAATACATATTGCCCAAAATTTATGAAGAAATTTGCTTTTGAATTTTTTTTTTTTAATTGGGTATGTTTTATAGCAGAATATAAAAAATATTGGTTTTGTTTTTTAACCACTTCAGACCCGGAAGGATTTACCCCCTTAATGACCAGGCCATTTCTTGCGATACGGCACTGCATTACTTTAACTGACAATTGCGCGGTCGTGCGACGCTGTACCTAAACAAAATTGACGTCCTTTTTTTCCCACAAATAGAGCTTTCTTTTGGTGGTATTTGATCACCTCTACGGTTTTTATTTTTTGCGCTATAAACAAAAAAAGAGCGACAATTTTTAAAAATAAAACACATTATGCTTTACTTTCTGCTATAATACATTTCCAAAAAACAAAACAAAACAAAAAATAGTTTAATAGTGAAGATGTTATTGGATACAATTGTGTGATTTCCGGCTTCCTTGTACAGTCCCTGACAAAAGTCTTGTCGCTTCTCTATTTTGTAGAAACTCCTGCTATTAACCTGACTTTTAATTAATCATTTGGTGTTAGAAATGGCTCCTATGAAAAGCTAAAGCCCTCCCAAATGATGTTTAATGCACTGAAATAAATTAGTTTCACTGAAAAAAGATTTACCATTTAATCAAGACAGACAGGTCAAATTTTGGCAAGACAAAAGTTTGGTCGCCTATACAGAACATGAACAACTTTACTGAAAATCCCAAAATATGTCAGCAAATTAAGCAGTGGTGCTGTGAGATCCAAATTTATTATCTTGTATGACTTCCATGAGCTTGAAGGACAGCATCCATGCGGTTTGGCGAGGATTCATACAATTTATTGATGAAGTCATCAGGAATACCAAAGTCTTGCATGCCTCCCAGAATAATCTTTGGCTTCGTGTTCCATGCTTCATCTTTCATCCTACACCACATATGCTCAATGATGTTCATGTCTGGTGACTGGGCTGGCCAATCCTGGAGCATCTTGATCTTCTTTGCCTGAAGGAACTTTGATGTGGAGATGGAAGTATGCAATGGAGCACCATCCTGCTGCAAAATTTGGCCTTTTTTATGGTTGGGAATATAAGAGGTAGCTAAGATTTCTTGGTATTTTAGACTATTTATGTTGCCTTCCACCCTGCAGATCCCTCGCACACCCCCATACTGGATGTAACTCCAGACCATGATTTTGCCTCCACCAAACTTCACTGTTTTCTGGGTAAATCTCGGCTACATGCGGGTTCTAGTTGGTCTCCTGCAATATTTGCGGCGACTGTGGTGTAATTCAACAGAAGATTCATCTGAAAAATCCACCTTCTGCCACTTTTCCAGAGTCCATCCTTTTAGCAGGCTGTGGCCCTTGGCAAATGCCACACAGTATTTCAATTGTCTTTTGTTTAGTGCTGGCTTATGGGCACTGATTTGACCATGGAGGCCATCTTGAGACAGAATCCGACAAACTGTTCTGGTTGACACAGGGACTTCAGGTGACCGGGTCTCGTGGAGCTCTGCTGCAGTGGAAAACGGGCTGGCCTTGGATTTTCGAGCCAACAAACGGTCCTCTCGAGCAGTTGTCTTGCGCGGGTCGGCCTGACCTGGCCTTGTCCAAAACGTCTCCAGTCTCTTTAAATCTTTTTTTTTTATCCTCTGAACTTGACGCTGAGACACATTGAAGGTGTCGGCCACATCAGCAGTGGATCTGGTCTTCAGCCTCTTGATAATCAACACTTTAGTCTCCGGGTGAATCTTGGGCATGTTTGCAGAGGTCTAGTTGCAGTTGAGAAGTAGGGATGAGCTTCGTGTTCGAGTCGAACATACGTTCGACTCGAACATCGGCTGTTCGATCGTTCGACGAAGATCGAACGATTTGGGCCGTTCGCGCCAAA
Organism: Rana muscosa; assembly: GCA_029206835.1. Taxonomy (NCBI): domain Eukaryota; kingdom Metazoa; phylum Chordata; class Amphibia; order Anura; family Ranidae; genus Rana; species Rana muscosa. The sequence continues at coordinate 207,321,963 of CM055119.1, read as the reverse complement.
TTCGAGTGACGCGAACGGCCCACAATGCACTACGCCATCGCAGTGTCATCCAGGCGCTGTGATTGGCCAAGCATGCACTGTGACCCTGCATGCTTGGCCAATCACAGCGCCGGCAGCGAGGAGAGCAATGATTGGCCACAGGCAGGATGCCTGTGGCCAATTATTGCTGAGGGTGTTTAGTACACGCCCCACACTATAAAAGGCCGCCAGCACGGCGGCCTAGTGTAGTGTGTTCCGGAGCAGGGAAAGAGCAGCATAGGCAGGGACAGTGACATTTATTTCTTTCTTGCTTAACCTGGATTCCTTTAGTTTAGGGAAAGAGAAGGATAGGTAGGGAGAGTGTCAGTGTGTTTTACTGTTCGAGTCCTTGTTTCTAGGGACAGGGAAGGACAGTGAGTGAATTCTCCTTGTGCTATAGTGTGCTTTAAAAAAAAAAAATTTCTAGGGACAGAAAACTCTAGGTAGGGAGAGTGTCAGTTTCTTTCACTGTGCAAGTCCTTGTTTCTAGGGACAGGGAAGGACAGTGAGTGAATTCTCCTTGTGCTATAGTGTGCTTTAAAAAAACATTTTTTCTAGGGACAGAAAACTCTAGGTAGGGAGAGTGTCAGTTTCTTTCACTGTGCAAGTCCTTGTTTCTAGGGACAGGGAAGGACAGCGAGTGAATTCTCCTTGTGCTATAGTGTGCTTTAAAAAAACATTTTTTCTAGGGACAGAAAACTCTAGGTAGGGAGAGTGTCAGTTTCTTTCACTGTGCAAGTCCTTGTTTCTAGGGACAGGGAAGGACAGTGAGTGAATTCTCCTTGTGCTATAGTGTGCTTTAAAAAAACATTTTTTCTAGGGACAGAAAACTCTAGGTAGGGAGAGTGTCAGTTTCTTTCACTGTGCAAGTCCTTGTTTCTAGGGACAGGGAAGGACAGTGAGTGAATTCTCCTTGTGCTATAGTGTGCTTTAAAAAAACATTTTTTCTAGGGACAGAAAACTCTAGGTAGGGAGAGTGTCAGTTTCTTTCACGGTGCGAGTCCTTGTTTCTAGGGACAAAGAAGGAAAGTGAGGGGAATTCTCCTTGTGCTATAGTGTGCTAAAGCATTCCTCATCAACCATCTTTGAAATCCTTGTTTTTTGGACAGTCAGGGAAATTGTCGTTGTGCTATTCTGTGCAAAAGCAATCATCCTCAACCATATTTAGAAATCCTTAAGTAAAGGGACAGAGAAGGACACCTGAAGGTAGCCCTTATTGCTTTTTTCCCATCTCCCTGCAGGCCATCTATTAGAATGTCTGGAAGGCAAACAAGGAGAGGCAGACAGTCAGGAGGCAATAAAAGAGGGCAAGCAGGCTCTGTGTCTGGGGGCAACAGTGCTGGTCGTGGACGCGGTGCATTGTCATCAGCACATGGCCATGGGACACGCTTGTCCTTCTTTTCGGCAGCTGGACATGTTGAGCCACATCATGCCGAAGACTTGGTAGAGTGGATGACCAAGCCCTCCTCCTCCTCCTCATCCTCTCTCACCCAGGCTCAGGGTACTGGCAAAGCAGCTGCCAAAGCGTCCTCTTCCCTGGTATCAATGTCAGACTCATCATCAGTCACTCCTTCCCTAGACCCACCATGTCCTCCTCCTGAGGAGTCCCCCGAACTGTTTCAGCACAGTGTTGGGTACATGCTCCAGGAGGATGCCCAGCGTTTCGAAGGGTCTGATGATGAAACCCAGCTACAGGAAGGCAGTAGGGTGAGAGCAGACAGAGGGGATGCTCAAGAAGGACACCAATCTGGCAGTCATGTTCCAGCAGCTGCAGCATACTGCCAGATTGGCTCCAGTGATGAGGAGGGAGGGGATGATGAGGTCACTGACTCCACGTGGGTGCCTAATAGGAGAGAGGAGGAGGAGGAGGATGAGGAGGAGGCACATCTCCAACGAGGCAGGATGCCCTTTGGTGGCCAGCGTAAGGGCAGTACACCGACGGAATCACACCGCAGAGCTCCGCCTGTGCAGGGCGCTGCCTCTGCCCGTCATTCAAAAAGTTCCTTGGTGTGGGCCTTTTTTGAGGCTAGTGCATCAGATCGCACAGCTGCTGTTTGCAACATATGTCTCAAGCGTATATCGCGTGGCCAAAACATCAGCCGCTCGGGTACCACATGCCTGACCAGACATATGTTGACCTGCCATGCAGCTCGTTGGCAAGCCTACCTCTAAGACCCACACCAAAGAACAAAGCGGACCTCTCCTTGCACCGCATCAGCTGGGATCTCCAACCCCACTATAACTTCAGTCCTCTCTGAAACCTGCACTGAGAGGAATGAAGGTGTAGAATTAGGCGTGTCACAGCCAAGTACTTGCGGCCACTCTGCTAGCAGTACACCGACGTCCGATTCTAGCAGGCAAATTTCCCTGCCCCAGCTGCTGGACCGTCGAAAGAAGTTCACTCCCAGCCATCTACATGCCCAGCGGTTGAATGCTAGCTTGGCTAAATTGCTAGCGCTTCAACTGCTGCCTTTTCAGTTGGTAGACTCGGCCCCCTTCCGTGAGTTTGTGCAATGTGCGGTTCCTCAGTGGCAGGTTCCCAAACGCCACTTTTTCTCACGGAAGGCTATTCCGGCTCTCTACCGGCATGTGGAAGGCAATGTCTTGGCCTCGCTGGACAGGGCGGTCAGCGGTAAGGTGCATATTACCGCTGACTCATGGTCCAGCAGGCATGGACAGGGACGTTACCTTTCTTTCACGGCCCATTGGGTCACTCTTTTGGCAGCTGGGAAGGATGCAGGACAAGGTGCAGTAGTGTTGGAGGTTGTCCCACCGCCACGCCTCCAAAATGCTACTACTGGTTGTGACACACCTCTCTCCTCCACCCCCTCCTCTTCTTCTTCCTCCATGGCCTCTTCCTGTGGTTTGTCCTATGAACCAGCGGTGCTCCGTAGCCGTTCACGGGGCTACGCAAGTACGCAGGCAAAAAGATGCCATGCCGTGCTTGCGCTGGTGTGTTTGGGGGACAGAAGCCACACTGGGGCAGAGGTCCTGTCTGCTCTGCAGGGCCAGGCCGAGAGGTGGTTGACGCCACGCCAGCTTAAGCCAGGAATGGTGGTTTGCGACAATGGCACCAACCTCCTCTCCGCCCTTCGACAGGGACAACTGACCCATGTGCCCTGTGTGGCTCACGTCCTTAACCTGGTGGTGCAGCGGTTCTTGGGCAGGTACCCGGGCTTACAGGATGTCCTGAGGCAGGCCAGGAAAGTCTGTGTGCATTTCCGCAGATCTTATAATGCCAGTGCTCGCCTGGCTGAGCTGCAAAAGGAGTTGAACCTGCCCAAGAACCGCCTTATATGTGACATGCCCACCAGGTGGAACTCAACGTTGGCCATGCTGCAGCGGCTGCACACGCAGCAGAGGGCCATCAATGAGTACCTGTGCGACTACGGCACCAGGACAGGGTCAGGGGAGCTTGGTTTTTTTTTCTCCACGCCAGTGGGGCATGATCAGGGATGCATGCACTGTCCTGGCACCATTTGAGGAGGCCACGAGGATGGTGAGCAGTGACAGTGCATGCATCAGTGACACTGTACCTCTTGTCCACCTGTTGGAGCACACGCTGCGTGGAATAATGGACAGGGCACTTGAGGCAGAACAGAGGCAGGAAGAGGAGGACTTCCTTGCCTCTCAAGGCCCCCTTTACCCAGACAGTGTTCCTTCTGTCCCACCCATCGCACAGGAAGAGGAGGAGGAGGAGGAGGAGGAGGAGGAGGATTGTGTCAGCATGGAGGTGGAGGCTGGCACTCAGCATCATCAGCAGCAGTCTTTTAGGGATGATTTACAGTCCCAAGAAACCAGTGGACTTGTACGTGGCTGGGAGGAGGTGACTGCGGATCATGTCGTCCTTAGTGACCCAGAGGACTCCGGAGCGAATGTCTCAGCAAACCTACGCTGCATGGCCTCCCTGATCCTGCAAAGTCTGCGGAAGGATCCTCGTATTCTTCGGATCAAGGAGAGGGACCATTACTGGCTGGCCACTCTCCTTGATCCACGGTACAAGGGTAAGGTTGCGGACCTTATGTTACCGTCGCAGAGGGAGCAGAGGATGAGACAACTCCGGGAGGCCTTGCAGAAAGGTCTGTGCAACGCGTTCCCAGAGACTGGGAGGTTACAAACTCCTGGTCCTGGACAACGAGTTGCTGAGGCTTCGGCCAGTCAAAGAAGGAGCGGTGGGGAAGGTGGCCGTCTGACCGATGCGTTCAGACAATTCTTTAGTCCGCAGCCCCAAAATATGATCGGTTCCAGCAACCATCGCCAGCGTCTGATAAACATGGTGCAGGAATATCTAGGGGCAAGGTCAGACTTGGACACCTTCCCCACCGAAAATCCTCTGGCTTACTGGGTCTTGAGGATGGATCACTGGCCAGAGCTTGCACAGTATGCAATTGAGCTACTGGCCTGTCCTGCATCCAGCGTTCTTTCGGAACGCACATTCAGTGCTGCTGGAGGATTTGTCACGGATCACAGGGTGCGCCTGTCCACCGACTCGGTTGATCGACTGACTTTCATCAAGATGAACCAGTCTTGGATCACCACCAGCTACCACACACCTGATGCTGATATAACAGACTAATTGATTTTAACATGTCACATCCCTTCAAGACTGATGCTGATGCTGAGTGCCTGTGCTGTTATGTTGACTGGCTATCCTCCTCCTCCGAGTCCTCAATGATACGATTGATGATGATAGCTTGGAAGATCATTTTTGTTTATGGGTGCCGCCACCAGTGGCTAAGGCCCAATTTTTCAGCCCCTGTTTTACAGGGGCGTGTAATTACAATTTTTTTAGCAATAATTTGCCATAGGGCTCATTGCTGTGCTCCAAGTACAGTATCTGTGAGGGGTTGTAGTGTTGTGCCACCAGTGCCTAAGGCCCAATTTTTCAGCCCCTGTTTAACAGGGGCGTGTCATTACAATTTTTGAAGCAATACTTTGCAACAGGGCTCATTGCTGTGCTCCAAGTACAGTATCTGTGAGGGGTTGTAGTGTTGTGCCACCAGTGCCTAAGGCCCAATTTTTCAGCCCCTGTTCAACAGGGGCATGCAATTACAATTCTTGATCTAATAATTCACAGCAGGGCCCATTCCTGCACCCACCAAGAGTAAGTCTGAGGGCTTACAGTGTTGTGGCAACGCCACCACCACCACCACCACGAAAGGCCCAATTTTTCAGCCCCTGTTCAAAAGGGGCATGTAATTACAATTCTTGATCTAATAATTCACAGCAGGGCCCATTCCTGCACCCACCAAGAGTAAGTCTGAGGGCTTACAGTGTTGTGGCAACGCCACCACCACCACCACCACGAAAGGCCCAATTTTTCAGCCCCTGTTCAACAGGGGCATGCAATTACAATTCTTGATCTAATAATTCACAGCAGGGCCCATTGCTGCACCCACCAAGAGTAACTGTCAGGGCTTACAGTGTTGTGGCACCAGCACCACCATCAAAGCCCCAATTTTTACTACCACTGTTCAACAATTATATGTAATTAAAATTCCTGATATAATAGTTGACAGCAGGGCGTTCCAGCACCAACCAAGAGTAACTGTGAGTGCTTACAGTGTTGTGCCAACACCAACAACTAAGGGGCCTATTTCTGCTGAGTATATACGGCAGGTCCCTACTTTCAAACATCCAACTTACAAACGACTCCTACTTGCAAACGCAAGAAGACAACAGGAAGTGAGAGGAAATCTACCCCTTGGAAGGAAAATTCTCTCCTGTAAGAATAAATATGGGAGAAAGGTGTCTCCTCTGTACTGATGCTTTATCAGCAATCCTTGTTTCAAGAAAAACACCACATTTCAAAAACAGTTGTCATTGGGACGGAAAGTGAGGTGAAATGTTCTGAACAGGGGCACAGACAGCAAAACAAATGTTACAGGGGTGATAACCCTTACCTATGTTTTACAAAAAGTTTAAAAATAGATTTTTGGGCTGGAGCTACACTTAAACAATGTACCTGTTCAAAATTACAAACAGATTCTACATAAGAACAAACCTACAGTCCCTGTCTTGTATGCACCGCCTGTATACGGCTGTTCAGAGTATATAGGGCCTTTTTTATTTTATGTGCGGGGTTCCCCTTAATATCCATACAAGACCCAAAGGGGCTGGTAATGGGCTGGGGTGGGGGGGGGGGGGGTCATGGGGTAGCTATGCCATTTTTCTTAAAGATTTTCATCCATATTACCGGGACCAGACATTGCATTAAAGCCGCAAGCAGTTTTAAATGGCTTTTTTTTCCTTTAGAAGTGTCATTTTGTGCAGGGACAGTTCTAAACACGGGAAACACGTGGCACTTCACAGGCATACTTTAGACACCCCCCAGGTACGATATTTAAAGGAATATTTGACTTTTTTTTTTTCACTTTATGCATCATTAAAATGACTGCTCCCGAAAAACGACCGTTTTTAAAACTTCTTTTTGCATTGATACATGTCCCCTGGTGCAGAACCCGGGTTCCCAAACCCTTTTTAGGACAATAACATGCATAATAGTTGTTATAATTAGCACTTTAGAATCCGAACGTTCGCATCCATTGTATTTAATAGGGTTCTAATGTTCGTACGAACTTTCGGTCCGTTCGCGGGTTCTGGTGCGAACCGAACCCGGGGGTGTTCGGCTCATCACTATTGAGAAGGTCTAGTGTACTGGTGTTCTTTTTATACACACCTGAGACCTAATTGATCCATTATTAGTCACAGGTGAAGCTCATATAACAAGGCGACAACACTTATGTCTTGGCAAAAATTGACTGAATGGGCTTTACCAAGCTGTGAATATTAGAATACTTTTTGTCAGTTTCGTTTTGCACTGAAACATTATTACAAAAGCTCTTGGGATTAAAATGACCCATTTCTTGTAACAGAATCTTGATTAGAAATATATTTTAGCCGCACTTCAGGTCAATTTGTACACAAGCGACAAGACTTTTGTCAGGGACTGTATATTGGAAGAGATACTTTGTAACTTTGATCCACACATATCAGACCTGAGGAGGGGGGGGGAAGTAATCCTGAATGTGAAGCCTTTTGTTGAATCATCACAATGCCAATATAAGTAGTATGGATTTATTAATTTTGAAATAATAGAGTCCAGGCGCTGCTACTTTCTGTCTTCATTAATACATAATCAATATATGAACACAACAGATAGACTCCTATATTCCCTTTATTGGCAAGTCAACATCCTAGAAACAATTTGACAGAAAACAATTGGTAAAGACTTCCCACCACATTGTAGCCACTCAGTTTGGTCACAAAATATAATGAAAGCCGTATTAAACCCAGAACCAGAAATGACGTAAACAGCGATACGCGGTATACAAGCGTTTCACAAGACAAGCTATATTAAAAAAAAAATCCTGACTTTATTTGCGAGCGCTGTCTTGCAAGTGGAGCAGGACTCAAGCCGCTGGTGTATGTTTAACTGTATGTGGCCAGAGGTGCGGGGGCGCTGGAGAACTCGGAGACACTCCCAGGTGGGGGGGGGGTGTAACGTGTGTCAGAGCACCTGAAAGTGTCAACAGTTCCAGAGTGTCTCTGAGCATCTCCGAGCGCCACCAGCGCCCCCGCACCTCTGGCCACATACAGTACTGCATACACCAGCGCCCCCCGCACCTCTGGCCACATACAGTACTGCATACACCAGCGCCCCCCGCACCTCTGGCCACATACAGTACTGCATACACCAGCGCCCCCCGCACCTCTGGCCACATACAGTACAGCATACACCAGCGCCCCCCGCACCTCTGGCCACATACAGTACTGCATACACCAGCGCCCCCCGCACCTCTGGCCACATACAGTACTGTATACACCAGCGCCCCCGCACCTCTGGCCACATACAGTACTGCATACACCAGCGCCCCCCGCACCTCTGGCCACATACAGTACTGCATACACCAGCGCCCCCCGCACCTCTGGCCACATACAGTACTGTATACACCAGCGCCCCCGCACCTCTGGCCACATACAGTACTGCATGCACCAGCACCCCCGCACCTCTGGCCACATACAGTACTGCATAAACCAGCACCCCGCACCTCTGGCCACATACAGTACTGCATACACCAGCGCCCCCCGCACCTCTGGCCACATACAGTACTGCATACACCAGCGCCCCCCGCACCTCTGGCCACATACAGTACTGCATACACCAGCGCCCCCCGCACCTCTGGCCACATACAGTACAGCATACACCAGCGCCCCCCGCACCTCTGGCCACATACAGTACTGCATACACCAGCGCCCCGCACCTCTGGCCACATACAGTACTGTATACACCAGCGCCCCCGCACCTCTGGCCACATACAGTACTGCATACACCAGCGCCCCCCGCACCTCTGGCCACATACAGTACTGCATACACCAGCGCCCCCCGCACCTCTGGCCACATACAGTACTGTATGCACCAGCGCCCCCGCACCTCTGGCCACATACAGTACTGCATGCACCAGCACCCCCGCACCTCTGGCCACATACAGTACTGCATAAACCAGCACCCCGCACCTCTGGCCACATACAGTACTGCATACACCAGCGCCCCCCGCACCTCTGGCCACATACAGTACTGCATACACCAGCGCCCCCCGCACCTCTGGCCACATACAGTACTGCATACACCAGCGCCCCCCGCACCTCTGGCCACATACAGTACAGCATACACCAGCGCCCCCCGCACCTCTGGCCACATACAGTACTGCATACACCAGCGCCCCCCGCACCTCTGGCCACATACAGTACTGCATACACCAGCGCCCCCCGCACCTCTGGCCACATACAGTACTGCATACACCAGCGCCCCCCGCACCTCTGGCCACATACAGTACTGCATACACCAGCGCCCCCCGCACCTCTGGCCACATACAGTACAGCATACACCAGCGCCCCCGCACCTCTGGCCACATACAGAACTGCATACACCAGCGCCCCCCGCACCTCTGGCCACATACAGTACTGTACACACCAGCGCCCCCGCACCTCTGGCCACATACAGTACTGCATAAACCAGCGCCCCCCGCACCTCTGGCCACATACAGTACTGCATACACCAGCGCCCCCCGCACCTCTGGCCACATACAGTACTGCATACACCAGCGCCCCCCGCACCTCTGGCCACATACAGTACTGTATACACCAGCGCCCCCGCACCTCTGGCCACATACAGTACTGCATGCACCAGCACCCCCGCACCTCTGGCCACATACAGTACTGCATAAACCAGCACCCCGCACCTCTGGCCACATACAGTACTGCATACACCAGCACCCCGCACCTCTGGCCACATACAGTACTGCATACACCAGCGCCCCCCGCACCTCTGGCCACATACAGTACTGCATACACCAGCGCCCCCCGCACCTCTGGCCACATACAGTACTGTATACACCAGCGCCCCCGCACCTCTGGCCACATACAGTACTGCATAAACCAGCACCCCCGCGCCTCTGACCACATACAGTACTGCATGCACCAGCGCCCCCACACCTCTGGCCACATACAGTACTGCATACACCAGCGCCCCCGCACCTCTGGCCACATACAGTACTGCATACACCAGCGCCCCCGCACCTCTTGCCACATACAGTACTGCATACACCAGCGCCCCCGCACCTCTGACCACATACAGTACTGCATACACCAGCGCCCCCGCACCTCTGGCCACATACAGTACTGCATACACCAGCGCCCCCCGCACCTCTGGCCACATACAGTACTGCATGCACCAGCGCCCCCCGCACCTCTGGCTACATACAGTACTGCATACACCAGCATCCCCCGCACCTCTGGCCACATACAGTACTGCATACACCAGCGCCCCCCGCACCTCTGGCCACATACAGTACTGCATGCACCAGCGCCCCCGCACCTCTGGCTACATACAGTACTGCATACACCAGCATCCCCCGCACCTCTGGCCACATACAGGACTGCATACACCAGCGCCCCCGCACCTCTGGCCACATACAGTACTACATACACAAGCACCCCTGCACCTCTGACCACATACAGTACTGCATGCACCAGCGCCCCCGAACCTCTGGCCACATACAGTACTACATACACCAGCACCCCCGCACCTCTGACCACATACAGTACTGCATGCACCAGCGCCCCCGAACCTCTGGCCACATACAGTACTACATACACCAGCGCCCCTGCACCCCTGACCACATACAGTACTGCATGCACCAGCGCCCCCGAACCTCTGGCCACATACAGTACTACATACACAAGCACCCCTGCACCTCTGACCACATACAGTACTGCATACACCAGCACCCCCGCACCTCTGACCACATACAGTACTGCATACACCAGCACCCCCGCACCTCTGGCCACAGACAGTACTGCATACACCAGTGCCCCCGCACCTCTGGCCAAATACATTACTGCATACACCAGCGCCCCGCACCTCTGGCCACATACAGTACTGCATAAACCAGCACCCCCGCACCTCTGACCACATACAGTACTACATACACAAGCACCCCTTCACCTCTGGCCACATACAGTACTGCATACACCAGCGCCCCCGCATCTCTGGCCACATACAGTACTACATACACAAGCACCCCTGCACCTCTGACCACATACAGTACTGCATGCACCAGCGCCCCCGCACCTCTGGCCACATACAGTACTACATACACCAGCGCCCCCCCACCTCTGGCTACATACAGTACTGCATACACCAGCATCTCCCGCACCTCTGGCCACATACAGTACTGCATACACCAGCATCCCCCGCACCTCTGGCCACATACAGTACTGCATACACCAGCGCCCCCCCACCTCTGGCTACATACAGTACTGCATACACCAGCATCCCCCGCACCTCTGGCCACATACAGTACTGCATACACCAGCGCCCCCCACCTCTGGCCACATACAGTACTGCATACACCAGCGCCCCCGCACCTCTGGCTACATACAGTACTGTATACACCAGCATCCCCCGCACCTCTGGCCACATACAGTACTGCATACACCAGCGCCTCCCCACCTCTGGCCACATACAGTACTGCATACACCAGCGCCCCCGCACCTCTGGCCACATACAGTACTGCATACACCAGCGCCCCCCCACCTCTGGCTACATACAGTACTGCATACACCAGCATCCCCCGCACCTCTGGCCACATACAGTACTGCATACACCAGCGCCCCCCCCACCTCTGGCCACATACAGTACTGCATACACCAGCGCCCCCGCACCTCTGGCCACATACAGTACTGCATACACCAGCGCCCCCCCACCTCTGGCTACATACAGTACTGCATACACCAGCGCCCCCGCACCTCTGGCTACATACAGTACTGCATAAACCAGCACCCCCGCACCTCTGGCCACATACAGTACTGCATACACCAGCGCCCTTGCACCTCTGGCCACATACAGTACTGCATACACCAGCCCCCCCCCACCTCTGGCCACATACAGTACTGCATACACCAGCGCCCTTGCACCTCTGTCCACATACAGTACTGCATACACCAGCGCACCCCCACCTCTGGCCACATACAGTACTACATACACCAGCACCCCCGCACCTCTGACCACATACAGTACTGTATACACCAGCGCCCCCCGCACCTCTGGCCACATACAGTACTGTATACACCAGCACCCCCGCACCTCTGGCCACATACAGTACTGCATACACCAGCGCCCCCCCACCTCTGGCCACATACAGTACTGCATACACCAGCGCCCCCGCACCTCTGGCCACATACAGTACTGCATACACCAGCGCCCCCCACCTCTGGCTACATACAGTACTGCATACACCAGCGCCCCCGCACCTCTGGCTACATACAGTACTGTATACACCAGCATCCCCCGCACCTCTGGCTACATACAGTACTGCATACACCAGCACCCCCGCACCTCTGACCACATACAGTACTGTATACACCAGCGCCCCCCCACCTCTGGCCACATACAGTACTGTATACACCAGCACCCCCGCACCTCTGGCCACATACAGTACTGCATACACCAGCGCCCCTGCACCTCTGACCACATACAGTACAGCATGCACCAGTGCCCCCTCACCTCTGGCCACATACAGTACTACATACACAAGCACCCCTGCACCTCTGACCACATACAGTACTGCATACACAAGCACCCCCCGCACCTCTGGCCACATACATTACTGCATACACCAGCGCCCCCGCACCTCTGACCACATACAGTACAGCATGCACCAGTGCCCCCTCACCTCTGGCCACATACAGTACTACATACACAAGCACCCCTGCACCTCTGACCACATACAGTACTGCATACACAAGCACCCCCGTACCTCTGGCCACATACAGAACTGCATACACAAGCACCCCCCGCACCTCTGGCCACATACATTACTGCATACACCAGCGCCCCCGCACCTCTGGCCACATACAGTACTGCATACACCAGCGCCCCCGCACCTCTGGCCACATACAGTACTGCATACAGCAGCACCCCCGCACCTCTGGCCACATACAGTACTGCATACACCAGCGCCCCCGCACCTCTGGCCACATACAGTACTGCATACACCAGCGCCCCCGCACCTCTGGCCACATACAGTACTGCATACACAAGCACCCCCGCACCTCTGGCCACATACAGTACTGCATACACAAGCACCCCCCGCACCTCTGGCCACATACAGTACTGCATACACCAGCGCCCCCGCACCTCTGGCCACATACAGTACTGCATACACAAGCACCCCCGCACCTCTGGCCACATACAGTACTGCATACACAAGCACCCCCGCACCTCTGGCCACATACAGTACTGCATACACCAGCGCCCCCGCACCTCTGGCCACATACAATACTGCATACACCAGCGCCCCCACACCTCTGGCCACATACAGTACTGCATACACCAGCGCCCCCGCACCTCTGGCCACATACATTACTGCATGCACCAGCGCCCCCGCACCTCTGGCCACATACAGTACTACATACACAAGCACCCCTGCACCTCTGGCCACATACAGTACTGCATACACAAGCACCCCCGCACCTCTGGCCACATACAGTACTGCATACACCAGCGCCCCCGCACCTCTGGCCACATACAGTACTGCATACACAAGCACCCCCGCACCTCTGGCCACATACAGTACTGCATACACCAGCGCCCCCGCACCTCTGACCACATACAGTACTGCATACACCAGCGCCCCCGCACCTCTGGCCACATACAGTACTGCATACACCAGCGCCCCCCGCACCTCTGGCCACATACAGTACTGCATGCACCAGCGCCCCCCGCACCTCTGGCTACATACAGTACTGCATACACCAGCATCCCCCGCACCTCTGGCCACATACAGTACTGCATACACCAGCGCCCCCCGCACCTCTGGCCACATACAGTACTGCATGCACCAGCGCCCCCGCACCTCTGGCTACATACAGTACTGCATACACCAGCATCCCCCGCACCTCTGGCCACATACAGTACTGCATACACCAGCGCCCCCGCACCTCTGGCCACATACAGTACTACATACACAAGCACCCCTGCACCTCTGACCACATACAGTACTGCATGCACCAGCGCCCCCGAACCTCTGGCCACATACAGTACTACATACACCAGCACCCCCGCACCTCTGACCACATACAGTACTGCATGCACCAGCGCCCCCGAACCTCTGGCCACATACAGTACTACATACACCAGCGCCCCTGCACCCCTGACCACATACAGTACTGCATGCACCAGCGCCCCCGAACCTCTGGCCACATACAGTACTACATACACAAGCACCCCTGCACCTCTGACCACATACAGTACTGCATACACCAGCACCCCCGCACCTCTGACCACATACAGTACTGCATACACCAGCACCCCCGCACCTCTGGCCACAGACAGTACTGCATACACCAGTGCCCCCGCACCTCTGGCCAAATACATTACTGCATACACCAGCGCCCCGCACCTCTGGCCACATACAGTACTGCATAAACCAGCACCCCCGCACCTCTGACCACATACAGTACTACATACACAAGCACCCCTGCACCTCTGGCCACATACAGTACTGCATACACCAGCGCCCCCGCATCTCTGGCCACATACAGTACTACATACACAAGCACCCCTGCACCTCTGACCACATACAGTACTGCATGCACCAGCGCCCCCGCACCTCTGGCCACATACAGTACTACATACACCAGCGCCCCCCCACCTCTGGCTACATACAGTACTGCATACACCAGCATCTCCCGCACCTCTGGCCACATACAGTACTGCATACACCAGCATCCCCCGCACCTCTGGCCACATACAGTACTGCATACACCAGCGCCCCCCCACCTCTGGCTACATACAGTACTGCATACACCAGCATCCCCCGCACCTCTGGCCACATACAGTACTGCATACACCAGCGCCCCCCACCTCTGGCCACATACAGTACTGCATACACCAGCGCCCCCGCACCTCTGGCTACATACAGTACTGTATACACCAGCATCCCCCGCACCTCTGGCCACATACAGTACTGCATACACCAGCGCCTCCCCACCTCTGGCCACATACAGTACTGCATACACCAGCGCCCCCGCACCTCTGGCCACATACAGTACTGCATACACCAGCGCCCCCCCACCTCTGGCTACATACAGTACTGCATACACCAGCATCCCCCGCACCTCTGGCCACATACAGTACTGCATACACCAGCGCCCCCCCACCTCTGGCCACATACAGTACTGCATACACCAGCGCCCCCGCACCTCTGGCCACATACAGTACTGCATACACCAGCGCCCCCCCACCTCTGGCTACATACAGTACTGCATACACCAGCGCCCCCGCACCTCTGGCTACATACAGTACTGCATAAACCAGCACCCCCGCACCTCTGGCCACATACAGTACTGCATACACCAGCGCCCTTGCACCTCTGGCCACATACAGTACTGCATACACCAGCCCCCCCCCACCTCTGGCCACATACAGTACTGCATACACCAGCGCCCTTGCACCTCTGTCCACATACAGTACTGCATACACCAGCGCACCCCCACCTCTGGCCACATACAGTACTACATACACCAGCACCCCCGCACCTCTGACCACATACAGTACTGTATACACCAGCGCCCCCCGCACCTCTGGCCACATACAGTACTGTATACACCAGCACCCCCCGCACCTCTGGCCACATACAGTACTGCATACACCAGCGCCCCCCCACCTCTGGCCACATACAGTACTGCATACACCAGCGCCCCCGCACCTCTGGCCACATACAGTACTGCATACACCAGCGCCCCCCACCTCTGGCTACATACAGTACTGCATACACCAGCGCCCCCGCACCTCTGGCTACATACAGTACTGTATACACCAGCATCCCCCGCACCTCTGGCTACATACAGTACTGCATACACCAGCACCCCCGCACCTCTGACCACATACAGTACTGTATACACCAGCGCCCCCCCACCTCTGGCCACATACAGTACTGTATACACCAGCACCCCCGCACCTCTGGCCACATACAGTACTGCATACACCAGCGCCCCTGCACCTCTGACCACATACAGTACAGCATGCACCAGTGCCCCCTCACCTCTGGCCACATACAGTACTACATACACAAGCACCCCTGCACCTCTGACCACATACAGTACTGCATACACAAGCACCCCCCGCACCTCTGGCCACATACATTACTGCATACACCAGCGCCCCCGCACCTCTGACCACATACAGTACAGCATGCACCAGTGCCCCCTCACCTCTGGCCACATACAGTACTACATACACAAGCACCCCTGCACCTCTGACCACATACAGTACTGCATACACAAGCACCCCCGTACCTCTGGCCACATACAGAACTGCATACACAAGCACCCCCCGCACCTCTGGCCACATACATTACTGCATACACCAGCGCCCCCGCACCTCTGGCCACATACAGTACTGCATACACCAGCGCCCCCGCACCTCTGGCCACATACAGTACTGCATACAGCAGCACCCCCGCACCTCTGGCCACATACAGTACTGCATACACCAGCGCCCCCGCACCTCTGGCCACATACAGTACTGCATACACCAGCGCCCCCGCACCTCTGGCCACATACAGTACTGCATACACAAGCACCCCCGCACCTCTGGCCACATACAGTACTGCATACACAAGCACCCCCCGCACCTCTGGCCACATACAGTACTGCATACACCAGCGCCCCCGCACCTCTGGCCACATACAGTACTGCATACACAAGCACCCCCGCACCTCTGGCCACATACAGTACTGCATACACAAGCACCCCCGCACCTCTGGCCACATACAGTACTGCATACACCAGCGCCCCCGCACCTCTGGCCACATACAATACTGCATACACCAGCGCCCCCACACCTCTGGCCACATACAGTACTGCATACACCAGCGCCCCCGCACCTCTGGCCACATACATTACTGCATGCACCAGCGCCCCCGCACCTCTGGCCACATACAGTACTACATACACAAGCACCCCTGCACCTCTGGCCACATACAGTACTGCATACACAAGCACCCCCGCACCTCTGGCCACATACAGTACTGCATACACCAGCGCCCCCGCACCTCTGGCCACATACAGTACTGCATACACAAGCACCCCCGCACCTCTGGCCACATACAGTACTGCATACACCAGCATCCCCCGCACCTCTGGCCACATACAGTACTGCATGCACCAGCAGCGGTTGTGTAACGAATCATCTGAGTTTCCATTATTTCTTATGGGGAAAACTCACTTTGATATACGAGTGCTTTGGATTACAAGCATGCTTCTGGAACAAATTATACTCGCAATCCAAGGTGTTACTGTATTGCAACTTACAATAATTAGATGTGGCGGCTGCATTCGTTTTATTTTTCTTTAAGCTTTTTTCCCCCCTCTGTTTTTACCAGATGATCCGGCTAGTAACACACCTCCTGTATTCGAGTGCCCCCACTCTGGATGAAGGAGCACAGGGGGCACAGATGGACTAGCAGATTTAGATACACTAACAAATTGAAGGCAAACTCCAGCTCACACTTGATCATCAGTTACAGCAAACTGATTTTTTTTCTTTTGGATAAAGGTTGCTCATTGTAAACACACTGTCAGAGTTAAATGGTTTGTCCCAACACTTACATTAGCAGGAGAGCTTGACTTACTGGCCAGGAGAAAATAAAGGAAAGAAAACCTAAAAAAAAAAAAAAAAAACTAGTGCAGCCATCACATCTGAGAATTGATAAGCTGCAATATAATAAGTGTTTGGTTTTGGGTTTAATGCCACTTTAAAAAAAAAAAAAAACATCCTACAGGGGGAGGAAAAAAGTACCCAAAGTGGGAGGATTTGTGCCCCATCGTTGGTGTCAATGGAAGGAACCGTGTCCCATCCTTGGCGTCATTGGTAGAAATTGTGCCCCATCGTTGGTGTCAGTGGGAGGAACCGTGTCCCATCCTTGGCGTCATTGGTAGAAATTGTGCCCCATCGTTGGTGTCAGTGGGAGGAACCATGTCCCATCCTTGGCGTCATTGGTAGAAATTGTGCCCCATTGTTGGTGTCAGTGGGAGGAACCATGTCCCATCCTTGGCGTCATTGGTAGAAATTGTGCCCCATCGTTGGTGTCAGTGGGAGGAACCGTGTCCCATCCTTGGCGTCATTGGTAGAAATTGTGCCCCATCGTTGGTGTCAGTGGGAGGAACCGTGTCCCATCCTTGGTGTCATTGGTACAAATTGTGCCCCATCGTTGGTGTCAGCGAATGAAATAGTGCCCCAAGGGATGGATAAAAGCCAGCAAGGGGCTGCATCTGGCCCCTGGGTTCGGTTCGGTGAATTTCAAAGAAGTTCGAAGGCCGAACCCCATTGATATCAATAGAAGGCGAATCTGTCAAATTAAAATTGGATCCGAGGCGACGCAAATCCAAGGACAACCCTTTCCTGGAAAAATAGGGTCCAGTGTCTGGCAGCCTGTGACCACTCAGCGGCGGTTACGGCGGTCCATTGGTGTGAAAGGTGCATTTCCGCCGCTAATGATCCATATTACGCGATCGTGATGAAGCGGTTGTGAACGTGAGACCTAATTCCAAACAAGAAGACCGCTAATTAACCGCTGCCACCTCCAGGCCTGAACTGTTAAATAATAGAAGATCCGACCTCATTACGGAGAGATACGCCGCGTTTCTTTGCTTTCATGATTTGCATAAATTAAATACGCAATTAATTAAATGTTTGCTCTGCCAGAGAGGTGATACATTCCACAAATCATCCGCGTGGACCAGAAACCGCTTAAAGGGGAACTTTCATCATTATTGGAACATCGGTGGGAAGACATCTCTAATGTGACTTTAATTCCTGCTCTGTATATTGATAAATATATTCCATATACTCTAATGACTTTTTCTACATTTTATATATATATATATACACACACACACAGTATATATCTCCCATCTGATCAATGTTTATAAACAATGTTACTTTGTATCTCTCTATCTCCTGTCCTATCAATGTTTATAAACAATGTTACTTTGTATCACTCTATCACCTGTCTGATCAATGTTTATAAACAATGTTACTTTGCATCTCTCTATCTCAAGTCTGATCAGTGTTTATAAACAATGTTACTTTGTATCCCTCTATCTCCTGTCTGATCAATGTTTATAAACAATGTTACTTTGTATCTCTCTATCTCCTGTCTTATCAATGTTTATAAACAATGTTACTTTGTATCTCTCTATCACCTGTCTGATCAATGTTTATAAACAATGTTACTTTGCATCTCTCTATCTCAAGTCTGATCAGTGTTTATAAACAATGATACTTTGTATCTCCCTATCTTCCATCTGATCAATGTTTATAAACAATGTTACTTTGTATCTCTGTATCTCTCGTCTGATCAATGTTTATACTGTATGGAGGAGTGTGATAAAAAATGATGGTTGCTGGAACCGATCAGACCTTGGGGCTGCAGACTGAAGAATTGTCTGAAGGCATCAGTCAGACGGCCACCTTCTCCACCGCTCTTTCTGTGACTGACCGAAGCCTCAGCAACACGTTGTCCAGCACCAGGAAATTGTAACCTCTCAGGCTCTGGAAACGCATTGCACAAACTTTTCTGCAAGGCCTCCCGAAGATGTTTCATCTTCTGCTCCCTCTGCGAAGGCTGGATAAGTTCTGCAACCTTACCCTTGTAACGTAGATCAAGAAGGGTTGCCAGCCAGTAAAGATCCCTCTCCTTGATACCACGAATCCTAGGGTACTTTTGCTGGCTTTGCGGGATCAGGGAGGCCATGCAGCGTAAGTTTGCAGAGGCATTCGGTCCGGAGTCCTCTGGGTCGCTAAGGATCACATGATCCGCAGCCACCTCCTCCCAGCCACGTACAACTCCATGGGTTTCTGAGGACTGAAAACAATCCCTTGAAGACTGCTGCTGATGCTGAGTGTTATTCTCCACCTTCATGCTACAACAATCCTCCTTCTCCTCTTTCTGTGTGATTGGCGGGCCCGCAGGAATATAATCTGGATAAAGGGGGCCTTGAGAGGTAAGGAAGTCTTCCTCTTCTTCCCGCTGTTCTGCCTCAAGTGCCCTGTCCATTATTCCATGAAGCGTTTGCTCCAACAGGAAGACAAGAGGGACAGTATCACTAATGCATGCACTGTCACTGCTCACCATCCTCGTGGCCTCCTCAAATGGTGACAGGACAGTGCATGCATCCTTGATCAGTAGCCACTGGTGTGGCGAAAAAAAAACAAGCTCCCCTGACCCTGTCCTGGTGCCATACTCACACGGGTACTCATTGATGGCCCTCTGCTGTGTGTGCAGCCGCTGCAGCATTGCCAACGTTGAGTTCCACCTGGTGGGCATGTCACAAATGAGGCGGTTCTTGGGCAGGTTGCATTCCTTTTGAAGGACAGTCAGCCGAGCACTGGCATTATATGACCAGCGGAAATGACCACAGACTTTCCTGGCCTGCCTCAGGAGATCCTGTAAGCCCGGGTACCTGCCCAAGAACCGCTGCACCACCAAAATCAGGATGTGAGCCAAACAGGGCACATGGGTGAAGTGTCCCTGTCAGAGGGCGGAGAGGAGGTTGGTGCCATTGTCGCATACAACCATTCCTGGCTGAAACTGGCGTGGCGTCAACCACCTCTGAGCCTGCCCCTGCAGAGCTGACAGAATCTCTGCCCCAGTGTGGCTCCTGTCCCCTAAGCAGACCAACTCAAGCACCGCATAGCATCTTTTTGCCTGCGTACTTGCGTAGCCTCTTGAACGCCTACGGAGCACCGCTGGTTCAGAGGACAAATCTACAGAGGAAGAGGCCATAGAGGAGGAAGAAGAGGAGGGGGTGGAGGAGAGAGCTGTGGCAGAATCACAACTACTAGTATTTTGGAGGCGTGGCGGTGGAACAACCTCCAACACTACTGCACCTTGTCCTTCATCCTTCCCAGCTGCCAGCAGAGTTACCCAGTGTGCTGTGAAAGAAAGGTAACGTCCCTGTCCATGCCTGCTGGATCATGAGTCAGCGGTAATATGCACCTTACCGCTGACCGCCCTGTCCAGCGAGGCCAAGACATTGCCTTCCACATGCTGGTAGAGAGCTGGAATGGCTTTCCGTGAAAAGAAATGGCGTTTGGGAACCTGCCACTGAGGAATCGCACATTCCACAAACTCGCGGAAGGGGGCCGAGTCTACCCACTGAAAAGGCAGCAGTTGCAGTGCTAGCAATTTAGCCAAGCTAGCATTCAACCGCTGGGCATGTGGATGGCTGGGACCGAATTTCTTTAGACGGTTTAGCAACTGGGGTAGAGAAATTTGCCTGCTACAATCGGATGTTGGTGTAGCCATAGCAAATTGCCCGCAAGTACTTGGCACACCTAATTCTACACCTTCATTCCTCTCAGTGCAGGTTTCTGAGAGGACTGGAGGTATAGTGGGGTTGGAGATCCCAGTTGATGAAGAGCAAGGAGAGGTCCACTTTGTTCTTTGGTGTGGGTCTTTTAAGTACTGTTGCCAATGGACTGCATGGGAGGTCGACATATTTCTGGCCAAGCATGTGGTGCCCAAGCGGCTGCTGTTTTGGCCACGCTTGATACGCTTCAGACATATGTCGCAAACAGCAACGGTGCGATCTGCTGCACACGTGTCAAAAAGGCCCACACCAAAGAACTGTTCAAAATACGCGGGGAGTCATCAGCGCCCTGCACATGCGGAGCTCTGCGGTGTGATGCAGTCGGGTGGCTGCCCTTAAAGCGGAGGTTCACCCAAATTTTTTTTTTAAAAGCCAGCAGCTACAAATGCTGACTTTTCAAAAATGGACACTTACCTGTCCAGCGCGCCCGCGATGTCGCCAGCCGAGGCCGAGCAAACGCTCGTCTCTCGGCTGCCCCCGCCGCCATCCTCGGTGAGGGAATCAGGAAGTGAAGCGTTTTCATTTTCTTTTTTATTTCTTTGTTTTTTGTAAGGGGCCCAGAGATCCCCAGAGGCCTGCAGGTCCCCAGGGCCCCAGGTGGCAACCCCCCATTTTTTTTTTAATCATTTCTTTTTTTATTTCTTTTTTTTGCAAGGGGCCCGGAGGTCCCCAGGGCCCCGGATGGCAACCCCCCCGACCTCAACAATTCGCGGCGGCAACATCCCCCCCGCTTCTCAATTCGTGGCACCCCCACTTCTCAATTCGCAGCACCCCCCCCCCCTCCTCTGCTCCAGGGGGCCCATGCCTGAAGCTGTGTAAGGGGCCCCAAAATTCCTGATGGCGGCCCTGGTCCCATCATCCCTGTGCTGTGCTGACTCCCTGGGTTTGTAGTAGCCCTGCCCCTCCCTCCACAGTCACACACTAATTTTATTATACATTTATATAGTGTTGTAGGGATAGGGTGCTCTCTGTGTTCTATTTGTATTGCTCGTAATGTAGATCGAAGTTGGCGTGGTCCTCCAGGTAACATTTTGCCGCCGGTGGCGGACGCGCACATTCCGGGAGAATTAATGAATTAGCGCTATCTTCCATTTGTATCTCTTGTGCTGTTTTACAACTCACGTCAAGCTGTGACTTTGTAGGTAAAATTTGTTTCTTTACCATCTGCTACAGCCCCCCCGCCGCGCCGAGACATTTATAAATGTCACTTCCACTGTTTTAAAACGTCGGAGCTTCAGCCAATTTGTAAAGATGATTTGCGCCGTGGAGCCGCTCTGCCTTCTTAGAAATAATCTTTATACTCTGAAAGGACTCCGCTAAGTACTATTTGTATGTAAAACGGTCACATGACACCACCCCGGTGCAACTGCCGAAAAAATACAATCCTTTTAGTGAAAAACCTTTCCAAAGAAATTAGCCACCGCATACGCCTGCAGAAATCTGACTTTTAGCGGTCACATCTGTACAAAAGTAATCCCTGCACCCACAATGGTGGATCAGATTTCCATGTGCTGCTTCTGCATGAGCTGTGCAGTCAGGATTAACCTCTATGTCAATCCAATCACTAAAATCTTATGTAATTCTTAACACTTTAAAATCATTCTAAAAATAATTTTCAGTCTTCGAAAATCTGCAACTTTCCTTAAAATAATCTCTGCTGATCCCAGGGGAGGGCTGGCGGCCTTAGGCCTGGGGGGCAAGTCCAGTCAAGTGGCCCATTGAACCGCCGAATCAGCTCACCATCCTTGGCCCACCTTGTTTTTCAATGCAGCCTCACCAGTGCCCATCAGTGCAGCCAACTCCAGTGCCCATCAATGCAGCCTGATCACTGGGGCAGGTTACATGGGGTGTATGGGGGGGGAGATGGGGGGTCAGCTAGGGGTGTCAGGGTCTCTCACCTCAGCGATCTCAGCTCAGCAGGTCCTTGCATGCTACGGTCTCCTGGGGGGGTAACGCTCCTGATCCTGGGGTCAAGTTGCAGCCAGCGCCCAGCCCTGCCGCCCTGCGTCCCGACTCCCTGGCACGCCCTGCCTCTGCCTACTTCCAAGAATCCGGTCCCAGGGAGTTGTAGTTTCCTCTGCACTGCTGTGTTTTCCACCCACCGGAAGCTTGAGTGCGGACTACAACTCCCGGAATGCAACAGCTAGTGGTCGGCCGCCATGGCCACGCCCCCGGCCCGACTTCCTAGACCAGAATAAAAGAGAAAATGGTAGCGGGCAGCGGCTGCCGGACATTTTGAACATAAGTTAGGGTGGCTTGGGAGGCAATTGCCACCCTGCCCCCTGGCCCAGCCCTCCCCTGGCTGATCCCGTCATGAAAGTCTTCCTGCTATGGGGTGACAACGCTCTGTCCCCTTTTTCAAATTGTTCTTCTGTATTGTCACCCCATCACTACTTCGCCCTCCTCTTCCTCCACTCACTAACTCACTCACTGCCCAGGAGATCGCCAATCACTTCAAAACATAAGATCGATACAATTTGTGAGGAGATCTCCAATGTGCAGATATCTCCCCCCCACTTATCGCTCTATGTCCACAGCTACATACCCCTTCGTTCAAGCCAACCACTATAGACGAGGATGCTAAACCTTTCTCTAATGCCCACTTAACCACCCTGTTCCCTCGCAAATGCTACTGTCTGTCTCCCTCTGGCTCTATTCTACACCCTCTGTGAAAAAGGAAAAGGTACCCCTAGTGCAGGCATGTCCAAAGTCCGGCCCGCGGGCCAATTGTGGCCCGCGTTCCGGTTTATTGTGCCCCCCTGGTAATTTGTGTATATATACCGTATATACTCGAGTATAAGCCGACCCGAATATATAAGCCGAGGCACCTAATGTTATCACAAAAAACTGGGAAAACTTATTGACTCGAGTATAAGCCTAGGGTGTCCATCTGCATGTCTCACTGTGCCCATGACTAGACTGACGTTTAACATGGGAGTCTATGGAAGGGATGCCCGGGTTTGAAAAATTGGTGCTGCCCGGCCGTAGGTCCCCCAGACAATAAACTGTGCACACTTGTAGAGGGGAAATGGGGCTACATGTGTACTAAGATCCAGGTCCAGGGGACCAACGACCTGACGGTACCGGGTCCCCAAATTTACCGGAGAAATTACCGTTTAACATTGGAGTCTATGGAAGGGGTGCGCCGCTTTGAAAAATCGGTGCTCCCCGACAGTAAGTTCACCAGACAATAAACTTTGCACACTTGTAGAGGAAAAATAGGGCTACATGTGTGCCAAGATCCGGGTCCAGGGGACCAACAACAGGCCGGTACCGGGTCCCCAAATTCACCGGAGAAATGACCATTTAACATGGGAGTCTATGGAAGGAGTTCCTGGCTTTGAAAAATCGGTGCTCCCCGGCCGTAGGTCCCCCGGACAAAAAACTTTGCACACTTGTAGAGAAAGAGGCTACATGTGTGCCAAGTTTGGTACCGGGTCCCCAAATTTCGGGAGATCAGACGCAAAGAAGGTGACTCGAGTATAAGCCGAGGGGGGCATTTTCAGCACAAATAAATGTGCTGAAAAACTCGGCTTATACTCGAGTATATACGGTATATCTTTTGTGGCCCCCAAAGCCACAAAAGGTATATACTGTATTTATCAGCGCTGCCTCGTGGGGGCAGGGAGGGGGCGGGACGAACGCCGTCAGATTACATACAGGAGAATCTGTTTATTCTGCGGCGTCTGTAATAGGAAGTCCCGTCTCCTGGGCTCCCATTGGAAAAAAATTCTTTCTAACATCAGAGGCGGGACTTTGTATTAAAGAGGCCGCCTTGTAAACAGGAGATTCTCCTGTATGTATTCTGTTGGCGCTGCTCGTCTCACCCCCCCCCCTCCCTGTCCCCTCCGAGGCTGCAGATGGGCATTGAACAGGCTGCACTGATGGCAATGGCGAGGCTGCATTCATGGCAATGGAGAGGCTGCATTCATGGCAATGGAGAGGCTGCATATGGGCACTGATTAGGCTGCATTGATGGGCACTGACCCTTATTTTCACAGTTCTTTTTTTAAAAGTTACGTTTTTTCCTGAAACTTCCCTCTTAAAGTGAAAGTGCATGTTATACGCCGATAAATACGGTATATCCAAATAACACGCCCAAGCTCATCCTTAGTCCTGAGCGGCGCTCTGGGATTCATTGGGGCCACAAAAGATATATATATCCAAATAACACGCCCAAGCTCATCTCTTCACAACCCACAGCCACAAAGGCAAGAGAATTCTTGTTGGGCAGTGTATTAGTTGCTCAGACGAACACACTTAGACAGAATTTTAATGGTTCAAAGAATGTCAGGAAAAATGGTCGGCCCTCACGCATGTTCACTTTGATCAAATCTGGGCCTCTTTGAAAAAAGTTTGGACAATACTGCCCTATGGGCTTTGAGTTGCAGCAAATGGTAGAGAAGAATTCAATGTAAAAATGTAAAAAAAAAATATATAATGTAATTTTTTTGATGAAAAAAACGTACATAATAGGAAAACCATCTAATGGGAGTCAGGACATAGGCTCCAAGGTATGGATTAAAAACATGTATACATCGGTACAGCCAGTATGAATTCATACAACAATATAATAAATAACTTATGCGCAAGACCCCGACGCGTTTCGACCCTTGTGGTGGTGTAGGTCTTCTTCAGGGGGGGGGGAAAGTTTGCGGGCATAAATTCTATAAAGAGATATGTACACATAAATGAAACTTGTTAAAAAATAAACAACAAAAAAGGCATACATATATGGTTCAATTGTATATACAGTCATTATTAGTGACATTAATCCAAATACATATAATTACCAAGATGAATGTCGAGAGCCGAGACCGGTGGTCAGCCATGGACCCAGCCGACAAAAGCGGGCGCCCCCAAAGGACATGCAAGAAAGGGGGTGTCAGATGGAAACATGGACCAGGCTGTGGAGTGAGTGGACCACCCCCAGGCCTACGAGAGGTCGCAGCCAGTGACCCCACACTCTAACCCACATCTTTAATTTCTCCCTTTCTTCGGGCATCTTCCCCAACTCTCTAAACTATGCATGGGTCAACCCCATATTTAAAAAGCCCTCACTAGACCCCAACATGGTGGAGGACGAAGTAGTGATGGGGTGACAACACAGAAGCCCCCATCTCCTTGCTCCCCATTTTATCCAAACTCCTTGAACGTCTGGTCTACAACCGACTGAGTGACCACCTCACCGAGAATAACCTTCCTGATCCCCCTTCAGTCCGGATTCCGCCCTCAACACTCCACAGAAACTGCTCTCCTAAAACTAACAAATGATCTGCTAACAGCCAAATCCAATGGACACTATCCGGGACCTGCTGCCTTTGGCACAGTGGACCACCTCTCCTCCTCAAAAAATTCCACAAATTTTGGTCTCTGTACTCTAAGCTGGTTCTCATCCTACTTATCCAACCGCACCTTCAGTGTCACCTTCTACTTCCTCCTCTCCCTTTCTCTGTTGGGGTCCCCCAAGGTTCTGTTCTTTGACCTCTCCTATTCTCATCTACACCTCCTCCCTGGGTCAGCTGATAGCCTCCCATGGCTTCCAATACCATCTCTATGCCGATGACTTCCAAATCTATCTCTTTACCCCTCAGCTCACTCCATCAATCTCCTTACGTATCACTCATTTACTAACAGACATATCAGCCTGGATGTCCCACCACTTCCTCAAACTCAATCTGTCCAAAACGGAGCTCATAAAATTTCTTCCCTCATGTGCCTTTTCCCCTGACTTCTCTGTCAAGATTGATAGCAAAACCATTAACCCATCTCCGACATGCCAGGGTGCTGGGTGTAATCCTGGACTCTGATCTATCCTTTCAGCCCCACGTCCAATCACTGTCCAAACCTTTCCACCTCAACCTCCGCAACATCTCCAAAATATGCCCCTTTCCTAACCAACGACACAAAGCTTCTAATTCACTCCCTGGTCATCTCTCCCCTCGACTCCTGCAACTCCC
Organism: Rana muscosa; assembly: GCA_029206835.1. Taxonomy (NCBI): domain Eukaryota; kingdom Metazoa; phylum Chordata; class Amphibia; order Anura; family Ranidae; genus Rana; species Rana muscosa. Next base: position 207,295,045 of record CM055119.1, on the reverse strand, counting down.
TCCTCACTGGATCACCTTTACATAGGCTCCTCCCCCTTCAGTCCCTCATGAATACTGCTGCCAGATTCAGCCACCTCAACCACTCAGTGTCTGCTACTCCTCTCTACCAATCCTTCCACTGGCCTCCATTCAGTGTCTTCCACTCCTCTCTACCAATCCTTCCACTGGCCTCCATTCAGTGTCTTCCACTCCTCTCTACCACTCCTTCCACTGGCCTCCATTCAGTGTCCTCCACTCCTCTCTGCCAATCCCTCCACTGGCCTCCATTCAGTGTCCTCCACTCCTCTCTACCAATCCTTCCACTGGCCTCCATTCAGTGTCTTCCACTCCTCTCTACCAATCCTTCCACTGGCCTCCATTCAGTGTCCTCCACTCCTCTCTGCCAATCCCTCCACTGACCTCCATTCAGTGTCCTCCACTCCTCACTGCCAATCCCTCCACTGACCTTCATTCAGTGTCCTCCACTCCTCTCGACCAATCCCTCCACTTGCCTCCATTCAGTGTCCTCCACCCCTCTCTGCCAATCCCTCCACTTGCCTCCATTCAGTGTCCTCCACACCTCTCTGCCAATCCCTCCACTTGCCTCCATTCAGTGTCCTCCACCCCTCTCTGCCAATCCCTCCACTGGCCTCCATTCAGTGTCCTCCACCCCTCTCTACCAATCCCTCCACTGGCCTCCATTCAGTGTCCTCCACCCCTCTCTACCAATCCCTCCACTGGCCTCCATTCAGTGTCCTACACCCCTCTCTACCAATCCCTCCACTGGCCTCCATTCAGTGTCCTCCACTCCTCTCTACCAATTCCTCCACTGGCCTCCATTCAGTGTCCTCCACCCCTCTCTGCCAATCCCTCCACTTGCCTCCATTCAGTGTCCTCCACCCCTCTCTACCAATCCCTCCACTGGCCTCCATTCAGTGTCCTCCACTCCTCTCTACCAATTCCTCCACTGGCCTCCATTCAGTGTCCTCCACCCCTCTCTGGCAATCCCTCCACTGGCCTCCATTTAGTGTCTTCCACTCCTCTCTACCAATCCCTCCACTGGCCTCCATTCAGTGTCCTCCACCCCTCTCTGACAATCCCTCCACTGGCCTCCATTTCAAAATACTAACAACAATTTACAAAGCCATCCACAACTCAGCACCCACCTACATCACTAGCCTAGTCTCAAAATACCAATCTAATCATTCTCTTTGTTCAGCCCAAAGACCTCCTGCTCTCTAGCTCCCTCATCACCTCTTCCCCATGTTCGCCTCCATGACTTCTACCGAGCCTCTCCTATCCTATGGAACTCCCTACCCCAATCTGTCTGACTATCTCCTACTCTGTTTGCTTTTAGACGATCCCTGAAAACCCTTCTCTTCAGAGAAGCCTATTCTGCCCACACCGAACAACTGTACTTTTATTTTCGCCATCAGATCACCCCCCACAGTTATTACCTCTCTCCTAGATTGTAAGCTCCAACGCGCAGGGCCCTCTGATTCCTCTTGTATTGAATTGTATTGTAACTGTAATGTCTGCCCTCAAGTTGTAAAGCGCTGCGCAAACTGTTGGCGCTCTATAAATCCTGTATAATAATAATAATAATAATGCTGCCCTGGTGGAGAGTATAACTGTCCCGGATTTTCAGGGATAGTCCTGCATCTTGAACCTCATTCCTGTTGATGCTGTGTCTCCCATGTATGTCCTGGGATCACAGTGCCTCCCCCCCCCCTTATTTGAGTTACAGTGAATGTGAAGTAAGTCAATATAGAACTCATGTAAGGTCCTGACAATTCTGTGGCACACCTTCACATGCGCAGGTTTCCCCGATTATCAGACAGGTAGTCCCAAAACGTGGCCATCTTACTACATGCACAGATGTGCCAAAAGACTTTGTCAGGATCTGATGGCTTGGCACAGCCCTTCAGCATATCTGTGCACGTGCCATAATACCGGCAACTGGTGGTATATTTGTTGGGGGGGGGGCAATCCACCTGAAGCCACCCCCCCCCAGTCAGTTGGTCACCAGCCCCACACTTACCCCATCTAGGTCGCGGGCAGCGTTTCCTCAGGGCGGCGGCTTCAGCCTACGTCTCCTCCTCCTCGGCTTCACAGTGACTTCCCCTGAGACTCCTCCCTCCTCCTCCTCGGTGGCCAACAGGATCGCTTCTTCTCTCGGTCAGTTGGGTGACGGATCTCAGGACCTGCTTCCTGATTGGCCGGGAGGAGAATCAGGAAGACAATAGCGAATATTTATTCGCTATTGTCACACAACTGGGTGAGCTTATCCTTTTTTGAAGCCAAATAGAGCCTCAGGCCCTAACCATGTGCTTCTAAAAAAAATAAAAAACCCCATTGGAATCCAATGCTTCCGGCGCCCTGCATGTAGATGAGGGGCCAGAAGTATGGATTAGGGAGGCGGCGCCCCTGCGCCCTGTATGGACGGGCCGCCACTGCCGGCACCGGAAGGCAGGCGGAGCCTCCAATAAACAGGGGGCTGAAGCTCCTCTAAGTTTTAAGGGTTAATTCAAAGGGTCAGGACAGGATCATGTGTTAGGGTCAGGGTAAGGGTTAACTCATGGATACACTTCATGTTACATTTTTTTATTTTATTTTTTTGTCGACAAATACCAGTAACCATCGGTGTTAATGCCGAAACCAATATTCTGACTTTTTTGGTGATAAAGTTGAAGATTTCAATATAAGGAGCCAAAAATAGGGCTGATTTTCCACAGCTAGTGACTCCGCATTGCATAAAAAAAAGTAAAAGTAACTTTTTCCACATTTATCTGTAACAACTTGTAGGAGGAGGATTGGGTTGGAAAAAAAAAAATCCTTTGACAATAGCAGAGATCTAAACCCGGCGGCTGCGGACCCCTGTAGGCCCGGTATTGCCATATTCCATATCAGCCGGCTGCTGTCGGGGCCTTGTAGAGACATTCTTAGTGTCAATGTCAAGTCACCTTCATTACAATATCTCATTATTCCTCTGCGTTCACCAGCCTGATATAAAAGGTACTTGCAGCGTGGCTCTGCCCCGGCACTGATGCCCGCTTTCAATTTAAATCTTTACACATGGCTGGTTTTCATATTTTAAAGTAGAATTCATCTAAAATGGTCCAATTCCAAATCGGAAAATAGGATCCCTGAGTGAGTAAGACATATGAATGCGACAAATGAGACTGGAGATCTGTCCGGGGGGAGGGGGTGCACGGTGTGGGGGTGCAGGTTAGGACCATGTGTTAGGGTCATGAATACAAGGAGGTATTATGGACCCTGTGGCAAGTTAACCATTTGGGCCCCTTGTGGTGGGTGTTGTGTTTGGTCTGTGTACAGTACATGCCTACCGTTCAGGCTCGGTGCCACCTGGCCGAAAGATGTTCTCAACAAGCAAACTCCTCAGGAACCCACAGACCCCACTCAGGCCAAATGAACCTCTAAGCCCAGCAGGGTGTCAAGCTCAATTTTATTGTGGGCCGCATCGGCATTATGATTGCCCTCACAGGGCCAATTGTAGATGTCTAGAGCACCCCACCCCCTCCTCAAATGTTAAGAGCCCCACCACCATCAGAAGTCAAAGTCCCTCACCCTCCCTTACATCACAGTGCATTCCCCTTATCTTGTGTTGCTCTGGGAAAGAAGCTAGGGGTGGCAATGGGAAGCAGGAAGTGCTGGGTCTTGAGGAGGACCAGAGGAGGACTGGAGTCTGCTGAATGCTGAGCCCGGGGGAAGATGGAGCTGAGGGGGTGCTGCTAGTGCACAAAGAGGTGAAGGAACTGTAGGAGGAGTTCTGTCCTCCTCTCTGCTGCCGACTGCTGAGACGGGAGGAGGGGGCAGAGACAAGCCTCTCTCCGCACCTGCACAGAGAAGAGCAGGACCCGGAGGAGGAGTTCTGTCCTCCTTTCTGCTGCCAACTGCTGAGACAAGGTAGGGGCAGAAAGAAGGGGATTACCACAGCTGCAAGAGAGATGCGAGGGCCACATGAAATGGCCCGGAGGGCCGGATTCGGCCCACGGCCTTGTGTTTGACACGTGCTCTAAGGGATCATTTCAAAGCCTGGTGGTCACAGTTGGAACCTATTTATAACTGTTCTCAACAAACTTTGACTGCAGTTTTGGAGGTAGAACATCCCTCTGTATCAAACACTTTCCCTCCATATGAGATGCAGAGGTAATACAAACTCCTGCTGTGCTACACTGTGGTATCTCCTGAAAACCACTGCAATCCTGCATCCCTTGCCCTCCTTCCAGTGTAAATAAGCTTTTCTTCTATTCTTCAGCCACTAGATGGTGCTGTATGCAAGAAAATATGAAAGCAGTGGCACCAATAGGTGAAGACCTTTATGAAAGTGACACTGGAGATGCGGTCATTTCATAAAACTCTTTGCCTTGCAGGACTGCAGTGAGCCTTCAGAACTACAGTGTCAGGTCAGCATAAGGACAGGTGTGTGTGATAAGGCTCTGCCTCTGGTCAGCCATAGATCCAAGGTCATTGCATGCCACTTGCTTATCTAATTTCAGCCTTGGTGCCCAATGGCCTATTTAAGGTGCAGAACAGAATTAGGAATTTGCTGGATGGTCTTCATCTGTTCTCCTGCGAGCCCAACCTGAACATGAGAACTGTCTATCCGTTGCTGATCCGGCCTGTCCAGACATGTCTCTACTCCGCCTAACCAGTTATTGACCTGACTTGCCTTTGGACCTGCATATATTTGCTCCTTCTTTGCTGGTCCGGCTTGTCCCTGACCCTGCTTTTGTTTGCCTGTCTGCCTGTTGCTGACCCATCCTTTCCTGGATCCCCTTCCTTCTTCCAGGGCTTTCTTAATAGCATCATGGGCCCCTGGGCAAAGTAGCCCAGGACCCCTACCAGCTTGACCCAATTTACGCATCTACTTTCAAGAAATAAAGTATAAATAGTTGATAGAATTAAACATATATTCATTAGTACTTTCAATAAAATCGATTTCACAAAAGGAAAAGATTCCATAAATCAAAGACTAGTCAACACAAAGGGCACAATACAGGGGGGAATGCAGAAGGGCACGGTACAGGGGGGGTAAGGAGGGCACAGTATAGATTCTGGGACGCTTCCCGGGACACAATCATATCAGGACAGTTTAGTAAAAAGCATGACTGTCCCAGCAAATCCGGGACAGTTGGCAAGTATGATGTAATGCAAGATTATTGTGGGGCCCCCAATGTTCCTGGGGCCCCTGGGCAGTGCCCAAGAGTGCCCTTGCATTAAGATGGCCCAGCCTTCTCCTGTTACCTGTTCTTAAGGTAATAAGAAAGCCCCCTTCATCAGGGCTGTGAACTGTTTTAGGGGTTGGAAAGAAGCCCCCTTCATCAGGGCTGTGAACTGTTTTAGGGGTTGGAAAGAAGCCCCCTTCATCAGGGCTGTGAACTGTTCTGAGAGTTGCAAGGAAGCCCCCTTTGTCAGGACTTTTAAACAGTTTTGAGAGTTTAAAAAGCCACAATTGGTGGTGTCTGCGGGGAGTATTGATAGTTTTATAAGACTCTTGGATGTACATCTTAACCACTTGCTTACTGGGCACTTAAAACCCCCTTCCTGCCCGGGCCAATTTTCAGCTTTCAGCGCTGTCACGCTTTGAATGACAATTGCGCGGTCCTGCGACGCGGCTCCCAAACAAAATTGATGTCTTTTTTTCCCCACAAATAGAGCTTTCTTTTGGTGGTATTTGATCACCTCTGCGGTTTTTATTTTTTGTGCTATAAACAAAAATAGAGCAACAATTTTGAAAAAAACGCAATATTTTTTACTTTTTGCTATAATAAATTTCCCATTTTTTAAAAAAAACAAAACAATTTTTTTCCCTCAGTTTAGTCCGATACGTATTCTTCTACATATTTTTGGTAAAAAAAAAATCGCAATAAGCGTTTATTGATTGGTTTGCGCAAAAGTTATAGCGCCTACAAAATAGGGGTTAGATTTATGTTTTTTTTTTACAAGTAATGGTGGCGATCTGCGATTTTTGTCAGGACTGCGATATTGCGGCGGACAGATCGGACACTTTTGAACCATTTTGGGACCAGTCACATTTATACAGCGATCCCTGCTATAAATATGCACTGATTACTGTATAAATGTGACTGGCAGGGAAGGGGTTAACCACTAGGGGGCGATCAAGAGGTTAAATGTGTTCCCTAGGGAGTGATTCTTACTGTGGGGGGAGGGGACTGACTGGGGGAGGTGACCGATCTGTGTCCCTATGTACAAGGGACACACCATCGGTCTCCTCTCCCTGACAGGACATGGATCTCTGTGTTTACACCCCCCATCATTACACACAGAGATCCACGTCCCTGGCTCTGTAACTGACGATTGCGGGGACCTGGTGGACATCGCGGCCGCCAACCACACGCATCGGCACCTGCGTGACATGGCGACCACAGATTTTCCCCCGATGCTCGCCCCGCGGCGGCGCGCAAGCAGGAAGTAAACAGTAGGACGCCCTCCCGGCAATTCAGGCCCGTGCTGCGGCTGTCTTTCGGCTTTAGCGCGGATCTGAAGTGGTTAAAGAACACAACATACAGGGACATGGGCATCCTCTGAACTTTTTTCAGGGGGAGGGGCATCATTTTAAGGTCATCCATGTCATGAAGGGGAGGGGCTTAGTCATTATGACATAAAGCGCAGGCATGCAAAGGTTTGAGAAACCTGATGCAAAAGCCTAATAGAAGGATCAAGCTGCCATTGTCTGATTAGCAATTTCTATTTTTTTAAACCCCCCCCCTCTAGCAGCCGAATAGCGCCACTAAAACGATGGTAAAGCGCCGCTAAAACTAGCGGCGCTTTACCGATAACGTGGCCAGCTGGCAGTGCGAAATAGCTCTTGAGGATAATTCCGCTTCACTTCATGTCCATATAAATATAGTGTGTCTCCGGGGGGGGGGGCAATTGACCCCCATTGCCCTATGGAGCGGACGCCCATGTACAGGGGGGGGCAATTGACCCGACTTGCCCTATGGAGCGGACGCCCATGTACAGGGGGGGGCAATTGACCCCCCTTGCCCTATGGAGCGGACGCCCATGTACAGAGGGGGGCAATTGACCCCCCTTGCCCTATGGAGCGGACGCCCATGTACAGAGGGGGGGCAATTGACCCCCCTTGCCCTATGGAGCGGACGCCCATGTACAGGGGGGGGCAATTGACCCCCCTTGCCCTATGGAGCGGACGCCCATGTACAGAGGGGGGGCAATTGACCCCCCTTGCCCTATGGAGCGGACGCCCATGTACAGAGGGGGGGCAATTGACCCCCCTTGCCCTATGGAGCGGACGCCCATGTACAGAGGGGGGGCAATTGACCCCCCTTGCCCTATGGAGCGGACGCCCATGTACAGGGATATGGGAAATCATTAGAGACACTGACACACCTACACAGGTTGCACTGGATGGACTATTGTCTTTAATCTTCAATCTCATCTACTATGTAACTATGTAAGATATAAAATGTAGAAAAGCGATCGCTCACGTGACCTTTCATCAGGCGATGCGATTTCTTATCAAGCCCGAAACGCGCCTCCAAGTACAACATTTTGTTCCTCGAACATTTCCATCTTTGATTTGCTCCATCCTCCAGAGTTTTGTGTCCGATCCCTGTACAGTGTCTCGTTATCATCGCGGCGCTCCGCCTGGGTCACCCGCGGCGCCGGTGCGTTGGTCCAGACAGGTGCTTAAAAAAGGAGATTTCCAGACAAGCCACAATAATAATTACAATGACTCCTAATCAATATCGTATGCAAATAGCGCTATTGATGTGCGGTGCAGAGGTCTCCGGCGGTGTTGACATGGAGATAACTGTACGCTCCACACCGGAATCTCAATGAGGGGGTATTAATGCGCCGGCGAATTCCGCCTGTTTTCCTTGTAACGCGATTAATTCCCTTTGCATGTCGTTTATTGCGGGGTGAGTGACGGGGGGGCGAAGGTCGGGATCAAACTGTCTCACCGCTATTTTGATTGCTGAATTCGGAGGGCATCAAAAGGACAACAGAAAAAAATAAAAGAGAAGAGGAAGGATTCATTAGTCATTCTTAAAAGAGAACTCCGGATAAAAACGCAGAGCACTCAGGGGTAGCCGAGCCTTGTGGAAGCGAATAAAGCTCTACGGTGCTGAGAACATCTCCTCTGATTGTAAATCTCTGGTGTCACAGCCCTACCCAGTGCTGGGACAAGGCAATCTAGTGCCCAGGGCGAACATGCCAAACTTTGCCCCCCCCCTCCCCCAAAGATGCATGAGCATTATGTGCCAGCAAAAATCCCCTCCCCCCCCAAAAAAAATCTGAGCATTAATTTGCATGAGCCTAAGCTCCTCCCAGTACAAATCCACCCCCCTGCTAAAATTCCCCCTCCCAGGACACATCTTTGCTTCCCCAAAAAATCACCCCTCTTAGCACAAATCCTCTACCCCTAAAATTTTCCTTCCAAGTACACATCCCCCCCCCACTTCAAATCTCCCCCTCCCAGCACAAAACCCCTCCCAATCCCTCATTTTAGAACAAACCCCCCCCAAAAAAATGTCCATCCCCTCTACCATATCACCTCTTCTAGCACAAAACCCCCCTCCTAGCACAAGTCCTCTTCCCCCACTCCAAAAAGAAACCCTGTCACCACAAATCCCCCCCAACCCACCACCCATACTAGCACAAATCCCCCCCTCCATCATCCCTATTAGCAAACCCCCCCCCCTCCATCATCCCTATTAGCACAAATCCCCCCCCCACAAAAGAAAAGTTCCCTCCTATAATTCTATCACAGAACCCCCCAATCCCCCCTCCTAGCACAAATCTTCTTCCCTCATCCCCCTCCCAATCCATCATACCTATTAGCACAAATCCCCCCCCCCTCCATCATCCCTATTAGCACAAATCCCCCCCCCCCCACAAAAGAAAATTTCCCTCCTATAATTCTATCACAGAACCCCCCAATCCCCCTCCTAGCACAAATCTTCTTCCCTCACCCCCCCTCCCAGCACAAATCCCCTCCTAATCCCCAATCTTAGCACAAGTGTCTCTTTCTAGCACAAATCCCCCCCTCCATCATCCCTATTAGCACAAATCCCCCCCCCCCCAAAAGAAAATTCCACTCCTATAATTATTCCCCTCCCCCTCTACAATATCACCATTTCTATCACAAAACCCCCCAATCCCCCCTTCTAGCACAAATCCCCTTTCAATCCCCCATCTTAGCACAAGTGTCCCTTTCTAGCACAACCCCCCCCCCAAAGAAAAAAAATACCCCTCCTAGCACAATTCCCCTCCCCTCCCCCTCTACCATATCACCTCTTCTAGCACAAACCCCCCTCCTAGCACAAATCCTCTTCCCCCACTCCAATAAAAAACCCTGTCACCACAAATCCCCCCCAACCCACCACCCATACTAGCACAAACCCCCCCCTCCATCATGCACAAATCCCCCCCCCTCCATCATCATGCACCAATCCCCCCTCCTAGCACAAATCTTCTTCCCTCATCCCCCCTCCCAGCACAAATCCCCTCCTAATCCCCAATCTTCGCACAAGTGTCTCTTTCAAGCACAAATTCCCCCTCCAGTCATCCCAATTAGCACAACCCCCCCCCAAAAAAAAAATATCAATTCCCCTCCTAGCACAAGTCCCCTCCCCCTCTACCATATCACCTCTTCTAGCACAAAACTCCCCCTCCTAGCACAAATCCTCTTCCCCCACTCCAAAAAAACCCCTGTCACCATAAATCCCCCCAACCCACCATCCATACTAGTACAAATCCCCCCCCCCCAAAAGAAAATTCCGCGCCTATAAATATTCCCCTCCCCTCTACAACATCACCTCTTCTATCACAAAACCCCCCAATCCCCCGTTTTAGCACAAATCCCCTCCCAATCTCCCATCTTAGCACAAGTGTTCCTTTCTAGCACAAATCCCCCCCCCCAAAAAAAACAAAAAATTCCCCTCCCCTCCCCCTCTACCATATAACCTCTTCTAGTACAAAACCCCCTCCTAGCACAAATCCTCTTCCCCCACTCCAAATATACCCCCTCCCAGCACAACCCCCCCCAAAAAAAATGTCCACTTCTAGCACAACCCCCCCCCAGTCATCCCTATTAGCACAAATCCCCCCACCCCTCTGCCATATCACCTCTTCAAGAACAAAACCCCCCAAATCCCCCCTCCTACCACAAATCCCCCCCCATCCCCCCTTCCAACACATATCCCCCCTCTTCTAACACACCCTCCAAATTTCCCCTCCTAGAACAATTCTTACCCCCTGTCTCCCCCCAAATGTCCCCTTCCAACAAAAAATCCCCTCCCCCAATCTCCTCATGGCACCCTCCCACCTCACATGATACCACAGTGCCCAGGGCAGCCGTCCCTTTTGCCCACCCCCTTGTCCCGCCCCTGGTCCGACCTACCAGGAGCATGAAACTAATACTAGCCTATTACGGACCACCAGACTTTAAATACCCCCCCCATGGCCAACTATGTTTTACAAATGATTCTGATGCCTCCTACACACGACCGGATTTCCCGGCAGGAAAAAGAAAAACAAAGTTTTTCCCGACGGGATTCCTCTCAAGCCTGCCTTGCATACACACGGTCACACAAAAGACCACTGAACTTCTGAGTGCCAAGAACGCGGTGACTAGGGTGACCACATTTCCAAACTACCATTCAGGGACACCCCCCCCTTCCCAAAAATCAGCTTGTGCTGTAACGAATCACAGCACAGTGATTGGACACAAGAGGCGGGATTTATGATTTCTCCAATCACAAGCAGGGGGCGGGGATTGTACTCCTCCAGACATTCCCGGCCAGGACAAGTACTGTCAGTGAGTAAAGCAGTGATGTGGCGCCCTTTTTTGGGGGCATCAGATTGGCCCGGGGGGGTGGCTGCGTCAGTTTCATTCTGGGACACTGTATTGTCCTGGAATGAATGTGCTCGGGACAGACCTGCAAAATGCGGGACTGTCCCGGGCAATCCGGGACACGTGGTCACCCTAGCGGTGACGTCAAAGACTACGACGAGCCGACAAAATTACGTTCTATGCTTCCGCGCACGCGTCAAATTGTTGACGAGCATGCACGTTTTTTTTTTACCCTCGGGAAAGTATACAGACAACGGTTTTCACGACGGGAATTAAAGAACAAAACAAAACAAGTTCTCTTTTTTTTTTCCCGCAGTTTTCTCGTCGGGAAAACTGCGATGGAGCACACACACGGCCGGTTTTCCCGGCCAAAAGCTGTCATGGCAGTTTTCCTGCCGGGAAAACCGGTCGTGTGTTCGAGGCTTAAGTGATGATGGATGAAATGGAAGGTCCAATCAATCTCTGGGTGGCTGGTGAAGCACAGCGGGGAACGCACATGCGCACACACCCGTAACCGGCACAGTAAGGGCGCAATTGGAAGCAATGCAGGCGCAGATGGCGAGTCCTCCAGCGAGTTCTACACATAGAATATCAACAGCAACGTTCTGATTCAAAAACACTCAACTTCACATTACTTCCCGGGCCAGAAGAAGGCCTGTCCAATATTGAGCTGCCCCACCCTGTGTGAGGTCAGCCACTGATGTTGGATGAGAAGGCCTGGCTCCCGCATTCTCCGCTCTAATTCATCCCAAATGTGTTCTATCGGGAAAGCAGGAAACTGATAATGACTTTTTGAGTAGGCGAAGTGTCGCTGACCTTGGTGACCATTTTAAATGCTCCTCTGCTCTGCTTCGTATCCTGTCCGATCGGGGCGATCGATACTTCTCTTTAAGTAAAGCGCAGCAATGCCTTAATTAAGCATACATTAATTTCCTCGCCGCGCTCTGCTGGGACCTTCCAGGAAAAGAGGAAGAAGGATTTCTCTCTATAGGATTCGCGGCTTGTCATGTGATCCATCAGCATCTATAGGGGGGGGGGGGTGACCTATCACTAGAGATCCTCCTGGGAACTCCGGGACCCTCAGAGAATTGTCTATAAAAAAAGAGAAGAAGTGGCCTGTCAGCTGCAGCTAATATACCGCATATACTCGAGTATAAGCCGACCCGAATATAAGCCGAGGCACCTAATTTTACCAGAAAAAAATGGGAAAATGTATTGACTCGAGTATAAGCCTAGGGTGTCCATCTGCATGCCTCACTGTGCCCATGACTCACTGTGCCCATGCCTCACTGTGCCCATGCCTCACTGTGCTCATGCCCCACTGTGTCCATGCCTCTCTGTGCCCATGCCCCACTGTGTCCATGCCTCACTGTGCCCATGCCCCACTGTGTCCATGCCTCATTGTGCCCATGCCTCACTGTGCCCATGACTCACTGTGCCCATGCCTCACTGTGCCCATGCCTCACTGTGCTCATGCCCCACTGTGTCCATGCCTCATTGTGCCCATGACTCACTGTGCCCATGCCTCACTGTGTCCATGACTCACTGTGCCCATGCCTCACTGTGCCCATGCCCCACTGTGTCCATGCCTCACTGTGCTCATGCCCCACTGTGTCCATGCCTCACTGTGCCCATGCCCCACTGTGTCCATGCCTCACTGTGCCCATGCCCCACTGTGTCCATGCCTCACTGTGCCCATGCCCCACTGTGTCCATGCCTCATTATGCCCATGCCTCACTGTGCCCATGACTAGACTGACGTTTAACATCGGAGTCTATGAAAGGGGTGCCCGGCTTTGAAAAATTGGTGCTCCCCGGCCGTAGGTCCCCCAGACAACAAACTTTGCACACTTGTAGAGGAGAAATGGGGCTACATATGTGCCAAGATCCGGGTCCAGGAGACCTACGGCTGGTCGGTACCAGGTCCCCAAAGTTACGGGAGAAATGACCGTTTAACATGGGAGTCTATGGAAGGGGTGCCCGGCTTTGAAAAATCGGTGCTCCCCGGCCGTAGGTCCCCCGGACAACAAACTTTGCACACTGGTAGAGGAAGAGTGGGGCTGGTACCGGGTCCCCAAAGTCCGGAAGATCAGGCACAAAAAGGTGACTCGAGTATAAGCCGAGTGGGGCATTTTCAGCACAAGAAAATGTGCTGAAAAACTCGGCTTATACTCGAGTATATACGGTAATGATTGTTGTGATGTCATTACCAGTGAGGGCGCTACTATCCAAAAGAAATGAAAATATAAATATCATAAATATACACTACTGTGCAAAAGTTTTAGGCAGGTGTGCTGCTGTAAATGAAGAATGGTTTCAGACAGGGCTTTTTTTCTCAGACAATAGGTGCAGGAACTCCCCTTTTCTGAGTCACTTGTTTTCTCCGCCCCCTACTCACCTCCGAGCACCGTCCCTTGGTTCCATCCCCTACCCACCTCCCAGTACCGCCCATTTTAGACAATACAGAACCAAGTATCATTTTGTGGTGCTAAGTAATTTGTATGGAATTAGGTCATGATATCTCGAAAAGTAGTAAAATAGATCCCCTTTAGCCAGCAACAATAGATCCCCCTAACAATGTACCACCCACAACAAAATTTCCTCCCCAGCAACAATAGACTCCCGGCAGCATCAACAGATCTCCGCACAGCCAGCATTAATAGACTCTCTGGCAGCCATCAACAATAGACCCCTCCCCCAACAGTAGATCTCCTTCAGCAACAACTGACCCCCCAGCAACAATAGGTCCCCCACCAGCAACACTAGACCTCCTCAGCAACAATAGACCCCCCTGCAAAAATAGAGCCCCTCCAGCTAGAATAGATCCACCAGCAGTGAGCATTAATACTCTGCAGCACACCCCAGCACCCCTTACCATTACATACAGTCAGTCCAGGAGGTGCCGGAACTGCGTTCCCCCGCGTTCCCGGTGAAAAAAAGCCCTGGTTTCAGATATCGAAGTGTTCATTTATTTTTATCAATTAACAAAATGAATAATGAAGAGAAGAGAAATCCAAATCCAATCAATATTTGGGGTGCCCCTCCTTTGCCTTCTTCTAGACTTGCACACAGTATATGAAGGAACTCGGCAGGTAGGTTGTTCTAGGTACATCTTGGAGAACTAAGCACAGATCTTCTGTGGATGTCGGCTGCCTCCAATCCTTCTGTCTCTTCATGTCATCCTGGACGTACTCCATGATGGTGGGATCAGGGCCTGTGGGGGCCAAACAATCACATCCAAGACTCCTTGTTCTTCTTTACACTGAAGGTAGTTCTTCATAACATTGGCTGGATGTTTGGGGTGGTTGTCCTGTTGCAGAATAAATTTGGGGCCAAACCTACACCTCCCTGATGGTATGGCATGATGGAGAAGTATCTGCCTGGATTTCTCAGCATTGAGGACACCATTGATCCTGACCGAATCTCCAACTCCATTTGCAGAAATGTAGCCCCAGACTTGCAAGGAACCTCCACCATGCTTCACAGTTGGCGACAGACACTCATTATTGTACTACTCTCCAGCCCTTCCCCCAACAAACTGCCTCCTGCTACGGCCAAATATTTCACTTCTTGACTCTGCACCATAGTTTCTATATTTCCCTGCATAGTTGAATCGCTTAGCCTTGTTTCCACATCTGAGGCTTTTTGGCGGCAATTCTTCCATGAAGGCCACTTCTGGCCAGACTTCTCCGGACAGAAGATGGGGGTACCTGGGTCCCTCTGGTTTCCTCCAGACTTCACTGGACAGTAGATGGAGGTACCTGGGTCCCATTGGTTTCCTCCAAATGTCTCCGTACAGTAGATGGGTGTACTGGGGTCCCACTGGTTTCCTCCAGGCTTCTCCGGACAGTAGTGGATGTACCGGGGTCCCACTGGTTTCCATCAGACTTCTCCGGACAGTAGTGGATGTACCGGGGTCCCACTGGTTTCCTCCAGGCTTCTCCGGACAGTAGTGGATGTACCGGGGTCCCACTGGTTTCCATCAGACTTCTCCGGACAGTAGTGGATGTACCGGGGTCCCACTGGTTTCCATCAGGCTTCTCCGGACAGTAGTGGATGTACCGGGGTCCCACTGGTTTCCATCAGACTTCTCCGGACAGTAGTGGATGTACCGGGGTCCCACTGGTTTCCTCCAGGCTTCTCCGGACAGTAGTGGATGTACCGGGGTCCCACTGGTTTCCTCCAGACTTCTCCGGACAGTAGTGGATGTATCGGGGTCCCACTGGTTTCCATCAGACTTCTCCAGACAGTAGTGGATGTACCGGGGTCCCACTGGTTTCCTCCAGACTTCTCCGGACAGTAGTGGATGTACCGGGGTGACTCTGCACAATAGTTTTTATATTTCCCTGCATAGTTGAGTCGCTTAGCCTTGTTTCCACATTGGAGGCTTTTTGGCGGCAATTCTTCCATGAAGGCCACTTCTGGCCAGACTTCTCCGGACAGAAAATGGGGGTACCTGGGTCCCACTGGTTTTCTCCAGACTTCTCCGGACGGTAGTGGATGTACCGGGGTCCCATTGGTTTCCTCCAGACTTCCCTGGACAGTAGATGGGGGTACCTGGGTCCCATTGGTTTCCTACAAATGTCTCCGTACAGTAGATGGGTGTACCGGGGTCCCACTGGTTTCCTCCAGGCTTCTCCGGACAGTAGTGGATGTACCGGGGTCCCACTGGTTTCCTCCAGACTTCTCCAGACAGTAGTGAATGTACCGGGGTCCCACTGGTTTCCTCCAGTCTTCTCCGGACAGTAGTGAATGTACTGGGGTCCCACTGGTTTCCTCCAGACTTCTCCAGACAGTAGTGAATGTACCGGGGTCCCACTGGTTTCCTCCAGTCTTCTCCGGACAGTAGTGAATGTACTGGGGTCCCACTGGTTTCCTCCAGACTTCTCCAGACAGTAGTGAATGTACCGGGGTCCCACTGGTTTCCATCAGACTTCTCCGGACAGTAGTGGATGTATCGGGGTCCCACTGGTTTCCTCCATACTTCTCCGGACAGTAGTGGATGTACTGGGGTCCCACTGGTTTCCACCAGTTCTTTACTTATGGCACTGCTGGACATCTTCCGATATGGAAGGAAAGCAATCGTGATGAGTCTTTCATCTGCTGGCCGACCACTGCGTCTACGCTCCTCAATGTTCCCCGACCACTGTCTATATGGTTCTCAACATTCCCCGACCACTGCGTCTATACTCCTCAAAGTTCCCTGACCACTGCGTCTATACTCCTTAAAGTTCCCCGACCACTGCGTCTACGCTCCTCAACATTCCCAACCACTGCCTCAGAGTTTGGCTGTTCCTCACCCAGTATTATGCCTCCTACACAGCTGTTTCTGTTTCAGTTAATGGCTGCGTTTCAACCTTCATATGAAATTGATGATCATTAGCACCTGCTTGGTATAATTGGTTAATCATACACCTGACTCTAGTCCTACAAAATCCCTGACTTTGTGCGAGTGCACAAAGTGTACGAGTGTAATGCCTCGTACACACGACCGGTTTTCCCATCGGGAAAACTGCCATGACAGCTTTTGGCCGGGAAAACCGGCCGTGTGTATGCTCCATCGCAGTTTTCTTGATAGGAAAACTGCGGGGGGAAAAAAAAGAGAACCAGCTCTCTTTTTTCCCGGTCAGGAAAAAATCCTGCCGAGAAAACCGTTCGTCTGTATGCTTTCCCGAGGGGGAAAAAAAAACGCGTATGCTCGTAAAAAAATTGGACGCATGAGCGAAAGCATAGAACATAATTTTGTCGGCTCGTCGTAGTCTTTGACGTCACCGCGTTCGTGGCATTCAAAAGTTCAGCGGTCTTTTGTGTGACCGTGTGTATGCAAGGCAGGCTTGGGAGGAATCCTGTCGGGGAAAAGCGTCGTTTTTTTCCTGCCGGGAAAAGCGGTCGTGTGTACGAGGCATCAGAACTGATGCTGGTTTCAAGACAAAGGGGGTCACACCAAATATTGATTGGATTTGGATTTTTTGTCTGTTCCGTAAATTGATAAAAATAAACAATTAAAATCAATATTTTTTTAAAAGTATTCTTATTACACACCTGCCTAAATCTTTTGCACAGTACTGTGTGTATATATATATTTATATACTTTGTATTTATATATACTGTATATATAAATACAAAGTATATAAAAATATATACAGTATATATATGCCGTATATTAGAATTATGCAATAAAGTAGTTTAAAGAGTAAAAAGGAGTGAGAGTGAAGTGTAGCCAATCAGAACGAGAAAGACGCTTTCTGATTGGCTGCTGCAGTTTGTTGCGCACTTTTGCTTTGCTGAATACGACCCGCGGTATCAAAATGTAAAATTGTCACTTTGAATAATTGTAACTCATTTATTAATAATGTTAATGAAATGTAAACTCATTTTAATGAAGGCAGCAGAGCGTCGGTCGTACGTTTTTGCGCAGGAAAGGAATGGCGGTCATTACGAATCTCTCCGCTCTCTTTGAACAGGGGGAATTTCTTAATGTGGGATATTCCGGTGAAGAGGGGTACGAGGGGTCAGCGCTGCGGCACGCCAATATATGTATTCCCCCCTCACAAACGGGATTTAACACCCGGGAGGCGCCGGTGTCCTATTAATTCGGCGGTCTGGCGCTCGGCCAAGACAAGTCTCTAAGTCGCGGCTAATTTCTATCTGAGCCGCCCAGAGAGCATTTAATTCTGAGGCAGGAAGTTTAATGGATTCACGGACCGGGCTGAAGTCAAAGACATTGATTGGCCGGTCCCCGGGGGGCCGGGAACGCAGCTGACTGCGCATGAGGTATGACCTTCTGCGGCACGCAGTTCTGCTCCTCGGAGTACTCTGAGGACCCCCCCATTAATTAATGGAGTGTTTTCCCACCCAATTAGATCGCATCCGCCGTGAATTATAAGTACCGACATTAAAAACTGGAGATAAAAAGATCAATTCACCTGGAAAATATACATAAAGAAACAATGTAACAATGACCGCAAAAAATGTGCGCAGAAACTTCTCCTGAGTTCTTCAACTTCGCTGCGCCGTTTACTTTACATCAGCCGCCACGTTAGGCCCCAGGAGGCTTAATTACAACTTTTGGGCCCTATTCACATATAGCATTGTGTTCCCACTCACGTTTTTCGTTGCGCAATTTTAAGGTGATTTGCGCATAGGGAGGCCCGTTCCCTTCAATGTGCATGCGCCGCTGACGTTACTGCAAGTTTAGGAGATATTGACAGCAGGGCCGCCATCAGGGGGGTACAGGCAGTACACCTGTAAGGGGCTCGGAGGTCCCCAGGGGCCCGGGTGGCAACCCCCCTTTTTTTTTGTAAGGGGCCCAGAGGTCCTCAGGGCCCCGGATGGTAACCCCCCTTTTTTATGTATTTTTTTTGTAAGGGGCCCAGAGGTCCCCAGAGGCCCGGAGGTACCCAGGGCCCCGGGTGGCAACCCCCCTTTTTTTTCTTTTATAAAAATATAATTATTTTTTTTATAAAAAAAAAAAAATAGTAAGGGGCCCAGAGGCCCCCAGAGGCCCGGAGGTCCCCGAGGCCCTGGATGGTAACCCCCTTTTTTATGTATTTTTTATTAAAAGAAAAAATATATATTTTTTTTATTTTTTATTTTTTTATTTTTATTTTTTTGTAAGGGGCCCAGAGGTTCCCAGAGGCCCGGAGGTCCCCAGGGCCCCGGATGGCAACCCCCTTTTTTTTTTATAAACTATTATTTTTTTTACTTTTTTTTTGTAAGGGGCCCAGAGGCCCCCAGAGGCCAGAGGTCCTCGGATGGTAACCCCCTTTTTTATGTATTTTTTATAAAAAAAAACAAAAAATTTTTTTTTGTTCTTTCTTTGTTTGTCAGCACCCAAAGCCCCCCCGACCTTAACAATTCGCGGCGGCAGCACCCCACGCTTCCTCCTCAATTCGCGGCTGCCCCCCACTTCTCAAATTGCGGCGGCAGAACCCCCCCGGTTCTCCTCTGCTCCAGGGGGCCCATGCCTGAAGCTGTGTAAGGGGCCCCAAAATTCCTGATGGCGGCCCTGATTCACAGTACCTACAGGTAAGCCTTAGTACCTTAGTGGTATAACAGAGTTTACGACCACTTTAAAGCGCACGTTGCGTACGTAGGTCACGCCCACATATGCAAACAGTGTTCTTACCACACATGTGAGGTATCACCACGAACGTCAGAGCGAGAGCGATAATTCTACCACTGGACCCCCTCTGTCACTCTAAACTGGTAACCTGTAGAAATATTTAAAGCGTCACCTATGGAGATTTTTAAGTACCGTAGATTGCTGCCATTCCACGAGTGTGCGCAATTTTAAAGTGTGACATGTTGGTTATCTATGAACTCGCCATAACATCTTCTTTAATATTATATGAAAAAATTTAGGTATATATTACATTTTTTCATTTAATTATTAAAATGTATTTTTTTCCCCAAATATTGCATTTGAAAAAACGCTGCGTAAAAAACCGTGTGACATAAAAAATTTCAACGACTGCCATTTTATTCTCTAGGGACTACACCCTGTTCCAAATTATTATGCCAATGATATTTTTCTCATTTACCTAAATAATTGATGTAAACAACAATCAGCATAATTCTCATGTTATCAACTATTAAGAGTACAATTCAAATTGTATTGAACAAACCTCCTAATGATAACAGTTTTGGGTTTTTTTCAAAATAAAAAACTAACAACGCACTGTTCCCAATTATTAGGCACATTAAGTTTTAAAACACTTTATAGGTTGTAAATAACTGAAAATTGTCATTTGTTGTGTTTGCAGTATATTTACTGAAATCAAAAGCTATTTCAATCAAACTTTTTAAACATTTTAACTTTTTAAACATTTTAACAGGTCACGTTACATTTTAACATGGGACCCCTTATTTGATAGCGGCTTCACAAGTCTTGCATTCATTGAACTTGTGAGTTTTTGGACAGTTTTGTCTTGAATTTGTTTGCAAGGTGTCAGAATCGCCTCTCAGAGCTGCTGTTTGGATGTAAACTGCCTCCCACCCTCATAGATCTTTTGCTTGAGGATGCTCCAAAGGTTCTCAATAGGATTGAGGTCAGGGGAGGATGGAGGCCACACCGTGACTTTCTCTCCTTTTATCCCCATAGCAGCCATTGATGCAGAGGTATTCTTTGCAGCATGATGAGATGGAGCATTGTCATGCATGAAGATGATTTTATTACGGGAAAGCATAGATCTTCTTTCTGTACCAGGGAAGGAAGAGGTCAGTCAGGAACTCCACATACTTTGCAGAGGTCATCTTTACACCTTCGGGGACCCTAAAGGGGCCGACCAGCTCTCTTCCCATGATTCCGGCCCAAAACATGACCCCCACCACCGCCTTGCTGACGTTGCAGCCTTGTTGGAACAGGGTGGCCGTCCACCAACCATCCACTACTCCATCTATCGGGACCATCCAGGGTTGCCCGGCACTCACCAGTGAACAGGACTGTTTGAAAATTAGTCTTCATGTATTTTTCTGCCCCAATGCAGCCGTTTCTGCTGGTGAGCATTGGTTAGTGGTGGCCGAATGGAAGGTTTATGCACAGTTGCAAGACTCTGGAGGACTCTACACCTTGATGTCCGTGGGACTCCAGAGGCACCAGCAGCTTCAAATATCTGTTTGCTGCTACAGTATGTAATGGTGTTTTAGCAGCTGCTCTCTTGATCTAATGTATGGATCTGGCAGAAATCTTCCTCAATGTGCCTTTATCTGCACGAAACCCGTCTGTGCTCTGAATCAGCCACAAATCTCCTAATAGTGCGATGATCAGGCTTAAGTTTTCGTGAAATATCGAATGTTTTCATGCCTCGTCCAAGGCATTGAACTATTTCACTCTTTTCGGCAGCAGAGAGATCCTTTTTCTTCCCCATTGTGCTTGAAAATGGTGCTCTGCTTAATAATGTGGAACACCCTCCTTTAGACCACTTTCACACTGAGGCGCTTTTCAGGCGCTTTCACGCTAAAAAAAAAGCACCTGAAAACTTATTTCCATTAAAATCAATGAATGCTTTCACACTGAGGCAGTGTGCTGAAAAAACGCCCCTCTCCATTGAAATGAATTGAAAGCTCTTGAAAAGCGCCTGAAAAGCGCTTCAAAAGCGCCCAGTGTTTTACTGGCAGTTTTTCAAGCGCCTCAGTGTGAAAGTGGCCTTAGACTACTTTCACACTGAGGCGCTTTTCAGGCGCTTTCACGCTAAGGCCCCTTTCACACTGAGGCGTATTTCAGGTGTTTTTTGCGCTAAAAATAGCGCATAAATAACGCCTGAAATACTCATGCCCCAGCATTCTCAATGTGAAAGCCCGAGGGGCTTTCACACTGAGGCGGTGCGCTGGCGGGAGACAAAAAAATCTCCTGCAAGCCGCATCTTTGGAGCGGTGAAGGAGCGGTGTGTATACGGCTCCTTTACCGCTCTTTGACATTGAAATCAATGGGACACCGCGGTATTAACCCTTTTTCGGCCGCTAGCGGGGGTTAAAACCGCACCGCTAGCGGCCGAATATCGCGGTAAAACACGACGGTATAGGGCGCTGAAAATCGCGCCGCTATACTGTCACCGCATATGCCCACCCCAGTGTGAAAGGGGCCTAAAAAAAGCACCTGAAAACTTATTTCCATTAAAATCAATGAATGCTTTCACACTGAGGCAGTGCGCTGAAAAAACGCCCCTCTCCATTGAAATTAATTGAAAGCACTTCAAAAGCGCCTGAAAAGCGCTTCAAAAGCGCTCAGTGTTTTACTGGCAGTTTTTTTAAGCGCCTCAGTGTGAAAGTGGCCTTAGTAGTTTTTTCCTTTAAATGGGCTCACCTGGCAATCTAGTTATCACAGGTGTCCAAGATTGTTTTCAGTGATCGAAAGAGCCCTGAGACACAATGCCATCCATGACTAAGCCCTGGTTCACACTGGTGCATTTTGACCTGCGATTTGGCATGTCAAAACGGCGGTATTTGCTGCAAATTTCCCGCAATGGCACCGTCCTAATCGGTGCGACGCTGCACCGATTTGAAAAAGTAGTTTCTGTACTACTTTTTGCGATTTTGGCCCGCGATTTACATCTATATCTGTGCAGAAACCTGTACAGATGTCTCAGTAATCGCGGCCGAAATCGGGACTGACCAGCGGGAGTGAAATGGTGCGAGTTTAGCTGACCTCGCACGGCTTCACTCCCGCAGCCCCAGTGTGAACCTGGGCTTAAACTGAAAAACAAAATATTTAATCTTTGTGACACTGAAATAGAATTTGCATAATAATTTGGAACAGGGTGTATAAAAATAAAAAAAAGTAATAAAATAAAAAATATTAATAATAAAAAAATGTTTAAAGTTCCTCCAACCCCCCCCCCCCCCCCGTGTTAGCACGCATACGTAGATCACGCCCACATTTGTAAACGGTGTTCGCACCACACATGTGAGGTATTGCCACAAACATCAGAGCGAGAGCGATAATTCTAGCACTAGACCTCCTCTGTAATTCTCTAAACATGTGAAAAAATTAAGGCATCACCCATGGAGACTTTTAAGTACCATAGTTTGGCGCCATTCCACGAACGTGTGCAATTTTAAAGCGTGACATTTTAGGTATCTATTTACTCGACGTAACATCATCTTATTTATAAATATATATAAAATATATTTATATATTTTTTATCATTAATGTATATTTTTTTCCCCAAAATTACATTTGAAAAAACGCTGCGTAAATACCGTTTGACATAAAAAAAAACAAAAAAAACAACTGGTAACCTGTAAAAATTTGAGCCGTTGCGATTGCTCAAATCCGCAAGTCATTTAAATAACATTGTTTTCTATTAGTGCCGTTCACATCAATGAGTTGCGAATCTAAGCTGCGGGAAAAAAGGGTCCTGTGCGAGTTTGAACTGTGTGCGATGCGAATTCAGCTTTAGCCCAGGTTCACACTGGGGCTGCGGGAGTGAAGCCATGCGAGTTCAGCTGAACTCGCACGATTTCACTCCCGCTGGCAGTCCCGATTTCGGCGGCAATTACAGAGACATCTGACACAGATATCAATGTAAATCGCGGCTGAAATCGCAAAAAGTAGTACAGAAACAACTTTTTGTAATCGGTGCAGCGCCGCAGATGCGGCGTCGCACCGATTAGGACGGTGCCATTGCCCACAATTTGCGGCAAATTTCTCAGATTTGACATGCGATTTGACATGTCAAATCGCATGTCAAATCGCACCAGTGTGAACCAGGGCTTATAGACTGGCATTCCCTGAAATCGTGGCCGCAAATCGCGGTAAAATTGCGCGATTTTGAATTCGCAGCAGTGTGAACCTAGCCTAAGCCATGGTTCACACTGGTGCGATTTGACATGCGATTTGACATGTCAAATCGCATGTCAAATCGGCGAAATTTGCCGCAAATTGCGGCCAATGGCACCGTCCTAATCGGTGCGACGCCGCATCTGCGGCGCTGCACCGATTACAAAAAGTAGTTTTTGTACTACTTTATGCGATTTCAGCCGCGATTTACATTGACATCTGTTTCAGATGTCTTTGAAATCGCGGCCGAAATCGGGACTGACCAGCGGGAGTGAAATCGTGCGAGTTCAGCTGAACTCGCAGGCTTCACTCCCGAAACCCCAGTGTGAACCTGGGCTTAGTGCCGGTCCACACTGCTGCGCTGTGAATTTGTTCAGTTTTTTCAGTCCATTCTGAGGTGCAAATTTACCGCAAATTTACCGCGTTTTTACCACGATTTGAATGCAAATTTCAGGAGTGGGACATAGCTGCGATTAATGTTCTAGCCAATAGAATCATAATGAAAAAAAAAAAAAAGGTGTTAACTTCCTGGTTTTTGTGGAGAGTAGTGCGGGGGAATTCGCACATATGTGAACCATCAAATGCGATTCCAGAACGATTTACATTGATGTCTATGGAGACTAAATTGGCAACGCAACGCTCTAAACTCGCACAAGACCCTTTTTTTCATCGCATTCGGAGAGGAATCGCAACGCATAGATGTGAACCACCATCATTGAAAAGAATTACTTTTTGGATGACATGCGAATCTAGTTTGTGTTTAACGCATCGCATTCGGTATCAACTCGCACAAGTGTGAACCGGCACTAAAACCATAAAAAATGTAAAACCGAAAAAAAAAAAAAAAAAGAGTTGCCGCTGTCAGCAGAACTGTAAGTTGGAGGAGCGGCGCCCGCCGATTGGTGGAGGGTAAGACTTGCGCGCCTCTTCCTTGGCAGACACTTAATAGGGATCCTTTGGGATCTCATTAAAAGTGAGCGGTTTGAATCCTGTTAGGTGCGGCAGATTAATTGCAGCGTGTCGTCTTCTAGACAATAAGGGGACGTGGAGGAAATGTTAAGTGCGCTCGTTTTTGGTTTTTTTTATTGCCGCTGGAGTACGGCGAGTCCCTGAAACTTCGCCCAAATCTCCGGATTCCCCCCCACCCCCCCCCTCTTTAACTTGAACTCAGAGAAAGAAGCCGAAGGACGCAATCGATAAGGATCCCCGGGCGGACGCACCTCAGCCGAAGCACGTTTCATCCGAAGCGTAGGAGAGCGCGGCCGTGTTATTTCCGAGGAACACGGAGCTTAATGGGAACTTATTTCCCAAGTGAGCGCCATTTATGTTCTGGAGGAGAGGGGCGAGCGCCGGGGGGCTGCCGGGGGGCTGCCGGGCGCCTCACAAGTGACATGCGGTTGTTACGGAGCGACTAATTCACCCAAAAAAATACAACGGTTCAGTGAATCGGGAAAAAAGTCAGATCCACGGAATTATCCCTCGCTCTCCGTGCCGCGCTCTCTTCTTCTAGCTCCGGCTTTGTCAGGTCAGAGGGCGGAACGTTTACATCGAAAAACGAACCGAAAACTGATAATAAAGGAACACCGAGATAAATTGACGAGCGCAGCTTTAGACCTGCATTCCTATCAGTCTCTGCACCAGAGGAGCTTACACTCTAATGTCCCCTCCCCCACAGTCATATCAGTCTCTGTACCAAAGGAGCTTACACTCTAATGTCCCCTCCCCCCACATCACATCAGTCTCTATACAGAGGAGCTTACACTCTAATGTCCCCTCCCCCCACAGTCACATCAGTCTCTATACAGAGGAGCTTACACTCTAATGTCCCCTCCCCCCACAGTCACATCAGTCTCTATACAGAGGAGCTTACACTCTAATGTCCCCTCCCCCCACAGTCACATCAGTCTCTATACAGAGGAGCTTACACTCTAATGTCCCCTCCCCCCACAGTCACATCAGTCTCTATACAGAGGAGCTTACACTCTAATGTCCCCTCCCCCCACAGTCACATCAGTCTCTGTACAGAGGAGCTTACACTCTAATGTCCCCTCCCCCACAGTCACATCAGTCTCTGTACAGGGGAGCTTACACTCTAATGTCCCCTCCCCCCACATCACATCAGTCTCTGTACCAAAGGAGCTTACACTCTAATGTCCCCTCCCCCACATCACATCAGTCTCTGTACAGAGGAGCTTACACTCTAATGTCCCCTCCCCCCACATTACATCAGTCTCTGTACCAGAGGAGCTTACACTCTAATGTCCCCTCCCCCACAGTAACATCAGTCTCTGTACAGAGGAGCTTACACTCTAATGTCCCCTCCCCCACATCACATCAGTCTCTGTACAGAGGAGCCTACACTCTAATGTCCCCTCCCCCCACATCACATCAGTCTCTGTACCAGAGGAGCTTACACTCTAATGTCCCCTCCCCCACAGTAACATCAGTCTCTGTACAGAGGAGCTTACACTCTAATGTCCCCTCCCCCACATCACATCAGTCTCTATACAGAGGAGCTTACACTCTAATGTCCCCTCCCCCCACATCACATCAGTCTCTGTACAGAGGAGCTTACACTCTAATGTCCCCTCCCCCCACATCACATCAGTCTCTGTACCAGAGGAGCTTACACTCTAATGTCCCCTCCCCCACATCACATCAGTCTCTGTACAGAGGAGCTTACACCCTAATGTCCCCTCCCCCCCACATCACATCAGTCTCTATACAGAGGAGCTTACACTCTAATGTCCCCTCCCCCCCCACATCACATCAGTCTCTATACAGAGGAGCTTACACTCTAATGTCCCCTCCCCCCCACAGTCATACACTATTATTATACATTTATATAGCTCTGACATATACTGCAGTGCTGTACACAACACGCGGCGTGTTAAGCTTGTGCACTCCCGGCTGCGCGCGCGGCACAGGATTGCACCAATAATCCGCTTTTCCCGCTCTCCTCGGACATACGGCGGTTTTATCCCACGTCCGGCGCAGAGGACGCGATCCGGGAAGGAATTTTGGAAATCTCTGGAGACAGACGAAGGTTTCCATTGTAATCCACCTCGGGGGCTTTCCTCTGATGACTTCATTTCCTTCCCTCATCTCTGCCACGCTCTATAATTGTCGCCGTAATGGAGTCCAATAGAATTCCATTCGGCTCTCCGTGGTGCTCCATGGCGCCCGCTTGTGGTGAAATAATGATTCTCAGCGTCCGCACCTGGCTGGGCCTGACCTTCTTCCTGCGATGGGCGGATCGGGAAATCGATCGATTCAATGAGGTGAGAATGACGAATGGAGAGAGACGGCGGGAGGGGAAAGGTCACCGCGAGGTGCGGGAAACCTGCATCCCGAGTCCCCAACAGTCACCTGTAACATGACAATCGTCTCCAACAGTCACCTGTAACATGACAATCGTCCCCAACAGTCACCTGTAACATGACAATCGTCTCCGACAGTCACCTGTAACATGACAATCGTCCCCAACAGTCACCTGTAACATGACAATCGTCCCCAACAGTCACCTGTAACATGACAATCGTCTCCGACAGTCACCTGTAACATGACAATCGTCCCCAACAGTCACCTGTAACATGACAATCGTCCCCAACAGTCACCTGTAACATGACAATCGTCCCCGACAGTCACCTGTAACATGACAATCGTCCCCAACAGTCACCTGTAACATGACAATCGTCTCCAACAGTCACCTGTAACATGACAATCGTCCCCAACAGTCACCTGTAACATGACAATCGTCCCCAACAGTCACCTGTAACATGACAATCGTCCCCGACAGTCACCTGTAACATGACAATCGTCTCCGACAGTCACCTGTAACATGACAATCGTCCCCAACAATCACCTGTAACATGACAATCGTCCCCAACAGTCACCTGTAACATGACAATCGTCCCCAACAATCACCTGTAACATGACAATCGTCTCCAACAGTCATCTGTAACATGACAATCGTCTCCAACAGTCACCTGTAACATGACAATCGTCCCCAACAGTCACCTGTAACATGACAATCGTCTCCGACAGTCACCTGTAACATGACAATCGTCCCCAACAGTCACCTGTAACATGACAATCGTCCCCAACAGTCACCTGTAACATGACAATCGTCCCCAACAGTCACCTGTAACATGACAATCGTCCCCAACAGTCACCTGTAACATGACAATCGTCCCCGACAGTCACCTGTAACATGACAATCGTCCCCAACAGTCACCTGTAACATGACAATCGTCTCCAACAGTCACCTGTAACATGACAATCGTCCCCAACAGTCACCTGTAACATGACAATCGTCCCCAACAGTCACCTGTAACATGACAATCGTCCCCGACAGTCACCTGTAACATGACAATCGTCTCCAACAGTCACCTGTAACATGACAATCGTCTCCAACAGTCACCTGTAACATGACAATCGTCTCCAACAGTCACCTGTAACATGACAATCGTCTCCAACAGTCACCTGTAACATGACAATCGTCCCCAACAGTCACCTGTAACATGACAATCGTCCCCAACAGTCACCTGTAACATGACAATAGTCTCCAACAGTCACCTGTAACATGACAATCGTCTCCAACAGTCACCTGTAACATGACAATCGTCTCCAACAGTCACCTGTAACATGACAATCGTCTCCGACAGTCACCTGTAACATGACAATCGTCTCCGACAGTCACCTGTAACATGACAATAGTCTCCAACAGTCACCTGTAACATGACAATCATCTCCAACAGTCACCTGTAACATGACAATCGTCTCCAACAGTCACCTGTAACATGACAATCGTCTCCAACAGTCACCTGTAACATGACAATCGTCTCCAACAGTCACCTGTAACATGACAATCGTCTCCAACAGTCACCTGTAACATGACAATCGTCTCCAACAGTCACCTGTAACATGACAATAGTCTCCAACAGTCACCTGTAACATGACAATCGTCTCCAACAGTCACCTGTAACATGACAATCGTCTCCAACAGTCACCTGTAACATGACAATCGTCCCCAACAGTCACCTGTAACATGACAATCGTCCCCAACAGTCACCTGTAACATGACAATCGTCCCCAACAGTCACCTGTAACATAACAATCGTCCCCAACAGTCACCTGTAACATGACAATCGTCTCCAACAGTCACCTGTAACATGACAATCGTCTCCAACAGTCACCTGTAACATGACAATCGTCCCCAACAATCACCTGTAACATGACAATCGTCTCCAACAGTCACCTGTAACATGACAATCGTCTCCAACAGTCACCTGTAACATGACAATCGTCTCCAACAGTCACCTGTAACATAACAATCGTCCCCAACAGTCACCTGTAACATGACAATCGTCTCCAACAGTCACCTGTAACATGACAATCGTCTCCAACAGTCACCTGTAACACGACAATCGTCCCCAACAGTCACCTGTAACATGACAATCGTCCCCAACAGTCACCTGTAACATGACAATCGTCCCCAACAATCACCTGTAACATGACAATCGTCTCCAACAGTCACCTGTAACATGACAATCGTCCCCAACAGTCACCTGTAACATGACAATCGTCTCCAACAGTCACCTGTAACATGACAATCGTCTCCAACAGTCACCTGTAACATGACAATCGTCTCCAACAGTCACCTGTAGCATGACAATCGTCTCCAACAGTCACCTGTAACATGACAATCGTCCCCAACAGTCACCTGTAACATGACAATAGTCTCCAACAGTCACCTGTAACATGACAATAGTCTCCAACAGTCACCTGTAACATGACAATCGTCTCCAACAGTCACCTGTAACATGACAATCGTCCCCAACAGTCACCTGTAACATGACAATCGTCCCCAACAGTCACCTGTAACATGACAATCGTCCCCAACAGTCACCTGTAACATGACAATCGTCCCCAACAGTCACCTGTAACATGACAATAGTCTCCAACAGTCACCTGTAACATGACAATCGTCTCCAACAGTCACCTGTAACATGACAATCGTCTCCAACAGTCACCTGTAACATGACAATCGTCCCCAACAGTCACCTGTAACATGACAATCGTCCCCAACAGTCACCTGTAACATGACAATCGTCCCCAACAGTCACCTGTAACATAACAATCGTCCCCAACAGTCACCTGTAACATGACAATCGTCTCCAACAGTCACCTGTAACATGACAATCGTCTCCAACAGTCACCTGTAACATGACAATCGTCCCCAACAATCACCTGTAACATGACAATCGTCTCCAACAGTCACCTGTAACATGACAATCGTCTCCAACAGTCACCTGTAACATGACAATCGTCTCCAACAGTCACCTGTAACATAACAATCGTCCCCAACAGTCACCTGTAACATGACAATCGTCTCCAACAGTCACCTGTAACATGACAATCGTCCCCAACAGTCACCTGTAACATGACAATCGTCCCCAACAGTCACCTGTAACATGACAATTGTCCCCAACAGTCACCTGTAACATGACAATCGTCCCCAACAGTCACCTGTAACATGACAATAGTCTCCAACAGTCACCTGTAACATGACAATCGTCTCCAACAGTCACCTGTAACATAACAATCGTCCCCAACAGTCACCTGTAACATGACAATCGTCTCCAACAGTCACCTGTAACATGACAATCGTCCCCAACAGTCACCTGTAACATGACAATCGTCCCCAACAATCACCTGTAACATGACAATCGTCTCCAACAGTCACCTGTAACATGACAATCGTCCCCAACAGTCACCTGTAACATGACAATCGTCTCCAACAGTCACCTGTAACATGACAATCGTCTCCAACAGTCACCTGTAACATGACAATCGTCTCCAACAGTCACCTGTAACATGACAATCGTCTCCAACAGTCACCTGTAACATGACAATCATCTCCAACAGTCACCTGTAACATGACAATCGTCTCCAACAGTCACCTGTAACATGACAATCGTCCCCAACAGTCACCTGTAACATGACAATAGTCTCCAACAGTCAGCTGTAACATGACAATCGTCTCCAACAGTCACCTGTAACATGACAATAGTCTCCAACAGTCACCTGTAACATGACAATCGTCTCCGACAGTCACCTGTAACATGACAATCGTCTCCGACAGTCACCTGTAACATGACAATCGTCTCCAACAGTCACCTGTAACATGACAATCGTCTCCAACAGTCACCTGTAACATGACAATCGTCTCCAACAGTCACCTGTAACATGACAATAGTCTCCAACAGTCACCTGTAACATGACAATCGTCTCCAACAGTCACCTGTAACATGACAATCGTCTCCAACAGTCACCTGTAACATGACAATCGTCTCCAACAGTCACCTGTAACATGACAATAGTCTCCAACAGTCACCTGTAACATGACAATCGTCTCCAACAGTCACCTGTAACATGACAATCGTCCCCAACAGTCACCTGTAACATGACAATCGTCCCCAACAGTCACCTGTAACATGACAATCGTCCCCAACAGTCACCTGTAACATGACAATCGTCCCCAACAGTCACCTGTAACATGACAATCGTCTCCAACAGTCACCTGTATCATGACAATCGTCTCCAACAGTCACCTGTAACATGACAATCGTCTCCAACAGTCACCTGTAACATGACAATCGTCCCCAACAGTCACCTGTAACATGACAATCGTCCCCAACAGTCACCTGTAACATGACAATCGTCCCCAACAGTCACCTGTAACATGACAATCGTCCCCAACAGTCACCTGTAACATGACAATCGTCTCCAACAGTCACCTGTAACATGACAATCGTCTCCAACAGTCACCTGTAACATGACAATCGTCTCCAACAGTCACCTGTAACATGACAATCGTCTCCAACAGTCACCTGTAACATGACAATCGTCCCCAACAGTCACCTGTAACATGACAATCGTCCCCAACAGTCACCTGTAACATGACAATCGTCCCCAACAGTCACCTGTAACATGACAATCGTCCCCAACAGTCACCTGTAACATGACAATCGTCTCCAACAGTCACCTGTAACATGACAATCGTCTCCAACAGTCACCTGTAACATGACAATCGTCTCCAACAGTCACCTGTAACATGACAATCGTCCCCAACAGTCACCTGTAACAAGACAATCGTCCCCAACAGTCACCTGTAACATGACAATCGTCCCCAACAGTCACCTGTAACATGACAATCGTCCCCAACAATCACCTGTAACATGACAATCGTCCCCAACAGTCACCTGTAACATGACAATCGTCTCCAACAGTCACCTGTAACATGACAATCGTCCCCAACAGTCACCTGTAACATGACAATCGTCCCCAACAGTCACCTGTAACATGACAATCGTCCCCAACAGTCACCTGTAACATGACAATTGTCCCCAACAGTCACCTGTAACATGACAATCGTCCCCAACAGTCACCTGTAACATGACAATCGTCTCCAACAGTCACCTGTAACATGACAATCGTCCCCAACAGTCACCTGTAACAAGACAATCGTCCCCAACAGTCACCTGTAACATGACAATCGTCCCCAACAGTCGCCTGTAACATGACAATCGTCCCCAACAGTCACTTGTAACATGACAATAGTCTCCAACAGTCACCTGTAACATGACAATCGTCTCCAACAGTCACCTGTAACATGACAATCGTCCCCAACAGTCACCTGTAACAAGACAATCGTCCCCAACAGTCACCTGTAACATGACAATCGTCCCCAACAGTCACCTGTAACATGACAATCGTCCCCAACAGTCACCTGTAACATGACAATCGTCCCCAACAGTCACCTGTAACATGACAATCGTCCCCAACAGTCACCTGTAACAAGACAATCGTCTCCAACAGTCACCTGTAACATGACAATCGTCTCCAACAGTCACCTGTAACATGACAATCGTCTCCAACAGTCACCTGTAACATGACAATCGTCTCCAACAGTCACCTGTAACATGACAATCGTCTCCAACAGTCACCTGTAACATGACAATCGTCTCCAACAGTCACCTGTAACATGACAATCGTCTCCAACAGTCACCTGTAACATGACAATCGTCTCCAACAGTCACCTGTAACATGACAATCGTCTCCAGCAGTCACCTGTAACATGACAATCGTCCCCAACAGTCACCTGTAACATGACAATCGTCTCCAACAGTCACCTGTAACATGACAATCGTCCCCAACAGTCACCTGTAACATGACAATCGTCTCCAACAATCACCTGTAACATGACAATCGTCTCCGACAGTCACCTGTAACATGACAATCATCCCCAACAGTCACCTGTAACATGACAATCGTCTCCAACAGTTACCTGTAACATGACAATCGTTCCCAACAGTCACCTGTAACATGACAATCGTTCCCAACAGTCACCTGTAACATGACAATCGTCCCCAACAGTCACCTGTAACATGACAATCATCCCCAACAGTCACCTGTAACATGACAATCGTCTCCAACAGTCACCTGTAACATGACAATCGTCCCCAACAGTCACCTGTAACATGACAATCGTCCCCAACAGTCACCTGTAACATGACAATCGTCCCCAACAGTCACCTGTAACAAGACAATCGTCTCCAACAGTCACCTGTAACATGACAATCGTCTCCAACAGTCACCTGTAACATGACAATCGTCTCCAACAGTCACCTGTAACATGACAATCGTCTCCAACAGTCACCTGTAACATGACAATCGTCTCCAACAGTCACCTGTAACATGACAATCGTCTCCAACAGTCACCTGTAACATGACAATCGTCTCCAACAGTCACCTGTAACATGACAATCGTCTCCAGCAGTCACCTGTAACATGACAATCGTCCCCAACAGTCACCTGTAACATGACAATCGTCTCCAACAGTCACCTGTAACATGACAATCGTCCCCAACAGTCACCTGTAACATGACAATCGTCTCCAACAATCACCTGTAACATGACAATCGTCTCCGACAGTCACCTGTAACATGACAATCATCCCCAACAGTCACCTGTAACATGACAATCGTCTCCAACAGTTACCTGTAACATGACAATCGTTCCCAACAGTCACCTGTAACATGACAATCGTTCCCAACAGTCACCTGTAACATGACAATCGTCTCCAACAGTCACCTGTAACATGACAATCGTCCCCAACAGTCACCTGTAACATGACAATCGTCTCCAACAGTCACCTGTAACATGACAATCGTCCCCAACAGTCACCTGTAACATGACAATCGTTCCCAACAGTCACATGTAACATGACAATCGTCTCCAACAGTCACCTGTAACATGACAATAGTCTCCAACAGTCACCTGTAACATGACAATAGTCTCCAACAGTCACCTGTAACATGACAATCGTCCCCAACAGTCACCTGTAACATGACAATCGTCCCCAACAGTCACCTGTAACATGACAATCGTCCCCAACAGTCACCTGTAACATGACAATCGTCCCCAACAGTCACCTGTAACATGACAATAGTCTCCAACAGTCACCTGTAACATGACAATCGTCTCCAACAGTCACCTGTAACATGACAATCGTCTCCAACAGTCACCTGTAACATGACAATCGTCCCCAACAGTCACCTGTAACATGACAATCGTCTCCAACAGTCACCTGTAACATGACAATAGTCTCCAACAGTCACCTGTAACATGACAATCGTCTCCAACAGTCACCTGTAACATGACAATCGTCCCCAACAGTCACCTGTAACATGACAATCGTCTCCAACAGTCACCTGTAACATGACAATCGTCTCCAACAGTCACCTGTAACATGACAATCGTCTCCAACAGTCACCTGTAACATGACAATCGTCCCCAACAGTCACCTGTAACATGACAATCGTCTCCAACAGTCACCTGTAACATGACAATCGTCTCCAACAGTCACCTGTAACATGACAATCGTCTCCAACAGTCACCTGTAACATGACAATCGTCTCCAACAGTCACCTGTAACATGACAATCGTCTCCAACAGTCACCTGTAACATGACAATCGTCTCCAACAGTCACCTGTAACATGACAATCGTCTCCAGCAGTCACCTGTAACATGACAATCGTCCCCAACAGTCACCTGTAACATGACAATCGTCTCCAACAGTCACCTGTAACATGACAATCGTCCCCAACAGTCACCTGTAACATGACAATCGTCTCCAACAATCACCTGTAACATGACAATCGTCTCCGACAGTCACCTGTAACATGACAATCATCCCCAACAGTCACCTGTAACATGACAATCGTCTCCAACAGTTACCTGTAACATGACAATCGTTCCCAACAGTCACCTGTAACATGACAATCGTTCCCAACAGTCACCTGTAACATGACAATCGTCCCCAACAGTCACCTGTAACATGACAATCATCCCCAACAATCACCTGTAACATGACAATCGTCCCCAACAGTCACCTGTAACATGACAATCGTCTCCAACAGTCACCTGTAACATGACAATCGTCCCCAACAGTCACCTGTAACATGACAATCGTTCCCAACAGTCACATGTAACATGACAATCGTCTCCAACAGTCACCTGTAACATGACAATAGTCTCCAACAGTCACCTGTAACATGACAATAGTCTCCAACAGTCACCTGTAACATGACAATCGTCCCCAACAGTCACCTGTAACATGACAATCGTCCCCAACAGTCACCTGTAACATGACAATCGTCCCCAACAGTCACCTGTAACATGACAATCGTCCCCAACAGTCACCTGTAACATGACAATCGTCTCCAACAGTCACCTGTAACATGACAATCGTCTCCAACAGTCACCTGTAACATGACAATCGTCTCCAACAGTCACCTGTAACATGACAATCGTCTCCAACAGTCACCTGTAACATGACAATCGTCCCCAACAGTCACCTGTAACATGACAATCGTCCCCAACAGTCACCTGTAACATGACAATCGTCTCCAACAGTCACCTGTAACATGACAATCGTCTCCAACAGTCACCTGTAACATGACAATCGTCTCCAACAGTCACCTGTAACATGACAATCGTCCCCAACAGTCACCTGTAACATGACAATCGTCCCCAACAGTCACCTGTAACATGACAATCGTCCCCAACAGTCAC
Source organism: Rana muscosa (assembly GCA_029206835.1). Lineage (NCBI taxonomy): Eukaryota > Metazoa > Chordata > Amphibia > Anura > Ranidae > Rana > Rana muscosa. Next base: position 207,259,781 of record CM055119.1, on the reverse strand, counting down.
CTGTAACATGACAATCGTCTCCAACAGTCACCTGTAACATGACAATCGTCTCCAACAGTCACCTGTAACATGACAATCGTCTCCAACAGTCACCTGTAACATGACAATCGTCCCCAACAGTCACCTGTAACAAGACAATCGTCCCCAACAGTCACCTGTAACATGACAATCGTCCCCAACAGTCACCTGTAACATGACAATCGTCCCCAACAATCACCTGTAACATGACAATCGTCCCCAACAGTCACCTGTAACATGACAATCGTCTCCAACAGTCACCTGTAACATGACAATCGTCCCCAACAGTCACCTGTAACATGACAATCGTCCCCAACAGTCACCTGTAACATGACAATCGTCCCCAACAGTCACCTGTAACATGACAATTGTCCCCAACAGTCACCTGTAACATGACAATCGTCCCCAACAGTCACCTGTAACATGACAATCGTCTCCAACAGTCACCTGTAACATGACAATCGTCCCCAACAGTCACCTGTAACAAGACAATCGTCCCCAACAGTCACCTGTAACATGACAATCGTCCCCAACAGTCGCCTGTAACATGACAATCGTCCCCAACAGTCACTTGTAACATGACAATAGTCTCCAACAGTCACCTGTAACATGACAATCGTCTCCAACAGTCACCTGTAACATGACAATCGTCCCCAACAGTCACCTGTAACAAGACAATCGTCCCCAACAGTCACCTGTAACATGACAATCGTCCCCAACAGTCACCTGTAACATGACAATCGTCCCCAACAGTCACCTGTAACATGACAATCGTCCCCAACAGTCACCTGTAACATGACAATCGTCCCCAACAGTCACCTGTAACAAGACAATCGTCTCCAACAGTCACCTGTAACATGACAATCGTCTCCAACAGTCACCTGTAACATGACAATCGTCTCCAACAGTCACCTGTAACATGACAATCGTCTCCAACAGTCACCTGTAACATGACAATCGTCTCCAACAGTCACCTGTAACATGACAATCGTCTCCAACAGTCACCTGTAACATGACAATCGTCTCCAACAGTCACCTGTAACATGACAATCGTCTCCAACAGTCACCTGTAACATGACAATAGTCTCCAACAGTCACCTGTAACATGACAATAGTCTCCAACAGTCACCTGTAACATGACAATCGTCTCCAACAGTCACCTGTAACATGACAATCGTCTCCAACAGTCACCTGTAACATGACAATCGTCTCCAACAGTCACCTGTAACATGACAATCGTCCCCAACAGTCACCTGGCTTAGTCTGTTTCTATGGGATGTGCCTAAAAATACATCATTCTGCTGAAACCCATAAAGATTTATAGATTACAGGAACTCCTTTCACCTATCCTGGACCTGAGCTTGTACCAAAGAACCCACTCACACCAATGACGGGGCACTATTCCTCCCACTGACACCAATGATGGGGCACTATTTCTTCCACTGACACCAATGATGGGACACTATTCCTCCCACTCACACCAATGACGGGGCACTATTCCTCCCACTGACACCAATGATGGGGCACTATTCCTCCCACTGACACCAATGATGGGGCACTATTTCTTCCACTGACACCAATGATGGGACACTATTCCTCCCACTCACACCAATGACGGGGCACTATTCCTCCAACTGACACCAATGATGGGACACTATTCCTCCCACTGACACCAATGATGGGGCACTATTCCTCTCACTGACACCAATGATGGGACACTATTCCTCTCACTGACACCAATGATGGGGCACTATTCCTCCCACTGACACCAATGATGGGGCACTATTCCTCCCACTGACACCAATGATGGGGCACTATTCCTCCCACTGACCCCAATGATGGGGCACTATTCCTCCCACTGATACCAATGATGGGGCATTATTCCTCTCACTGACACCAATGATGGGGCATTATTCCTCTCACTGACACCAATGATGGGGCACTATTCCTCTCACTGACACCAATGATGGGGCACTATTCCTCCCACTGACCCCAATGATGGGGCACTATTCCTCCCACTGACACCAATGATGGGGCTTTATTCCTCCCACTGACACCAATGATGGGGCACTATTCCTCCCACTGACACCAATGATGGGGCACTATTCCTCCCACTGACACCAATGATGGGGCATTATTCCTCTCACTGACACCAATGATGGGGCACTATTCCTCTCACTGACACCAATGATGGGGCACTATTCCTACCACTGACACCAATGATGGGGTAATATTCCTCCCACTGATACCAATGATGGGGCACTATTCCTCTCACTGACACCACCCCTTATGACATCACCATCCCATCATGCCCTTGGCTGTGACGTCATATGGAGCAGGGTCATCGGATGACATCACCCGGTGACCCCGCCCCATGCCTATATAAGTCATTGCGCACTGCACACATGGTATTTACAGCGGGAGAGACCGTCGTGTCAACATCGGAAGAAGAGCGGAGGGAAGAAGACAACGGAGAAGACCGGGCAAGAGCTAGCAAAAGAGTGGGCAAAAGAGCAGAAGAACCCGGCAGAAGGCACCGGACAGCGGGAAAAGAACCGGAGAGAGCGGAGAAGTCGGAAAAGACCCCCAGAGCTGCCTAATAAATTACTTAAAAAACCTGTGTAGTGTGTTTTATTTTTGACACTTTTTTTCCAGGTGAATGGGTAGGGGTACGATGTACCCCATACTCATTCACATAGGGTAGGGGGCGGGATCTGGGGGCCCCCTTAATAAAGGGGGCTCCTAGATTCCGATAAGCCCCCTGCCCGCGGACCCCGACAACCAACGGCCAGGGTTGTCGGGAAGAGGCCCTTGTCCTCATCAATATGGGGACAAGGTGCTTTGGGGTCTGGGGCCCCCCTGCCCCAAAGCACCCACCCCCCCCCCATGTTGAGGGCACGCAGCCTGGTATGGTTCAGGAGGATGTAAACATCCCATGTGACAGTAATAGACGGTGACAGGTCCTCTTTATGGAGAGATCTGGGGTCTATAATGAATGTAAACATCCCTTGTGACAGTAATAGGTGGTGACAGGTCCTCTTCAGGGAGGGATCGGGGATCTAAAAGACACCAAATCTCTCCTTTCCACATAAAAGTGTTTAGATCGCCAAAATCAGCCATTCTGATTTTTTTTTTAAATCGGCGCCATTGGCCGCTGAGTAAACCGGAAGTGACGTTGCTTCCGGGATTTTACATCAGAGCCGGATCCGGCTTTGTTCGGGTCTCGGCCTAGCCGGCGGAAGCTTCGGCTGGTGGCTCGGGTCGGGTCTCCTGGTGGGATGGGAGGCCCGGGAAAAGCGGCGGAAGGTGGAGGGAGGGGGAGGGCCGGGGGACGTCCCCTCCTGTTGCTTTAGGATAACAGCCTAGCTTTTAGCCGCATCTTTTGTTATTCCTAAAGAGCCGACCGCCCGCTCTAAAAAAAACGGTAGCGGGGTGATGCCTGCAGCTGCATATCATCCCGGTATAACCCCTTCAAGCCATAAACGCATATGTGCGTAAGGTCGGCGGGAAGGGGTTAAACTGTATCATAGTTAAAGTGGTCATTATTAGACATGTGCAGAACAAAATATTTGTTTCGTTTTGGATAGATTCGTTATGTTGCCAATTCCGTTTTTGTTATGGAATTTGTTTTGTTTGGTTTCATTTTCATTACATTTTGTTTCATTTATAAAACAAAACAGTGTTGCGCTTCCTAAATACAAAATAATTCCCCATAAAAATGAGAATAAGTGATTAACTTATAGCAAGGTACTGAGTGCACAATCAAATATGTTTATTAACTTTCTAACGAATTCCAACTTTTCAGAACGATTAGAATTCTGGGTCGGTCGAAAAACGATCAACCGATTCAAATTCTGTGTGAAGATATAGCTGGTTGTTGAGCAGCGGGCCGGGAAGCCGCCCTCGTCCTTAGCAACCGATGAGTCAACAGCTGTCAGCGGGCTTCTCCACTGACAGATGAATGTAGAGATAAAAAATGCCGGCAATAGAAAAATTTTACAAATTTTGTGGAAGACGGATGGGAAGGCGGCGATCAGAGGCATTACCTTAGGAGGCAGGAGGAAGGGAGAGACCTGGGCCTTTGCTTCTCCTCTCAGCCCAAACAGGAAGTGTGTCCTGAGCAGTGGTGGTGCGTCCATAGTGGGCGCAGGAGCACCGCCGCCTCTCTCTCCTCTCTCCTCGTCCGTCACTCACAACAACAATACATAGGTTCATGCATTGCATGAACCCATGTATTGTCACCGCCGCTGCCGCCCACTATTCAGGTGGCCGGCCCCCTGGCGAGTGCCGTTCATTTGAATAACAGCGGCTGGTTGGTTTTTGGAAGTGCCTATCAGAGCCTGTGGCCCTCAGGCTGTAATCGGCTTCAAATAGTTAACCAGGGGACGCACGGGGGGTGGTGCGTTCCTTGGTTAACACTGACAGGCGTCTCAGCCAATCAGGTTCACCGGGTCTGGTTACTGGTAACCTGATTGGCTGAAGCGACATCGAGGGCGGGAGAAGACGTGGAAGAAGGACGGCGCTGACCCGAGGAAGGTAACTGCAGGACTGGGGACAAACTGGCTGCATTTGGGGGGAAACTGGCTGCATTTGGGGTGAAACTGGCTGTATTTGGGGACAAACTGGCTGCATTTGGGGACAAACTGGCTGTATTTGGGAACAAACTGGCTGTATTTGGGGGAAACTGGCTGTATTTGGGGTCAAACTGGCTGTATTTAGGGGAAACTGGCTGCATTTGGGGACAAACTGGCTGTATTTGGGGACAAACTGGCTGTATTTGGGGGAAACTGGCTGTATTTGGGGTCAAACTGGCTGCATTTGGGGACAAACTGGTTGCATTTGAGGGGGTAAACTGGTGGCGCTTGGGCACAGTGGCTGCGTTTAATGGGCACAGTGGCGGTAATTGATGATTTTTTTTTTCAGCTTGTTTGCACCCCCCAAAAAATTTGAGCACCAGCCGCCACTGGTCCTGAGACCTGATTGGCCAAGGAGTCCTAAGCCTCTCTGGCCAATCGGGTCTCAGGACCTGCTTCCTGATTGACAAGGAGGAGAATCAGGAGAATCTGCACCGTGAGCCTCCGGCTCTAATCACATGCTTCAAAAAAAAAAAAAAACAAACATCGGAATCTATGCGTCCGGCGCCCTGCATGTATATTAGGAGGCTGGGCGCATGGATTAGGGGGGCGGCGCCCCTGTGCCCCTTATGGACGGGCCCCCTTAAAGCTCTCGGCAGGTTAAATAACTCCTCTACAGATGTCTGAGCCTCGTATTCTCAGGGACAGAGTGTAAGCCTCGTTGTTTCCACCGTCACGTCGCCTTCAGTCCAATCACGTAACGGCACAAACGTTGCGCCATTCCCAAGTTGCGTACCCTTAAAATCTAATTTCTGGCCCCCATATAAACCATAATCATTATACAGTATAGGGGCGCTTTGTATCCTCGCTCTGAGCGGGTAATGCAGTCCCAACCGCCGCGTACAGCCATAAATTACCGCACACGGGGCATAAAAGCGCGCTCCGTTATTGATAGTGTATTTAGGTCTGGAAACATAGCGCTGTAATGAGCCATTAGACAGCGTCTGAAATACTGACCGCCGTCCGCATTCTTCTATCGTCCTATACATTATATGAAGTGACATCTATGGCGGGCGGATTGGTGGATCGGAAAACGAGAATGAACATTTATGACTAAATATTCATTGCAAATCCTGCGCCGATGCAGCGTTTATGTCTGCGGGTTTCCAGCCTCGCATTCATTGACTTTTTTAGGAAACTGGAGTTTTAACATTTATATTGCACGCTTAGCATATCGCCGCGGTGCTTCGCCGCAAAATGCCATCAAATATACAGAGAAAGAATAAAGCAACACAACGACTTAAAGGGAAAGAGACCAGACCAGCTGCTGGCGATCTCTATGAAGACGATCACAATGGATAATATACAAGGTCCCATCATTAGTCAGTCCTGATACATTGTTTCCTATTGAAAGCTGTGAAGGTCGCGGGGGGGGGGGGGGGGATAGTGGTGTTCCCATGCTGCCGTGCTTTGTGCCGCAGAAAAACTATGACTGCTGTCCCATTTGGCAGGCAGGACCGCCAACAAATCCAACCCATTCATGCAAATGGAGATGTGCCGTATACAAAAAATGTAGCGCTATGCGTGAAAATACAGATAACAATGACACCCAAGTGTAGTGCTCTAAATGACTTAAATCACAAAACACTGAAAATGAGTCCAACTGTGAAAAAATGGTACTATATTAAGGAAAGTCTCTGACGACCGAACCATGGATGTTGCTGAAACTTCCAAAACAAAATGGTGACTTTCAAAGGACAATGACTTGTGACGTGACCACCACCACATAGAGGGGAGGCTTACCAGATGAAATGGACCCCAATAGACATACGTCCGTAGGGTCAAACAGGCTTCATATGTGTATATCCGTACATATGGGATCCTAATTGGCACTGCACACAATCTGTATCCAAATCCGGAATAAGTGAAGACACCCGATATCCAAGCTCAATGGGTAGTAAATAGTTCACATGGGAGTCATGGAGGAGGAAAGAAGGAGAGGGAACATAGCGTAATACCGTAAAGGATTTTTAATAAATGTGGGTAAATACACTTACATTCAATCCATGAACATAGCGCTTTGCAAAACACTCAGTGGCAGCAGTGGAATCTCCCGACGCGTTTCGCAATAACTTGCATCGTCTGGGGTGTACCTCCACCGTTGCCTGCATGTAATTTATAAATTTCAGGGGCCCCCTTGCATCCACCCATTGTGCAGTCACTTCCTGGAGATCAAAAATGGGGCTTGGGCGCACTAGCGTTGCTAGCCAGGTGCGGGGGGAGCGGGCCGCACCCGGGTGACACCCACCAGAGGGGTGACACCCGTGGGTAGCGCAGCGGCCACACTGACATTGCCCGCCCGCTGCCCTGTGCCTTAGGCTCACGCTGCGGCTGTGTCCCTCAGCGGAGCGGAAGGAAGCCGCCGCCCCCTCTGCCTCCTCTCTGTTTACATCCACAGAGGAGGAGGAGGAGCCCGCGCTCGAGAGACACACCGCTGTGTGTATCTGCCGCTCTGTTCTGAGGTCTGTAAGGTAAGGGGGGCATCTTTACTGATGGGGGGAGGGGGTGTCTGTACTGCTGGGGTCTGAACAAGAGGGAGTTTGCACCAGGGGGGGGCTGTAACTGAGGGGGGTGTCTGTACTGAGGGGGGTCTGGTACTGAGGGGGGTGTCTGTACTGAGGGGGGTGTCTGGTACTGAGGGGGGTGTCTGTACTGAGGGGGGTCTGGTACTGAGGGGGGTGTCTGTACTGAGGGGGGTATCTGTACTGAGGGGGTGTCTGTACTGAGGGGGGTGTCTGTACTGAGGGGGGGTCTGGTACTGAGGGGGGGTCTGGTACTGAGGGGGGGGTCTGGTACTGAGGGGGGTGTCTGTACTGAGGGGGGGGTCTGGTACTGAGGGGGGGTCTGGTACTGAGGGGGGTCTGTAACTGAGGGGGGATCTGTAACTGAGGGGGATCTGTAACTGAGGGGGTGTCTGTTACTGAGGGGGGTCTGTTACTGAGGGAGGTGTCTGTACTGAGGGGGGTGTCTGTACTGAGGGGGGATTGGTACTGAGGGGGGTGTCTGTACTGAGGGGGGGGTCTGGTACTGAGGGGGGTGTCTGTACTGAGGGGGGTGTCTGTACTGAGGGGGGGTCTGGTACTGAGGGGGGGTCTGTAACTGAGGGGGGGTCTGTAACTGAGGGGGGATCTGTAACTGAGGGGGTGTCTGTTACTGAGGGGGGTCTGTTACTGAGGGGGGTGTCTGTACTGAGGGGGGTGTCTGTACGAGGGGGGTCTGTAACTGAGGGGGTGTCTGTAACTGAGGGGGTCTGCACTGAGGTGGGGGTGTCTGTACTTATGGAGCAGTCTGCACTGAGGTGGGGGTGTCTGTACTGAGGGGGAGGTTCATACTGAGGGAGGCGGGTCTATATTGATGGCGGGGAGTCTGTACTTAGTGGAGCGGGTTTGTACTGAGGGAGGGGATCTATACTGTGGGAGGGGGGTCTGTAGTTAGTGGAGGGGGGTCTGTACTGAGGGGGGACTATAGTTGTTGGGGGGTGACACCATTTTTTTTTGCACCGGGTGACACCAACCCTAGTGACGCCACTGCTTGGGCGTGCGTTCCACGCCTCTCTATGAAATCCCCACATAGAGTGTCAATCTCAAAATGGCGCTTGGGCATGCGTTCCACGCCTCTCTATGAAATCCCCTCATAGAGCGTCAATGTGTCCAAATATAAAGGTTGTGATGGCAAGAAGGGGAGGGGGAAAGGGCCACTTACTGTGTTAAGATGTTGACCTGTTACTCCATGTCTGACACAAAAGAGAACCGGCCCAAAAAAACAAACATAGAGCGTGACCGAGCGTCCACCGTCGCGGCCATGACGTCACGCCCGAACCACGTGATGAAATCACGTGACTATCAGGCAACACCGCAGACGTATGGACGCTCGTACCGGGTCGCGACGGCGTGATTGCATCATCATGCACCAACGCCGCGCCCCCCGGAAGTGAGAGGCTCTTCTTGACAAATGGGTTGCGCTGCGCTCCACCGCCGTAAGGCAACGGAGAGCGTAAAACGCAAACAAATGGGCTATAACTGGTCTGCGGAAATGTAACTAATTATCCAAACCAGGCCAGAACAGGAAAAGAAATTTAATTCTTTAATAAGGACACAAGGCTATAACTGCAAGTGTAACCACGTTAAAATGATTACAATTGATTAATAGAAATCAACTGAAACTAAAAACATATACAGGAAAATAGCTGAATAAGTAAAAATAATTATGGTTAAAAATAAATTAAAAATAGGTGTTAGTGGCAGAAAAGGGATAATTAATCCAATGTTAACTGTAGTTAACAATATGATTAAATGCGGCAAGCATCTCTTGTATAGAGTGAGGCCTCGTACACACGGCCGAGATTCTCGTTGAAAAAAACATGTCGTTTTTTTCAACGAGATTCTGGGACAAGAAACTTGTCCCGGCCGAGTGTACACACGCTCGTTTCAAAGAACCCGCGGTTCTTTGAAAGGAGCGTACGCGGTGACGTCATTGACTACGTCGAGCATGCGCTCGTCACATTCGATGCCGTCGCCGCCATCTTGGTATACCCTGTCTATGCCTAGGAAGCTACCGCGCATGCGTCGAATTCATTTCGAACATGTGCGGGCTTCCGGGAGGACAGGCAAGTGTACACACACTCACTTTTCTCGTCGAGAAACATGCCGAGGAGAATCTCGACGAGAAAATAGAGAGCAGGTTCTCTATTTTCTCGTCGAGGTTTCTTGTCGGTTTTCTCGACGAGAAACCCGATAGCCGCGTACACACGACCGATTTACTCGGCAAGACCTCTCTGCCAGCAAGTTTCTTGCTGGTTCTTGCCGAGAAAATCGGTCGTGTGTACGAGGCCTTAGCTCTTAAAATGGAACAGACAGGGACCTCAAACTGTCAGGATCAATATCAAGAGAGAGCCCACATACCTCAAAGAAAGACTGCTCAATAGATGGACCAGGAGGTAGTCCCAAATCGCAACATACAACACCAAATGCAACCATACATAATACAGTAGGTTATAGGCATATATTGAATTATATGTGCCAAGAAATTAAAAACTATCCAAGAAAAAGCAGGAAATTGGGTCCACAATCGAACAGAAACAACCATTTCTAAGACTGGTCGATGAAGGAATTGATATGGAGATGTGCCGCAAATGAATGCAGTTGGGGCACATTTGGTACGGCATTTACTATCACCTCCACACCGTCAGACAAAACGCCTCTGAAAAGAACTCAGAATTTGGATCGTTTTTCAGAGGTGCAGCAATCTTGCCTTACTTGTAAACGTAGCATAACCCTGACCCCAACACTATCCGTAATAAAAAACCTAACACTATCCCCAACACTATCCCTAACCCCAACACTATCCCTAACCCCAACACTATCCCCAACACTATCCCTAACACTATCCCTAACACTATCCCTAACACTATCTCTAACACTATCCCTAACACTATCTCTAACACTATCTCTAACACTATCCCTAACACTATCCCTAACACTATCTCTAACACTATCCCTAACACTATCCCCAACACTATCCCTAACCCCAACACTATCCCCAACACTATCCCTAACCCCAACACTATCCCCAACACTATCCCTAACACTATCCCTAACACTATCTCTAACACTATCCCTAACACTATCCCTAACACTATCCCTAACACTATCTCTAACACTATCCCTAACACTATCCCCAACACTATCCCTAACCCCAACACTATCCCCAACACTATCCCTAACCCCAACACTATCCCCAACACTATCCCTAACCCCAACACTATCCCCAACACTATCCCCAACACTATCCCTAACACTATCCCTAACACTATCCCTAACACTATCCCTAACACTATCCCTAACACTATCTCTAACACTATCCCTAACACTATCCCCAACACTATCCCTAACCCCAACACTATCCCTAACACTATCCCTAACCCCAACACTATCCCCAACACTATCCCCAACACTATCCGTAATAAAAAACCTAACACTATCCCCAACACTATCCCTAACCCCAACACTATCCCTAACCCCAACACTATCCCCAACACTATCCCTAACACTATCCCTAACACTATCCCTAACACTATCTCTAACACTATCCCTAACACTATCCCTAACACTATCTCTAACACTATCCCTAACACTATCTCTAACACTATCTCTAACACTATCTCTAACCCCAACACTATCCCCAACACTATCCCTAACCCCAACACTATCCCCAACACTATCCCTAACCCCAACACTATCCCCAACACTATCCCCAACACTATCCGTAATAAAAAACCTAACACTATCCCCAACACTATCCCTAACCCCAACACTATCCCTAACCCCAACACTATCCCCAACACTATCCCTAACACTATCCCTAACACTATCCCTAACACTATCCCTAACACTATCCCTAACACTATCTCTAACACTATCTCTAACACTATCCCTAACACTATCTCTAACACTATCTCTAACACTATCCCTAACCCCAACACTATCCCCAACACTATCCCTAACCCCAACACTATCCCCAACACTATCCCTAACCCCAACACTATCCCCAACACTATCCCCAACACTATCCGTAATAAAAAACCTAACACTATCCCCAACACTATCCCTAACCCCAACACTATCCCTAACCCCAACACTATCCCCAACACTATCCCTAACACTATCCCTAACACTATCCCTAACACTATCTCTAACACTATCCCTAACACTATCCCTAACACTATCTCTAACACTATCCCTAACACTATCTCTAACACTATCTCTAACACTATCTCTAACCCCAACACTATCCCTAACCCCAACACTATCCCCAACACTATCCCTAACCCCAACACTATCCCCAACACTATCCGTAATAAAAAACCTAACACTATCCCCAACACTATCCCTAACCCCAACACTATCCCTAACCCCAACACTATCCCCAACACTATCCCTAACACTATCCCTAACACTATCCCTAACACTATCTCTAACACTATCCCTAACACTATCTCTAACACTATCTCTAACACTATCCCTAACCCCAACACTATCCCCAACACTATCCCTAACCCCAACACTATCCCCAACACTATCCCTAACCCCAACACTATCCCCAACACTATCCCCAACACTATCCGTAATAAAAAACCTAACACTATCCCCAACACTATCCCTAACCCCAACACTATCCCTAACCCCAACACTATCCCCAACACTATCCCTAACACTATCCCTAACACTATCCCTAACACTATCTCTAACACTATCCCTAACACTATCCCTAACACTATCTCTAACACTATCCCTAACACTATCTCTAACACTATCTCTAACACTATCTCTAACCCCAACACTATCCCCAACACTATCCCTAACCCCAACACTATCCCCAACACTATCCCTAACCCCAACACTATCCCCAACACTATCCCCAACACTATCCGTAATAAAAAACCTAACACTATCCCCAACACTATCCCTAACCCCAACACTATCCCTAACCCCAACACTATCCCCAACACTATCCCTAACACTATCCCTAACACTATCCCTAACACTATCCCTAACACTATCTCTAACACTATCCCTAACACTATCTCTAACACTATCTCTAACACTATCCCTAACCCCAACACTATCCCCAACACTATCCCCAACACTATCCCTAACCCCAACACTATCCCCAACACTATCCCTAACCCCAACACTATCCCCAACACTATCCGTAATAAAAAACCTAACACTATCCCCAACACTATCCCTAACCCCAACACTATCCCTAACCCCAACACTATCCCCAACACTATCCCTAACACTATCCCTAACACTATCCCCAACACTATCCCTAACCCCAACACTATCCCTAACACTATCCCTAACACTATCCCTAACACTATCCCTAACACTATCCCTAACACTATCTCTAACACTATATCTAACCCCAACACTATCCCCAACACTATCCCTAACCCCAACACTATCCCCAACACTATCCCTAACCCCAACACTATCCCCAACACTATCCCCAACACTATCCGTAATAAAAAACCTAACACTATCCCCAACACTATCCCTAACCCCAACACTATCCCTAACCCCAACACTATCCCCAACACTATCCCTAACACTATCCCTAACACTATCCCTAACACTATCTCTAACACTATCTCTAACACTATCCCTAACCCCAACACTATCCCCAACACTATCCCCAACACTATCCCTAACCCCAACACTATCCCCAACACTATCCCTAACCCCAACACTATCCCCAACACTATCCCTAACCCCAACACTATCCCCAACACTATCCGTAATAAAAAACCTAACACTATCCCCAACACTATCCCTAACCCCAACACTATCCCTAACCCCAACACTATCCCCAACACTATCCCTAACACTATCCCTAACACTATCCCCAACACTATCCCTAATAGGGATGAGCTTCGTGTTCGAGTCGAACATACGTTCGACTCGAACATCGGCTGTTCGATCGTTCGACGAAGATCGAACGATTTGGGCCGTTCGCGCCAAATTCGAGTGACGCGAACGGCCCACAATGCACTACGCCATCGCAGTGTCATCCAGGCGCTGTGATTGGCCAAGCATGCACTGTGACCCCGCATGCTTGGCCAATCACAGCGCCGGCAGCGAGGAGAGCAATGATTGGCCACAGGCAGGATGCCTGTGGCCAATTATTGCTGAGGGGGTTTAGTACACGCCCCACACTATAAAAGGCCGCCAGCACGGCGGCCTAGTGTAGTGTGTTCCGGAGCAGGGATAGAGCAGCATAGGCAGGGACAGTGACTTTTCTTTCTTTCTTGCTTAACCTGGATTCCTTTAGTTTAGGGAAAGAGAAGGATAGGTAGGGAGAGTGTCAGTGTGTTTTGTGCTTGTGCTATATTGTGCTTAAAAAAAACATTTTTTCTAGGGACAGAAAACTGTAGGTAGGGAGAGTGTGTCAGTTTCTTTCACTGTCAAAGTCCTTGTTTCCAGGGACCTGGAAGGACAGTGAGTGAATTCTCCTTGTGCTATATTGTGCTTAAAAAAAACATTTTTTCTAGGGACAGAAAACTGTAGGTAGGGAGAGTGTGTCAGTTTCTTTCACTGTCAAAGTCCTTGTTTCCAGGGACCTGGAAGGACAGTAAGGTAATTCTCCTTGTGCTAAATTGTGCTTAAAAAAAACATTTTTTCTAGGGACAGAAAACTGTAGGTAGGGAGAGTGTGTCAGTTTCTTTCACTGTCAAAGTCCTTGTTTCCAGGGACCTGGAAGGACAGTGAGGTAATTCTCCTTGTGCTAAATTGTGCTTAAAAAAAACATTTTTTTCTAGGGACAGAAAACTGTAGGTAGGGAGTGTGTGTCAGTTTCTTTCACTGTCAAAGTCCTTGTTTCCAGGGACCTGGAAGGACAGTGAGTGAATTCTCCTTGTGCTATATTGTGCTTAAAAAAAACATTTTTTCTAGGGACAGAAAACTGTAGGTAGGGAGAGTGTGTCAGTTTCTTTCACTGTCAAAGTCCTTGTTTCCAGGGACCTGGAAGGACAGTGAGGTAATTCTCCTTGTGCTAAATTGTGCTTAAAAAAAACATTTTTTCTAGGGACAGAAAACTGTAGGTAGGGAGAGTGTGTCAGTTTCTTTCACTGTCAAAGTCCTTGTTTCCAGGGACCTGGAAGGACAGTGAGGTAATTCTCCTTGTGCTAAATTGTGCTTAAAAAAAACATTTTTTCTAGGGACAGAAAACTGTAGGTAGGGAGAGTGTGTCAGTTTCTTTCACTGTCAAAGTCCTTGTTTCCAGGGACCTGGAAGGACAGTGAGGTAATTCTCCTTGTGCTAAATTGTGCTTAAAAAAAACATTTTTTCTAGGGACAGAAAACTGTAGGTAGGGAGAGTGTGTCAGTTTCTTTCACTGTCAAAGTCCTTGTTTCCAGGGACCTGGAAGGACAGTGAGGTAATTCTCCTTGTGCTAAATTGTGCTTAAAAAAAACATTTTTTCTAGGGACAGAAAACTGTAGGTAGGGAGAGTGTGTCAGTTTCTTTCACTGTCAAAGTCCTTGTTTCCAGGGACCTGGAAGGACAGTGAATGAATTCTCCTTGTGCTATATTGTGCTTAAAAAAAACATTTTTTCTAGGGACAGAAAACTGTAGGTAGGGAGAGTGTGTCAGTTTCTTTCACTGTCAAAGTCCTTGTTTCCAGGGACCTGGAAGGACAGTGAGGTAATTCTCCTTGTGCTAAATTGTGCTTAAAAAAAACATTTTTTCTAGGGACAGAAAACTGTAGGTAGGGAGAGTGTGTCAGTTTCTTTCACTGTCAAAGTCCTTGTTTCCAGGGACCTGGAAGGACAGTGAGGTAATTCTCCTTGTGCTATATTGTGCTTAAAAAAAACATTTTTTCTAGGGACAGAAAACTGTAGGTAGGGAGAGTGTGTCAGTTTCTTTCACTGTCAAAGTCCTTGTTTCCAGGGACCTGGAAGGACAGTGAGTGAATTCTCCTTGTGCTAAATTGTGCTTAAAAAAAACATTTTTTCTAGGGACAGAAAACTGTAGGTAGGGAGAGTGTGTCAGTTTCTTTCACTGTCAAAGTCCTTGTTTCCAGGGACCTGGAAGGACAGTGAGGTAATTCTCCTTGTGCTAAATTGTGCTTAAAAAAAACATTTTTTCTAGGGACAGAAAACTGTAGGTAGGGAGAGTGTGTCAGTTTCTTTCACTGTCAAAGTCCTTGTTTCCAGGGACCTGGAAGGACAGTGAGGTAATTCTCCTTGTGCTAAATTGTGCTTAAAAAAAACATTTTTTCTAGGGACAGAAAACTGTAGGTAGGGAGAGTGTGTCAGTTTCTTTCACTGTCAAAGTCCTTGTTTCCAGGGACCTGGAAGGACAGTGAGGTAATTCTCCTTGTGCTAAATTGTGCTTAAAAAAAACATTTTTTCTAGGGACAGAAAACTGTAGGTAGGGAGAGTGTGTCAGTTTCTTTCACTGTCAAAGTCCTTGTTTCCAGGGACCTGGAAGGACAGTGAGGTAATTCTCCTTGTGCTAAATTGTGCTTAAAAAAAACATTTTTTCTAGGGACAGAAAACTGTAGGTAGGGAGAGTGTGTCAGTTTCTTTCACTGTCAAAGTCCTTGTTTCCAGGGACCTGGAAGGACAGTGAGTGAATTCTCCTTGTGCTAAATTGTGCTTAAAAAAAACATTTTTCTAGGGACAGAAAACTGTAGGTAGGGAGAGTGTGTCAGTTTCTTTCACTGTCAAAGTCCTTGTTTCCAGGGACCTGGAAGGACAGTGAGGTAATTCTCCTTGTGCTAAATTGTGCTTAAAAAAAAAAAAATTTCTAGGGACAGAAAACTGTAGGTAGGGAGAGTGTGTCAGTTTCTTTCACTGTCAAAGTCCTTGTTTCAAGGGACAGAGAAGGACACCTGAAGGTAGCCCTTATTGCTTTTTTCCCATCTCCCTGCAGGCCATCTATTAGAATGTCTGGAAGGCAAACAAGGAGAGGCAGACAGTCAGGAGGCAATAAAAGAGGGCAAGCAGGCTCTGTGTCTGGGGGCAACAGTGCTGGTCGTGGACGCGGTGCATTGTCATCAGCACATGGCCATGGGACACGCTTGTCCTTCTTTTCGGCAGCTGGACATGTTGAGCCACATCATGCCGAAGACTTGGTAGAGTGGATGACCAAGCCCTCCTCCTCCTCCTCATCCTCTCTCACCCAGGCTCAGGGTACTGGAAAAGCAGCTGCCAAAGCGTCCTCTTCCCTGGTATCAATGTCAGACTCATCATCAGTCACTCCTTCCCTAGACCCACCATGTCCTCCTCCTGAGGAGTCCCCCGAACTGTTTCAGCACAGTGTTGGGTACATGCTCCAGGAGGATGCCCAGCGTTTCGAAGGGTCTGATGATGAAACCCAGCTACAGGAAGGCAGTAGCGTGAGAGCAGACAGAGGGGATGCTCAAGAAGGACACCAATCTGGCAGTCATGTTCCAGCAGCTGCAGCATACTGCCAGATTGCCTCCAGTGATGAGGAGGGAGGTGATGATGAGGTCACTGACTCCACGTGGGTGCCTAATAGGAGAGAGGAGGAGGAGGAGGATGAGGAGGAGGCACATCTCCAACGAGGCAGGATGCCCTTTGGTGGCCAGCGTAAGGGCAGTACACCGACGGAATCACACCGCAGAGCTCCGCCTGTGCAGGGCGCTGCCTCTGCCCGTCATTCAAAAAGTTCTTTGGTGTGGGCCTTTTTTGAGGCTAGTGCATCAGATCGCACAGCTGCTGTTTGCAACATATGTCTCAAGCGTATATCGCGTGGCCAAAACATCAGCCGCTTGGGTACCACATGCCTGACCAGACATATGTTGACCTGCCATGCAGCTCGTTGGCAAGCCTACCTCAAAGACCCACACCAAAGAACAAAGCGGACCTCTCCTTGCACCGCATCAGCTGGGATCTCCAACCCCACTATAACTTCAGTCCTCTCTGAAACATGCACTGAGAGGAATGAAGGTGTAGAATTAGGTGTGTCACAGCCAAGTACTTGCGGCCACTCTGCTAGCAGTACACCGACGTCCGATTCTAGCAGGCAAATTTCCCTGCCCCAGCTGCTGGACCGTCAAAAGAAGTTCACTCCCAGCCATCCACATGCCCAGCGGTTGAATGCTAGCTTGGCTAAATTGCTAGCGCTTCAACTGCTGCCTTTTCAGTTGGTAGACTCGGCCCCCTTCCGTGAGTTTGTGCAATGTGCGGTTCCTCAGTGGCAGGTTCCCAAACGCCACTTTTTCTCACGGAAGGCTATTCCGGCTCTCTACCGGCATGTGGAAGGCAATGTCTTGGCCTCGCTGGACAGGGCGGTCAGCGGTAAGGTGCATATTACCGCTGACTCATGGTCCAGCAGGCATGGACAGGGACGTTACCTTTCTTTCACGGCCCATTGGGTCACTCTTTTGGCAGCTGGGAAGGATGCAGGACAAGGTGCAGTAGTGTTGGAGGTTGTCCCACCGCCACGCCTCCAAAATGCTACTACTGGTTGTGACACACCTCTCTCCTCCACCCCCTCCTCTTCTTCTTCCTCCATGGCCTCTTCCTGTGGTTTGTCCTATGAACCAGCGGTGCTCCGTAGCCGTTCACGGGGCTACGCAAGTACGCAGGCAAAAAGATGCCATGCCGTGCTTGCGCTGGTGTGTTTGGGGGACAGAAGCCACACTGGGGCAGAGGTCCTGTCTGCTCTGCAGGGCCAGGCCGAGAGGTGGTTGACGCCACGCCAGCTTAAGCCAGGAATGGTGGTTTGCGACAATGGCACCAACCTCCTCTCCGCCCTCCGACAGGGACAACTGACCCATGTGCCCTGTGTGGCTCACGTCCTTAACCTGGTGGTGCAGCGGTTCTTGGGCAGGTACCCGGGCTTACAGGATGTCCTGAGGCAGGCCAGGAAAGTCTGTGTGCATTTCCGCAGATCTTATAATGCCAGTGCTCGCCTGGCTGAGCTGCAAAAGGAGTTGAACCTGCCCAAGAACCGCCTTATATGTGACATGCCCACCAGGTGGAACTCAACGTTGGCCATGCTGCAGCGGCTGCACACGCAGCAGAGGGCCATCAATGAGTACCTGTGCGACTACGGCACCAGGACAGGGTCAGGGGAGCTTGGTTTTTTTTCTCCACGCCAGTGGGGCATGATCAGGGATGCATGCACTGTCCTGGCACCATTTGAGGAGGCCACGAGGATGGTGAGCAGTGACAGTGCATGCATCAGTGACACTGTACCTCTTGTCCACCTGTTGGAGCACACGCTGCGTGGAATAATGGACAGGGCACTTGAGGCAGAACAGAGGCAGGAAGAGGAGGACTTCCTTGCCTCTCAAGGCCCCCTTTACCCAGACAGTGTTCCTTCTGTCCCACCCATCGCACAGGAAGAGGAGGAGGAGGAGGAGGAGGAGGAGGATTGTGTCAGCATGGAGGTGGAGGCTGGCACTCAGCATCATCAGCAGCAGTCTTTTAGGGATGATTTACAGTCCCAAGAAACCAGTGGACTTGTACGTGGCTGGGAGGAGGTGGCTGCGGATCATGTCGTCCTTAGTGACCCAGAGGACTCCGGAGCGAATACCTCAGCAAACCTACGCTGCATGGCCTCCCTGATCCTGCAAAGTCTGCGGAAGGATCCTCGTATTCTTCGGATCAAGGAGAGGGACCATACTGGCTGGCCACTCTCCTTGATCCACGGTACAAGGGTAAGGTTGCGGACCTTATGTTACCGTCGCAGAGGGAGCAGAGGATGAGACAACTCCGGGAGGCCTTGCAGAAAGGTCTGTGCAACGCGTTCCCAGAGACTGGGAGGTTACAAACTCCTGGTCCTGGACAACGAGTTGCTGAGGCTTCGGCCAGTCAAAGAAGGAGCGGTGGGGAAGGTGGCCGTCTGACCGATGCGTTCAGACAATTCTTTAGTCCGCAGCCCCAAAGTATGATCGGTTCCAGCAACCATCGCCAGCGTCTGATAAACATGGTGCAGGAATATCTAGGGGCAAGGTCAGACTTGGACACCTTCCCCACCGAAAATCCTCTGGCTTACTGGGTCTTGAGGATGGAACACTGGCCAGAGCTTGCACAGTATGCAATTGAGCTACTGGCCTGTCCTGCATCCAGCGTTCTTTCGGAACGCACATTCAGTGCTGCTGGAGGATTTGTCACGGATCACAGGGTGCGCCTGTCCACCGACTCGGTTGATCGACTGACTTTCATCAAGATGAACCAGTCTTGGATCACCACCAGCTACCACACACCTGATGCTGATATAACAGACTAATTGATTTTAACATGTCACATCCCTTCAAGACTGATGCTGATGCTGAGTGCCTGTGCTGTTATGTTGACTGGCTATCCTCCTCCTCCGAGTCCTCAATGATACGATTGATGATGATAGCTTGGAAGATCATTTTTGTTTATGGGTGCCGCCACCAGTGGCTAAGGCCCAATTTTTCAGCCCCTGTTTTACAGGGGCGTGTAATTACAATTTTTTTAGCAATAATTTGCCATAGGGCTCATTGCTGTGCTCCAAGTACAGTATCTGTGAGGGGTTGGAGTGTTGTGGCACCAGTGCCTAAGGCCCAATTTTTCAGCCCCTGTTTAACAGGGGCGTGTCATTACAATTTTTGAAGCAATACTTTGCAACAGGGCTCATTGCTGTGCTCCAAGTACAGTATCTGTGAGGGGTTGTAGTGTTGTGCCACCAGTGCCTAAGGCCCAATTTTTCAGCCCCTGTTCAACAGGGGCATGCAATTACAATTCTTGATCTAATAATTCACAGCAGGGTCCATTGCTGCACCCACCAAGAGTAACTCTGAGGGCTTACAGTGTTGTGGCAACGCCACCACCACCACCACCACGAAAGGCCCAATTTTTCAGCCCCTGTTCAAAAGGGGCATGTAATTACAATTCTTGATCTAATAATTCACAGCAGGGCCCATTCCTGCACCCACCAAGAGTAACTCTGAGGGCTTACAGTGTTGTGGCAACACCACCACCACCACCACCACCACGAAAGGCCCAATTTTTCAGCCCCTGTTCAACAGGGGCATGCAATTACAATTCTTGATCTAATAATTCACAGCAGGGCCCATTGCTGCACCCACCAAGAGTAACTGTCAGGGCTTACAGTGTTGTGGCACCAGCACCACCATCAAAGGCCCAATTTTTACTACCACTGTTCAACAATTATATGTAATTAAAATTCCTGATATAATAGTTGACAGCAGGGCGTTCCAGCACCAACCAAGAGTAACTGTGAGTGCTTACAGTGTTGTGCCAACACCAACAACTAAGGGGCCTATTTCTGCAGAGTATATACGGCAGGTCCCTACTTTCAAACATCCAACTTACAAACGACTCCTACTTGCAAACGCAAGAAGACAACAGGAAGTGAGAGGAAATCTACCACTAGGAAGGAAAATTCTCTCCTGTAAGAATAAATATGGGAGAAAGGTGTCTCCTCTGTACTGATGCTTTATCAGCAATCCTTGTTTCAAGAAAAACACCACATTTCAAAAACAGTTGTCATTGGGACGGAAAGTGAGGTGAAATGTTCTGAACAGGGGCACAGACAGCAAAACAAATGTTACAGGGGTGATAACCCTTACCTATGTTTCCCAAAAAGTTTAAAAATAGATTTTTGGGCTGGAGCTACACTTCAACAATGTACCTGTTCAAAATTACAAACAGACTCTACATAAGAACAAACCTACAGTCCCTGTCTTGTATGCACCGCCTGTATACGGCTGTTCAGAGTATATAGGGCCTTTTTTATTTTGTGTGCGGGGTTCCCCTTAATATCCATACAAGACCCAAAGGGGCTGGTAATGGGCTGGGGTAGGGGGGGGGGTCATGGGGTAGCTATGCCATTTTTCTTAAAGATTTTCATCCATATTACCGGGACCAGACATTACATTAAAGCCGCAAGCAGTTTTAAATGGCTTTTTTTTCCTTTAGAAGTGTCATTTTGTGCAGGGACAGTTCTAAACACGGGAAACACGTGGCACTTCACAGGCATACTTTAGACACCCCCCAGGTACGATATTTAAAGGAATATTTGACTTTTTTTTTTTCACTTTATGCATCATTAAAATGACTGCTCCCGAAAAACGACCGTTTTTAAAACTTCTTTTTGCATTGATACATGTCCCCTGGTGCAGAACCCGGGTTCCCAAACCCTTTTTATGACAATAACATGCATAATAGTTGTTATAATTAGCACTTTAGAATCCGAACGTTCGCATCCATTGTATTTAATAGGGTTCTAATGTTCGTTCCAACTTTCGGTCCGTTCGCGGGTTCTGGTGCGAACCGAACCCGGGGGTGTTCGGCTCATCACTAATCCCTAACCCCAACACTATCCCTAACACTATCCCTAACACTATCCCTAACACTATCTCTAACACTATCCCTAACACTATCCCTAACCCCAACACTATCCCCAACACTATAACTAACACTATCCCTAACACTATCCCCAACACTATCCCTAACCCCAACACTATCCCTAACACTATCCCTAACACTATCCCTAACACTATCCCTAACACTATCTCTAACACTATCCCTAACACTATCCCTAACACTATCCCTAACACTATCCCCAACACTATCCCTAACACTATCCCTAACACTATCCCCAACACTATCCCTAACCCCAACACTATCCCCAACACTATCCCCAACACTATCCGTAATAAAAAACCTAACACTATCCCCAACACTATCCCTAACCCCAACACTATCCCTAACCCCAACACTATCCCCAACACTATCCCTAACACTATCCCTAACACTATCCCTAACACTATCCCTAACACTATCCCTAACACTATCTCTAACACTATCCCTAACACTATCTCTAACACTATCCCTAACACTATCCCTAACACTATCCCTATCCCTAACACTATCTCTAACACTATCCCTAACACTATCCCTAACACTATCCCTAGCACTATCTCTAACACCATCCCTAACACTATCCCTAACACTATCCCTAACACTATCCCTAACACTATCCCTAACACTATCCCTAACACTATCCCTAACACTATCCCTAACACTATCTCTAACACTATCCCTAACACTATCCCTAACACTATCTCTAACACATCCCTAACACTATCTCTAACACTATCCCTAACACTATCCCTAACACTATCCCTATCCCTAACACTATCCCTAACACTATCCCCAACACTATCCCTAACCCCAACACTATCCCCAACACTATCCCTAACACTATCCCTAACACTATCCCTAACACTATCTCTAACACTATCCCTAACACTATCCCTAACACTATCTCTAACACATCCCTAACACTATCTCTAACACTATCCCTAACACTATCCCTAACACTATCCCTATCCCTAACACTATCCCTAACACTATCCCCAACACTATCCCTAACACTATCCCTAACACTATCCCTAACACTATCTCTAACACATCCCTAACACTATCTCTAACACTATCCCTAACACTATCCCTAACACTATCCCTATCCCTAACACTATCCCTAACACTATCCCCAACACTATCCCCAACACTATCCCTAACACTATCCCTAACACTATCCCTAACACTATCCCTAACACTATCCCTAACACTATCCCTAACACTATCCCTAACACTATTCCTAACACTATCCCTAACACTATCCCTAACACTATCCCTAACACTATCTCTAACACTATCCCTAACACTATCCCTAACACTATCCCTAACACTATCTCTAACACTATCCCTAACACTATCCCTAACACTATCCCTAACCCCAACACTATCCCTAACCCCAACACTATCCCCAACACTATCCCTAACACTATCCCTAACACTATCCCTAACACTATCTCTAACACTATCCCTAACACTATCTCTAACACTATCTCTAACACTATCCCTAACCCCAACACTATCCCCAACACTATCCCCAACACTATCCCTAACCCCAACACTATCCCCAACACTATCCCTAACCCCAACACTATCCCCAACACTATCCCTAACCCCAACACTATCCCCAACACTATCCCCAACACTATCCGTAATAAAAAACCTAACACTATCCCCAACACTATCCCTAACCCCAACACTATCCCCAACACTATCCCCAACACTATCCGTAATAAAAAACCTAACACTATCCCCAACACTATCCCTAACCCCAACACTATCCCTAACCCCAACACTATCCCCAACACTATCCCTAACACTATCCCTAACACTATCCCCAACACTATCCCTAACCCCAACACTATCCCTAACACTATCCCTAACACTATCCCTAACACTATCTCTAACACTATCCCTAACGCTATCCCTAACACTATCCCTAACACTATCTCTAACACTATCCCTAACACTATCTCTAACACTATCCCTAACACTATCTCTAACACTATCCCTAACACTATCCCTAACACTATCCCTAACCCCAACACTATCCCTAACCCCAACACTATCCCCAACACTATCCCTAACACTATCCCTAACACTATCCCTAACACTATCCCTAACACTATCCCTAACACTATCCCTAACACTATCTCTAACACTATCCCTAACACTATCCCTAACACTATCCCTAACACTATCCCTAACACTATCCCTAACACTATCTCTAACACTATCCCTAACACTATCCCTAACACTATCCCTAACACTATCCCTAACACTATCTCTAACACTATCCCTAACACTATCCCTAACACTATCCCTAACACTATCCCTAACACTATCCCTAACACTATCTCTAACACTATCCCTAACACTATCCCTAACACTATCCCTAACACTATCCCTAACACTATCTCTAACACTATCCCTAACACTATCCCTAACACTATCTCTAACACTATCCCTAACACTATCTCTAACACTATCTCTAACACTATCCCTAACCCCAACACTATCCCCAACACTATCCCCAACACTATCCCTAACCCCAACACTATCCCCAACACTATCCCTAACCCCAACACTATCCCCAACACTATCCCTAACCCCAACACTATCCCCAACACTATCCCCAACACTATCAGTAATAAAAAACCTAACACTATCCCCAACACTATCCCTAACCCCAACACTATCCCCAACACTATCCCCAACACTATCCGTAATAAAAAACCTAACACTATCCCCAACACTATCCCTAACCCCAACACTATCCCTAACCCCAACACTATCCCCAACACTATCCCTAACACTATCCCTAACACTATCCCCAACACTATCCCTAACCCCAACACTATCCCTAACACTATCCCTAACACTATCCCTAACACTATCTCTAACACTATCCCTAACACTATCCCTAACACTATCCCTAACACTATCTCTAACACTATCCCTAACACTATCTCTAACACTATCCCTAACACTATCTCTAACACTATCCCTAACACTATCCCTAACACTATCCCTAACCCCAACACTATCCCTAACCCCAACACTATCCCCAACACTATCCCTAACACTATCCCTAACACTATCCCTAACACTATCCCTAACACTATCCCTAACACTATCTCTAACACTATCCCTAACACTATCCCTAACACTATCTCTAACACTATCCCTAACACTATCCCTAACACTATCCCTAACACTATCCCTAACACTATCCCTAACACTATCCCTAACACTATCCCTAACACTATCCCTAACACTATCTCTAACACTATCCCTAACACTATCCCTAACACTATCCCTAACACTATCCCTAACACTATCCCTAACACTATCCCTAACCCTATCCCTAACACTATCCCTAACACTATCCCTAACACTATCCCTAACACTATCCCTAACACTATCCCTAACACTATCTCTAACACTATCTCTAACACTATCCCTAACACTATCCCCAACACTATCTCTAACACTATCCCTAACACTATCCCTAACACTATCTCTAACACTATCCCTAACACTATCCCTATCCCTATCCCTAACACTATCACTATCCCTAACACTATCCCTAACACTATCCCTAACACTATCCCTAACACTATCTCTAACACTATCCCTAACACTATCCCTAACACTATCCCTAACACTATCCCTAACACTATCTCTAACACTATCCCTAACACTATCCCTAACACTATCTCTAACACTATCCCTAACACTATCCCTAACACTATCCCTAACACTATCCCTAACACTATCTCTAACACTATCCCTAACACTATCCCTAACACTATCTCTAACACTATCCCTAACACTATCCCTAACACTATCTCTAACACTATCCCTAACACTATCCCTAACACTATCCCTAACACTATCTCTAACACTATCCCTAACACTATCCCTAACACTATCCCTAACACTATCTCTAACACTATCCCTAACACTATCCCTAACACTATCCCTAACACTATCTCTAACACTATCCCTAACACTATCCCTAACACTATCTCTAACACTATCCCTAACACTATCCCTAACACTATCCCTAACACTATCTCTAACACTATCCCTAACACTATCTCTAACACTATCCCTAACACTATCCCTAACACTATCCCTAACACTATCCCTAACACTATCTCTAACACTATCCCTAACACTATCCCTAACACTATCCCTAACACTATCTCTAACACTATTCCTAACACTATCCCTAACACTATCCCTAACACTATCCCTAACACTATCCCTAACACTATCCCTATCCCTAACACTATCCCTAACACTATCTCTAACACTATCCCTAACACTATCCCTAACACTATCCCTAACACTATCTCTAACACTATCCCTAACACTATACCTAACAGTATTACTATCCCTAACACTATCCCTAACACTATCCCTATCCCTAACACTATCCCTAACACTATCCCTAACACTATCCCTAACAGTATCACTATCCCTATTCCTAACACTATTCCTAACACTATTCCTAACACTATCCCTAACACTATCCCTAACAGTATCACTATCCCTATTCCTAACACTATTCCTAACACTATCCCTAACACTATCCCTAACAGTATCACTATCCCTATTCCTAACACTATTCCTAACACTATCCCTAACACTATACCTAACAGTATCACTATCCCTAACACTATCCCTATTCCTAACACTATTCCTAACACTATTCCTAACACTATCCCTAACAGTATCACTATCCCTAACACTATCCCTATTCCTAACACTATCTCTAACACTATACCTAACAGTATCACTATCCCTATCCCTAACACTATCACTATCCCTAACACTATACCTAACAGTATCACTATCCCTAACACTATCCCTATTCCTAACACTATTCCTAACACTATTCCTAACACTATTCCTAACACTATCCCTAACAGTATCACTATCCCTAACACTATCCCTATTCCTAACACTATCTCTAACACTATACCTAACAGTATCACTATCCCTAACACTATCCCTATTCCTAACACTATTCCTAACACTATTCCTAACACTATCCCTAACACTATCCCTAACAGTATCACTATCCCTAACACTATCCCTATTCCTAACACTATTCCTAACACTATTCCTAACACTATCCCTAACACTATCCCTAACACTATCCCTAACAGTATCACTATCCCTATTCCTAACACTATTTCTAACACTATCCCTAACACTATCCCTAACACTATCCCTAACACTATCTCTAACACTATCCCTAACACTATCCCTAACACTATCTCTAACACTATCCCTAACACTATCCCTAACACTATCCCTAACACTATCTCTAACACTATCCCTAACACTATCCCTAACACTATCCCTAACACTATCTCTAACACTATCCCTAACACTATCCCTAACACTATCCCTAACACTATCTCTAACACTATCCCTAACACTATCCCTAACACTATCTCTAACACTATCCCTAACACTATCCCTAACACTATCCCTAACACTATCTCTAACACTATCCCTAACACTATCTCTAACACTATCCCTAACACTATCCCTAACACTATCCCTAACACTATCTCTAACACTATCCCTAACACTATCCCTAACACTATCCCTAACACTATCTCTAACACTATTCCTAACACTATCCCTAACACTATCCCTAACACTATCCCTAACACTATCCCTAACACTATCCCTATCCCTAACACTATCCCTAACACTATCTCTAACACTATCCCTAACACTATCCCTAACACTATCCCTAACACTATCTCTAACACTATCCCTAACACTATACCTAACAGTATTACTATCCCTAACACTATCCCTAACACTATCCCTATCCCTAACACTATCCCTAACACTATCCCTAACACTATCCCTAACAGTATCACTATCCCTATTCCTAACACTATTCCTAACACTATTCCTAACACTATCCCTAACACTATCCCTAACACTATCCCTAACAGTATCACTATCCCTATTCCTAACACTATTCCTAACACTATCCCTAACACTATCCCTAACAGTATCACTATCCCTATTCCTAACACTATTCCTAACACTATCCCTAACACTATACCTAACAGTATCACTATCCCTAACACTATCCCTATTCCTAACACTATTCCTAACACTATTCCTAACACTATTCCTAACACTATCCCTAACAGTATCACTATCCCTAACACTATCCCTATTCCTAACACTATCTCTAACACTATACCTAACAGTATCACTATCCCTATCCCTAACACTATCACTATCCCTAACACTATACCTAACAGTATCACTATCCCTAACACTATCCCTATTCCTAACACTATTCCTAACACTATTCCTAACACTATTCCTAACACTATCCCTAACAGTATCACTATCCCTAACACTATCCCTATTCCTAACACTATCTCTAACACTATACCTAACAGTATCACTATCCCTAACACTATCCCTATTCCTAACACTATTCCTAACACTATTCCTAACACTATCCCTAACACTATCCCTAACAGTATCACTATCCCTAACACTATCCCTATTCCTAACACTATTCCTAACACTATTCCTAACACTATCCCTAACACTATCCCTAACACTATCCCTAACAGTATCACTATCCCTATTCCTAACACTATTTCTAACACTATCCCTAACACTATCCCTAACAGTATCACTATCCCTAACACTATCCCTATTCCTAACACTATTCCTAACACTATTCCTAACACTATCTCTAACACTATCCCTAACACTATCCCTAACAGTATCACTATCCCTAACACTATCCCTATTCCTAACACTATTCCTAACACTATTCCTAACACTATCCCTAACACTATCCCTAACAGTATCACTATCCCTAACACTATCCCTATTCCTAACACTATTCCTAACACTATTCCTAACACTATCCCTAACACTATCCCTAACACTATCCCTAACACTATCTCTAACACTATCCCTAACACTATCCCTATTCCTAACACTATTCCTAACACTATTCCTAACACTATCCCTAACACTATCCCTAACACTATCCCTAACACTATCCCTAACACTATCTCTAACACTATCCCTAACACTATCCCCAACACTATCTCTAACACTATCCCTAACACTATCCCTAACACTATCTCTAACACTATCCCTAACACTATCCCTATCCCTATCCCTAACACTATCACTATCCCTAACACTATCCCTAACACTATCCCTAACACTATCCCTAACACTATCTCTAACACTATCCCTAACACTATCCCTAACACTATCCCTAACACTATCCCTAACACTATCCCTAACACTATCTCTAACACTATCCCTAACACTATCCCTAACACTATTTCTAACACTATCCCTAACACTATCCCTAACACTATCCCTAACACTATCCCTAACACTATCTCTAACACTATCCCTAACACTATCCCTAACACTATCTCTAACACTATCCCTAACACTATCCCTAACACTATCTCTAACACTATCCCTAACACTATCCCTAACACTATCTCTAACACTATCCCTAACACTATCCCTAACACTATCCCTAACACTATCTCTAACACTATCCCTAACACTATCCCTAACACTATCCCTAACACTATCTCTAACACTATCCCTAACACTATCCCTAACACTATCTCTAACACTATCCCTAACACTATCCCTAACACTATCCCTAACACTATCCCTAACACTATCTCTAACACTATCCCTAACACTATCCCTAACACTATCTCTAACACTATCCCTAACACTATCCCTAACACTATCCCTAACACTATCCCTAACACTATCTCTAACACTATCCCTAACACTATCCCTAACACTATCCCTAACACTATCCCTAACACTATCTCTAACACTATCCCTAACACTATCCCTAACACTATCTCTAACACTATCCCTATCCCTAACACTATCCCTAACACTATCTCTAACACTATCCCTAACACTATCCCTAACACTATCCCTAACACTATCCCTAACACTATCCCTATCCCTAACACTATCCCTAACACTATCTCTAACACTATCCCTAACACTATCCCTAACACTATCCCTAACACTATCTCTAACACTATCCCTAACACTATACCTAACAGTATTACTATCCCTAACACTATCCCTATTCCTAACACTATTCCTAACACTATCCCTAACACTATCCCTAACACTATCCCTATCCCTAACACTATCCCTAACACTATCCCTAACACTATCCCTAACAGTATCACTATCCCTATTCCTAACACTATTCCTAACACTATTCCTAACACTATCCCTAACACTATCCCTAACACTATCCCTAACAGTATCACTATCCCTATTCCTAACACTATTCCTAACACTATCCCTAACAGTATCACTATCCCTATTCCTAACACTATTCCTAACACTATCCCTAACACTATCCCTAACAGTATCACTATCCCTATCCCTAACACTATCACTATCCCTAACACTATACCTAACAGTATCACTATCCCTAACACTATCCCTATTCCTAACACTATTCCTAACACTATTCCTAACACTACCCCTAACACTATACCTAACAGTATCACTATCCCTATCCCTAACACTATCACTATCCCTAACACTATACCTAACAGTATCACTATCCCTAACACTATCCCTATTCCTAACACTATTCCTAACACTATTCCTAACACTATTCCTAACACTATCCCTAACAGTATCACTATCCCTAACACTATCCCTATTCCTAACACTATTCCTAACACTATTCCTAACACTATCCCTAACACTATCCCTAACACTATCCCTAACAGTATCACTATCCCTATTCCTAACACTATTTCTAACACTATCCCTAACACTATCCCTAACAGTATCACTATCCCTAACACTATCCCTATTCCTAACACTATTCCTAACACTATTCCTAACACTATCTCTAACACTATCCCTAACACTATCTCTAACACTATCCCTAACACTATCCCTAACACTATCTCTAACACTATCCCTAACACTATCTCTAACACTATCCCTAACACTATCTCTAACACTATCCCTAACACTATCTCTAACACTATCTCTAACACTATCCCTAACACTATCCCTAACACTATCCCTAACACTATCCCTAACACTATCTCTAACACTATCCCTAACACTATCCCTAACACTATCCCTAACACTATCTCTAACACTATCTCTAACACTATCCCTAACACTATCTCTAACACTATCCCTAACACTATCCCTAACACTATCTCTAACACTATCTCTAACACTATCTCTAACACTATCTCTAACACTATCCCTAACACTATCCCTAACACTATCCCTAACACTATCTCTAACACTATCTCTAACACTATCCCTAACACTATCCCTAACACTATCCCTAACACTATCCCTAACACTATCCCTAACACTATCCCTAACACTATCTCTAACACTATCCCTAACACTATCCCTAACACTATCCCTAACACTATCTCTAACACTATCTCTAACACTATCCCTAACACTATCTCTAACACTATCCCTAACACTATCCCTAACACTATCTCTAACACTATCTCTAACACTATCTCTAACACTATCCCTAACACTATCCCTAACACTATCCCTAACACTATCTCTAACACTATCTCTAACACTATCCCTAACACTATCCCTAACACTATCCCTAACACTATCCCTAACACTATCCCTAACACTATCTCTAACACTATCCCTAACACTATCCCTAACACTATCCCTAACACTATCTCTAACACTATCCCTAACACTATCTCTAACACTATCTCTAACACTATCCCTAACACTATCTCTAACACTATCCCTAACACTATCCCTAACACTATCCCTAACAGTATCACTATCCCTAACACTATCCCTATTCCTAACACTATTCCTAACACTATTCCTAACACTATCCCTAACACTATCCCTAACACTATCCCTAACAGTATCACTATCCCTAACACTATCCCTATTCCTAACACTATTCCTAACACTATTCCTAACACTATCTCTAACACTATCCCTAACACTATCCCTAACACTATCTCTAACACTATCCCTAACACTATCTCTAACACTATCCCTAACACTATCCCTAACACTATCCCTAACACTATCTCTAACACTATCTCTAACACTATCCCTAACACTATCTCTAACACTATCCCTAACACTATCCCTAACACTATCCCTAACACTATCTCTAACACTATCCCTAACACTATCCCTAACACTATCCCTAACACTATCCCTAACACTATCCCTAACACTATCCCTAACACTATCTCTAACACTATCCCTAACACTATCCCTAACACTATCCCTAACACTATCTCTAACACTATCTCTAACACTATCCCTAACACTATCTCTAACACTATCCCTAACACTATCCCTAACACTATCTCTAACACTATCTCTAACACTATCTCTAACACTATCTCTAACACTATCCCTAACACTATCCCTAACACTATCCCTAACACTATCTCTAACACTATCTCTAACACTATCCCTAACACTATCCCTAACACTATCCCTAACACTATCCCTAACACTATCCCTAACACTATCTCTAACACTATCCCTAACACTATCCCTAACACTATCTCTAACACTATCCCTAACACTATCCCTAACACAAACCCTAATGCCCTGTACAGACGATCGTTTTTTCCGATGGAAAAAAGTCAGATGGACTTTTTTCATCGCAAAAAACGATCATGTGTGGGCCCCATCTGACTTTTTTCCATCGGTGTAAAAAAATAGAACATGTTTTACATTTTTCTGAACACTATCCTTGGCAGTATCCCAAATACTAACACTAACCTTAACACTATTCCTAACACAAACACTATCCTTAATGCTATCCCTAATACTAACACTAATGCCTTCTACACACGATCGCATTTTACGTCGGGATAAACTCCGACAGATTTTTCAAACGGAATTCTGTTCAAGCTTGTCTTGCACACACACTGTCACACCAAATTCCGACCGTCAAGAACGCGGTGACATACAACATTGCGACGAGCCCAGAAAAATTAAGTTCAATGCTTCCGAGCATGCGTCGACTTGATTCTGAGCATGTGTTTTTTTTTCTCCGTCGGAGTTCCATACAGACGTCGGGAAAAAAAGAGAACATGTTCTCTTTCTAACTCCGTCGGAATTTCCGCTGGAAAAAGTCAGATGGGGCACACACACAGTCGGAATATCCGATGAAAAAATTCCGCCGGACTTTTTTCATCGGAAATTCCGACCGTGTGTACGCGGCATTACACTACCCCAGATGGTAACCCTGGTCCTTTGTCTATAAATAAAGCCATGTGATCACAGATGTACACACTTCATTGGTGCGTTCGGAATATCTCAAAGTAATGTAAGGGAACATTTTTGCGCCTGAATTTCCACTTTAATAACCATTTAATAATTGTACTTCCTTCTCTTTTTATACCTCAAACTTTTATTTTCCTTTTCACAAAGCAATTCTGCACCTTTCTTTATATTTAACACGTCCCCCCCCCCTCCCCCCACCTCCCAATGGCTCTCCAGTATTTTTTTCTCCTCGGAACGCACAAAAGCGTTGCGGTTTGTCACCCTCGCACGCGCTGTTTTCCCCTTTACACCGACGACAATAGCCCCAATCAAGGATAATAGTTCATTACGAGCGCTTCTCCTGCTGAACGGTGTCCCGCACAGAGCCGAATAACGGAGGAAAAAAAATAAAAAAATCCCGCCACTCCATCTTGTTCGCCGAGTCATTTGCTCCGGCACTCAGGAATGAACTCTTTGCCCGAGTAATTAGGAGCTCTTAAAGTTTGCAGTCCTTTGTT
The DNA here is from genome assembly GCA_029206835.1 of Rana muscosa. Taxonomy (NCBI): domain Eukaryota; kingdom Metazoa; phylum Chordata; class Amphibia; order Anura; family Ranidae; genus Rana; species Rana muscosa. The sequence continues at coordinate 207,226,380 of CM055119.1, read as the reverse complement.
TAAAGAATTTGTCCTTGTGCTCTCGCTGCCCCATCAGCTACCTAATTAGCGGAGTCGTTGCGTGATTAACAATGCTCCCAGAGATCCGGCTGGGTATTTGCCTCTCTTAATGAGTGTTTGCGGACAGCTGGGGGCTCCCTCGTTCCGGGACCTTCCATGGATTGTGCAGACCTCTGTCAGGACCCAGGAGTGAAGCCTGTCATTTTCTAACGCGGATGAAAATTGCTCAAAAGCAGGGCCGGTCCTCTAGGAATGAAAAGGCCTTGAAAAATAAATGAGAATGAATATTCATATTTCAGTTCAATAAGTGCCAACTATTAATATACATGTCTGTCAGAGCGGGGAGACGGAACTTATTGCCTTGTGCTTGGCATAATTCCGCCTTTAATTCAACGAAACTTCGGCTTTTCAAAAAGACGAAGTTTGGAGGAAAAAAGTTTCAGAAGAAAAAAAGAGAACTCCGACCATCAAAGTCTCGTCTCCGATATCTGTCGGTTAAAATAGAACTCGGCAATGTTTTGTGGTCAGAGCGTAATGTATTCTTGCTTCCAGGTTAAATACATTGTAGCAAGTACGAAATATGTGTCTACTTCATTCTTTTGTTACATAATTACAATGTAGATAACGCTGAAAAAAGTCAACATTTCATGTTTTCTGCAGCTTTCATCTAGAGGAGGAGAATCAAAAACCCTTGTAAAAAATTTGACCAGCACGGGTAATCCACAGGGTTGCCAACTTTCAGTAAATTTACGAACAGTTTGTAAAATCTGTACTTTTTGAACCTGTCCTTGAATGTCCATTACGGACATGTAGGCTGCATGTCCGTAACTGACATTCATGGGCAGATGCAACAATTATGGATTTTACAAACTTTTTGTAAATTTACTAAAAGTTGGCAACCCTGGTAATCCAAATTGAGAGTTTTCCTTTTCTTTAAAATTTTAAAATTTTGGCAGAATTTTGGTACATTGCATTGGCAATTTGGCATCAATGAAGAAGGTAAAAGGATTATCTTGAGCATAATGAAGGGTCATTTTTGGTACAAGAACAGGTCCACAATAGATTTAAGAAGCTTCTTTAACCCTTCGAAACCACTGAAAGCCCATTGCTTCCCGTTAAAACCACCCTAAAGCTGACGTTTAAATAAAAAGTTTCAGACCAAAAAGAGAACTCCAATGAAGTCTTGCCTTCGATATGCATCAGTGAAAGTAGGACTTAGCAGTGGGTTGTGGTCAGCTCTGCCACACACAATGTAATGTATTCTCACCTCAAAATTATAGACATTGTAGAAAGTACGAACCACATGTATACTTCATTCTTTTGTTATATAGTTACATTGTAGAAGTCAATGTTTCACATTTTCTGAAGCTTTCATCTAGAGGAGGCAAATTAAAAACCCTTGTCAACAATTTGACCACCACGGGTAATCTAAATTGAGAGTTTTCCTTTCCTTGAAAAATTGCTGCAAAAATTGGAAAATTTTGGTACGTTGCATTGGCATCAATGAAGAAGGCAAAAGGATTAGTCCACAGTAGTTTGAAGAATATTTTTTAACCCTTCAAAACCACTGAAAGCCTATTGGTTCCCGTTAAAGCCACCCTAAAGCTGGCGTTTAAAGGAAAAAGTTTCCAATGAAAAAGATAACTCCAATGAAGTCTTGCCTTTGATATCCATCAGTGAAAGTAGGACTCAGCAGTGTGTTGTGGTCAGCTCTGCCACACAGAGCGTAATGTATTCTTACCTCAAGGTTATGGACATCAATTTGACCACCACGGGTAATCTAAATTGAGAGTTTTCTTTTCCCCGAAATTGAAGCAAAATGTGAAAATTTGGGCAAAATTTTGTAATTTTAGTGAATGGCATTAGCATCAACGAGGAAGGCAAAGGGATTATCTTGAGAATAATGAAGGGTAATTTTTGGTATAAGAACAGGTCCACAATAGATTAAAGAAGCCTTTTTAACCCTTCAAAACTACTGAAAGCCCATTGCTTCCAGTTAAAGCCACCCTAAAACTGATATTTTAATGGAAAAAGTTTCAGAAGAAAAAGAGAACTGCGACCATCAAAGTCTCAGTCTCATCTAAAGTAGAAATCGGCAATGTATTGTGGTCAGAGCATAATTAGGGATGAGCTTCGTGTTCGAGTCGAACATACGTTCGACTCGAACATTGGCTGTTCGATCGTTCGACGAAGATCGAACGATTTGGGCCGTTCGCGCCAAATTCGAGTGACGCGAACGGCCCACAATGCACTACGCCATCGCAGTGTCATCCAGGCGCTGTGATTGGCCAAGCATGCACTGTGACCCCGCATGCTTGGCCAATCACAGCGCCGGCAGCGAGGAGAGCAATGATTGGCCACAGGCAGGATGCCTGTGGCCAATTATTGCTGAGGGTGTTTAGTACACGCCCCACACTATAAAAGGCCGCCAGCACGGCGGCCTAGTGTAGTGTGTTCCGGAGCAGGGATAGAGTAGCATAGGCAGGGACAGTGACTGTTATTTCTTTCTTGCTTAACCTGGATTCCTTTAGTTTAGGGAAAGAGAAGGATAGGTAGGGAGAGTGTCAGTGTGTTTTGTGCTTCTGCTATAGTGTGCTTAAAAAAAACATTTATTCTAGGGACAGAAAACTCTAGGTAGGGACAGTGTCAGTTTCTTTCACTCTGCAAGTCCTTGTTTCCAGGGACCTGTAAGGACAGTGAGTTAATTGTCCTTGTGCTATATTGTGCTTAAAAAAAACATTTATTCTAGGGACAGAAAACTCTAGGTAGGGACAGTGTCAGTTTCTTTCACTCTGCAAGTCCTTGTTTCCAGGGACCTGTAAGGACAGTGAGTTAATTGTCCTTGTGCTATATTGTGATTAAAAAAAACATTTATTCTAGGGACAGAAAACTCTAGGTAGGGACAGTGTCAGTTTCTTTCACTCTGCAAGTCCTTGTTTCCAGGGACCTGTAAGGACAGTGAGTTAATTTTCCTTGTGCTATATTGTGATTAAAAAAAACATTTTTTCTAGGGACAGAAAACTGTAGGTAGGGAGAGTGTTTTTTTTCTTTCACTCTGCAAGTCCTTGTTTCCAGGGACCTGTAAGGACAGTGAGTTAATTGTCCTTGTGCTATATTGTGCTTAAAAAAAACATTTATTCTAGGGACAGAAAACTCTAGGTAGGGACAGTGTCAGTTTCTTTCACTCTGCAAGTCCTTGTTTCCAGGGACCTGTAAGGACAGTGAGTTAATTGTCCTTGTGCTATATTGTGATTAAAAAAAACATTTATTCTAGGGACAGAAAACTCTAGGTAGGGACAGTGTCAGTTTCTTTCACTCTGCAAGTCCTTGTTTCCAGGGACCTGTAAGGACAGTGAGTTAATTTTCCTTGTGCTATATTGTGATTAAAAAAAACATTTTTTCTAGGGACAGAAAACTGTAGGTAGGGAGAGTGTTTTTTTTCTTTCACTCTGCAAGTCCTTGTTTCCAGGGACCTGTAAGGACAGTGAGTTAATTGTCCTTGTGCTATATTGTGCTTAAAAAAAACATTTATTCTAGGGACAGAAAACTGTAGGTAGGGACAGTGTCAGTTTCTTTCACTCTGCAAGTCCTTGTTTCCAGGGACCTGTAAGGACAGTGAGTTAATTTTCCTTGTGCTATATTGTGATTAAAAAAAACATTTATTCTAGGGACAGAAAACTCTAGGTAGGGACAGTGTCAGTTTCTTTCACTCTGCAAGTCCTTGTTTCCAGGGACCTGTAAGGACAGTGAGTTAATTTTCCTTGTGCTATATTGTGATTAAAAAAAACATTTTTTCTAGGGACAGAAAACTGTAGGTAGGGAGAGTGTTTTTTTTCTTTCACTCTGCAAGTCCTTGTTTCCAGGGACCTGTAAGGACAGTGAGTTAATTTTCCTTGTGCTATATTGTGATTAAAAAAAACATTTTTTCTAGGGACAGAAAACTCTAGGTAGGGAGAGTGTTTTTTTTCTTTCACTCTGCAAGTCCTTGTTTCCAGGGACCTGTAAGGACAGTGAGTTAATTGTCCTTGTGCTATATTGTGCTTAAAAAAAACATTTATTCTAGGGACAGAAAACTCTAGGTAGGGACAGTGTCAGTTTCTTTCACTCTGCAAGTCCTTGTTTCCAGGGACCTGTAAGGACAGTGAGTTAATTTTCCTTGTGCTATATTGTGATTAAAAAAAACATTTATTCTAGGGACAGAAAACTCTAGGTAGGGACAGTGTCAGTTTCTTTCACTCTGCAAGTCCTTGTTTCCAGGGACCTGTAAGGACAGTGAGTTAATTTTCCTTGTGCTATATTGTGATTAAAAAAAACATTTTTTCTAGGGACAGAAAACTGTAGGTAGGGAGAGTGTTTTTTTTCTTTCACTCTGCAAGTCCTTGTTTCCAGGGACCTGTAAGGACAGTGAGTTAATTTTGCTTGTGCTATATTGTGCTTAAAAAAAACATTTTTTCTAGGGACAGAAAACTGTAGGCAGGGAGAGTGTTTTTTTTCTTTCACTCTGCAAGTCCTTGTTTCCAGGGACCTGTAAGGACAGTGAGTTAATTGTCCTTGTGCTATATTGTGCTTAAAAAAAACATTTATTCTAGGGACAGAAAACTCTAGGTAGGGACAGTGTCAGTTTCTTTCACTCTGCAAGTCCTTGTTTCCAGGGACCTGTAAGGACAGTGAGTTAATTTTCCTTGTGCTATATTGTGATTAAAAAAAACATTTATTCTAGGGACAGAAAACTCTAGGTAGGGACAGTGTCAGTTTCTTTCACTCTGCAAGTCCTTGTTTCCAGGGACCTGTAAGGACAGTGAGTTAATTTTCCTTGTGCTATATTGTGATTAAAAAAAACATTTTTTCTAGGGACAGAAAACTGTAGGTAGGGAGAGTGTTTTTTTTCTTTCACTCTGCAAGTCCTTGTTTCCAGGGACCTGTAAGGACAGTGAGTTAATTGTCCTTGTGCTATATTGTGCTTAAAAAAAACATTTTTTCTAGGGACAGAAAACTGTAGGTAGGGAGAGTGTTTTTTTTTTTTCACTCTGCAAGTCCTTGTTTCCAGGGACCTGTAAGGACAGTGAGTTAATTGTCCTTGTGCTATATTGTGCTTAAAAAAAACATTTATTCTAGGGACAGAAAACTCTAGGTAGGGACAGTGTCAGTTTCTTTCACTCTGCAAGTCCTTGTTTCCAGGGACCTGGAGAGACATTGAGTGAATTGTCCTTGTGCTATATTGTGATTAAAAAAAACATTTATTCTAGGGACAGAAAACTCTAGGTAGGGACAGTGTCAGTTTCTTTCACTGTGAAAGTCCTTGTTTCAAGGGACAGAGAAGGACACCTGAAGGTAGCCCTTATTGCTTTTTTCCCATCTCCCTGCAGGCCATCTATTAGAATGTCTGGAAGGCAAACAAGGAGAGGCAGACAGTCAGGAGGCAATAAAAGAGGGCAAGCAGGCTCTGTGTCTGGGGGCAACAGTGCTGGTCGTGGACGCGGTGCATTGTCATCAGCACATGGCCATGGGACACGCTTGTCCTTCTTTTCGGCAGCTGGACATGTTGAGCCACATCATGCCGAAGACTTGGTAGAGTGGATGACCAAGCCCTCCTCCTCCTCCTCATCCTCTCTCACCCAGGCTCAGGGTACTGGAAAAGCAGCTGCCAAAGCGTCGTCTTCCCTGGTATCAATGTCAGACAAATCATCAGTCACTCCTTCCCTAGACCCACCATGTCCTCCTCCTGAGGAGTCCCCCGAACTGTTTCAGCACAGTGTTGGGTACATGCTCCAGGAGGATGCCCAGCGTTTCGAAGGGTCTGATGATGAAACCCAGCTAGAGGAAGGCAGTAGCGTGAGAGCAGACAGAGGGGATGCTCAAGAAGGACACCAATCTGGCAGTCATGTTCCAGCAGCTGCAGCATACTGCCAGATTGGCTCCAGTGATGAGGAGGGAGGGGATGATGAGGTCAATGACTCCACGTGGGTGCCTAATAGGAGAGAGGAGGAGGAGGAGGATGAGGAGGAGGCACATCTCCAACGAGGCAGGATGCCCTTTGGTGGCCAGCGTAAGGGCAGTACACCGACGGAATCACACCGCAGAGCTCCGCCTGTGCAGGGCGCTGCCTCTGCCCGTCATTCAAAAAGTTCTTTGGTGTGGGCCTTTTTTGAGGCTAGTGCATCAGATCGCACAGCTGCTGTTTGCAACATATGTCTCAAGCGTATATCGCGTGGCCAAAACATCAGCCGCTTGGGTACCACATGCCTGACCAGACATATGTTGACCTGCCATGCAGCTCGTTGGCAAGCCTACCTCAAAGACCCACACCAAAGAACAAAGCGGACCTCTCCTTGCACCGCATCAGCTGGGATCTCCAACCCCACTATAACTTCAGTCCTCTCTGAAACATGCACTGAGAGGAATGAAGGTGTAGAATTAGGTGTGTCACAGCCAAGTACTTGCGCCCACTCTGCTAGCAGTACACCGACGTCCGATTCTAGCAGGCAAATTTCCCTGCCCCAGCTGCTGGACCGTCGAAAGAAGTTCACTCCCAGCCATCCACATGCCCAGCGGTTGAATGCTAGCTTGGCTAAATTGCTAGCGCTTCAACTGCTGCCTTTTCAGTTGGTAGACTCGGCCCCCTTCCGTGAGTTTGTGCAATGTGCGGTTCCTCAGTGGCAGGTTCCCAAACGCCACTTTTTCTCACGGAAGGCTATTCCGGCTCTCTACCGGCATGTGGAAGGCAATGTCTTGGCCTCGCTGGACAGGGCGGTCAGCGGTAAGGTGCATATTACCGCTGACTCATGGTCCAGCAGGCATGGACAGGGACGTTACCTTTCTTTCACGGCCCATTGGGTCACTCTTTTGGCAGCTGGGAAGGATTCAGGACAAGGTGCAGTAGTGTTGGAGGTTGTCCCACCGCCACGCCTCCAAAATGCTACTACTGGTTGTGACACACCTCTCTCCTCCACCCCCTCCTCTTCTTCTTCCTCCATGGCCTCTTCCTGTGGTTTGTCCTATGAACCAGCGGTGCTCCGTAGCCGTTCACGGGGCTACGCAAGTACGCAGGCAAAAAGATGCCATGCCGTGCTTGCGCTGGTGTGTTTGGGGGACAGAAGCCACACTGGGGCAGAGGTCCTGTCTGCTCTGCAGGGCCAGGCCGAGAGGTGGTTGACGCCACGCCAGCTTAAGCCAGGAATGGTGGTTTGCGACAATGGCACCAACCTCCTCTCCGCCCTCCGACAGGGACAACTGACCCATGTGCCCTGTGTGGCTCACGTCCTTAACCTGGTGGTGCAGCGCTTCTTGGGCAGGTACCCGGGCTTACAGGATGTCCTGAGGCAGGCCAGGAAAGTCTGTGTGCATTTCCGCAGATCTTATAATGCCAGTGCTCGCCTGGCTGAGCTGCAAAAGGAGTTGAACCTGCCCAAGAACCGCCTTATATGTGACATGCCCACCAGGTGGAACTCAACGTTGGCCATGCTGCAGCGGCTGCACACGCAGCAGAGGGCCATCAATGAGTACCTGTGCGACTACGGCACCAGGACAGGGTCAGGGGAGCTTGGTTTTTTTTCTCCACGCCAGTGGGGCATGATCAGGGATGCATGCACTGTCCTGGCACCATTTGAGGAGGCCACGAGGATGGTGAGCAGTGACAGTGCATGCATCAGTGACACTGTACCTCTTGTCCACCTGTTGGAGCACACGCTGCGTGGAATAATGGACAGGGCACTTGAGGCAGAACAGAGGCAGGAAGAGGAGGACTTCCTTGCCTCTCAAGGCCCCCTTTACCCAGACAGTGTTCCTTCTGTCCCACCCATCGCACAGGAAGAGGAGGAGGAGGAGGAGGAGGAGGAGGAGGATTGTGTCAGCATGGAGGTGGAGGCTGGCACTCAGCATCATCAGCAGCAGTCTTTTAGGGATGATTTACAGTCCCAAGAAACCAGTGGACTTGTACGTGGCTGGGAGGAGGTGGCTGCGGATCATGTCGTCCTTAGTGACCCAGAGGACTCCGGAGCGAATGCCTCAGCAAACCTACGCTGCATGGCCTCCCTGATCCTGCAAAGTCTGCGGAAGGATCCTCGTATTCTTCGGATCAAGGAGAGGGACCATTACTGGCTGGCCACTCTCCTTGATCCACGGTACAAGGGTAAGGTTGCGGACCTTATGTTACCGTCGCAGAGGGAGCAGAGGATGAGACAACTCCGGGAGGCCTTGCAGAAAGGTCTGTGCAACGCGTTCCCAGAGACTGGGAGGTTGCAAACTCCTGGTCCTGGACAACGAGTTGCTGAGGCTTCGGCCAGTCAAAGAAGGAGCGGTGGGGAAGGTGGCCGTCTGACCGATGCGTTCAGACAATTCTTTAGTCCGCAGCCCCAAAGTATGATCGGTTCCAGCAACCATCGCCAGCGTCTGATAAACATGGTGCAGGAATATCTAGGGGCAAGGTCAGACTTGGACACCTTCCCCACCGAAAATCCTCTGGCTTACTGGGTCTTGAGGATGGATCACTGGCCAGAGCTTGCACAGTATGCAATTGAGCTACTGGCCTGTCCTGCATCCAGCGTTCTTTCGGAACGCACATTCAGTGCTGCTGGAGGATTTGTCACGGATCACAGGGTGCGCCTGTCCACCGACTCGGTTGATCGACTGACTTTCATCAAGATGAACCAGTCTTGGATCACCACCAGCTACCACACACCTGATGCTGATATAACAGACTAATTGATTTTAAAATGTCACATCCCTTCAAGACTGATGCTGATGCTGAGTGCCTGTGCTGTTATGTTGACTGGCTATCCTCCTCCTCCGAGTCCTCAATGATACGATTGATGATGATAGCTTGGAAGATCATTTTTGTTTATGGGTGCCGCCACCAGTGCCTAACGCCCAATTTTTCAGCCCCTGTTTAACAGGGGCGTGTAATTACAATTTTTGAAGCAATACTTTGCAACAGGGCTCATTGCTGTGCTCCAAGTACAGTATCTGTGAGGAGTTGCAGTGTTGTGCCACCAGTGCCTAAGGCCCAATTTTTCAGCCCCTGTTTAACAGGGGCGTGTCATTACAATTTTTGAAGCAATACTTTGCAACAGGGCTCATTGCTGTGCTCCAAGTACAGTATCTGTGAAGGGTTGCAGTGTTGTGCCACCAGTGCCTAAGGCCCAATTTTTCAGCCCCTGTTCAACAGGGGCATGTAATTACAATTCTTGATCTAATAATTCACAGCAGGGCCCATTGCTGCACCCACCAAGAGTAACTGTCAGGGCTTACAGTGTTGTGGCACCAGCACCACCATCAAAGGCCCAATTTTTACTACCACTGTTCAACAATTATATGTAATTAAAATTCCTGATATAATAGTTGACAGCAGGGCGTTCCAGCACCAACCAAGAGTAACTGGGAGTGCTTACAGTGTTGTGCCAACACCAACAACTAAGGGGCCTATTTCTGCAGAGTATATACGGCAGGTCCCTACTTTCAAACATCCAACTTACAAACGACTCCTACTTGCAAACGCAAGAAGACAACAGGAAGTGAGAGGAAATCTACCACTAGGAAGGAAAATTCTCTCCTGTAAGAATAAATATGGGAGAAAGGTGTCTCCTCTGTACTGATGCTTTATCAGCAATCCTTGTTTCAAGAAAAACACCACATTTCAAAAACAGTTGTCATTAGGACGGAAAGTGAGGTGAAATGTTCTGAACAGGGGCACAGACAGCAAAACAAATGTTACAGGGGTGATAACCCTTACCTATGTTTTCCAAAAAGTTTAAAAATAGATTTTTGGTCTGGAGCTACACTTCAACAATGTACCTGTTCAAAATTACAAACAGATTCTACATAAGAACAAACCTACAGTCCCTGTCTTGTATGCACCGCCTGTATACGGCTGTTCAGAGTATATAGGGCCTTTTTTATTTTATGTGCGGGGTTCCCCTTAATATCCATACAAGACCCAAAGGGGCTGGTAATGGGCTGGGGTAGGGGGGGGGTCATGGGGTAGCTATGCCATTTTTCTTAAAGATTTTCATCCATATTACCGGGACCAGACATTACATTAAAGCCGCAAGCAGTTTTAAATGGCTTTTTTTTCCTTTAGAAGTGTCATTTTGTGCAGGGACAGTTCTAAACACGGGAAACACGTGGCACTTCACAGGCATACTTTAGACACCCCCCAGGTACGATATTTAAAGGAATATTTGACTTTTTTTTTTCACTTTATGCATCATTAAAATGACTGCTCCCGGAAAACGACCGTTTTTAAAACTTATTTTTGCATTGATACATGTCCCCTGGTGCAGAACCCGGGTTCCCAAACCCTTTTTAGGACAATAACATGCATAATAGTTTTTATAATTAGCACTTTAGAATTCGAACGTTCGCATCCATTGTATTTAATAGGGTTCTAATGTTCGTTCGAACTTTCGGTCCGTTCGCGGGTTCTGGTGCGAACCGAACCCGGGGGTGTTCGGCTCATCACTAAGCATAATGTATTCTTGCTACCGGGTTAAATAAATTGAAGAAAGTACGAGCTACGTGTATAATTCATTCTTTTGTTACATAATTACAATGTAGAAAACGCTGAAAAAGTCAACATTTCACGTTTCCTGCAGCTTTCATCTAGAGGAAGAAAATCGAAATCCCTTGTCAAAAATTTGACCAGCAGGGGTAATCTAAATTGAGAGTTTTCCTTTTCTTGAAAAATTGCTGCAAAAATTGGAAAATGTTGGCAGAATTTTGGTACATTGCATTGGCATAAATGAAGAAGGCAAAAGGATTGTCTTGAGCATAATGAAGGGTCATTTTTGGTATAAGAACAGGTCCACAATAGATTAAAGAAGCTTTTTTATCCCTTCAAAACAACTGAAAGCCCATTGCTTTCCGTTAAGGCCACCCTAAAGCTGACGTTTAAAGGAAAAAGTTTCAGACGAAAAAGAGAACTCCAATGAAGTCTTGCCTTCGATATCTATCAGTGAAAGTAGGACTCAGCAGTGTGTTGTGGTCAACTCTGCCACAAAGAATGTAATGTACTCTCACCTCAAAATTATAGACATTGTAGAAAGTACGAACTACATGTATACTTCATTCTATTGTTATATAGTTACATTGTAGAAGTCAATGTTTCACATTTTCTGCAGCTTTCACCTAGAGGAGGCAAGTCAAAAACCCTTGTCAATAATTTGACCAGCAGGGGTAATCTAAATTGAGAGTTTTTCTTTCCCAAAAATTGCTGCAAAATTGGAAAATTTGGGCAAAATTTTACAATTTTGGTGCATGGCATTGGTATCAACGAGGAAGACAAAGAGATTATCTTGAGCTTAATGAAGGGTAATTTTTGGCACAAGAACAGTTCTAGGAAGGAATTAAAGAGGCTTTTGTAAACCCTCAGAAACCACTGAATGCCCATTGCATCCCAATAAATTCACCTTAAAGCTGACACTTAAAGGGGAAAAGCTTCAGAAAAAAGAAAACTCTAAAGCCCTGTACACACGATCGGATTTCCTATGGTTTTTTAACCAATGGATTTTTCCACCGGAAAACCAATGAAGCTGACTTTCATCAGTCTTGCCTACACACCATCAGTCAAAAAACCGACAGTTCCAAACGCGGGTGACGTAAAACACTCCGATGACCCGAGAAAAATTAAGTTCAATGCTTCTGAGCATGCGTTGACTTGATTCTGAGCATGCGTGGGTTTTTTATCCAATGGAGTTCCCCACAGACGATAGTAATTTGCTATCGGTTTTTTAACCATCGGATAAATGTAAAACATGTTCTATTTTTAAACACAGATGGAAAAATAACCGATGGGGCCCATACACGATCGGTTTGTCCGATGAAAGAAGTCCATCGGACTGTTTTCATCGGTAAAACCTATCGTGTGTCCAAGTTGAGACTTTTCCTTTCCCTAAAATTGCTGCAAAAATGAAAATTTGGGCAAAATTTTCTACTTTGGTGCATTACATTTAGCACAAGGACAGGTCCACGATAGGTTAAAGGAGTTTTTGTAACCCTCGCAAACCACTGAATGCCCATTACATCCTGTTAAAGCCACCTTAAAAAAAAAAAAAAAGAGAGAGAGAACTCCAAAGTCTGGCCTTCGATATGCATTGGTGAAAGTAGAATTGTGTTGTTTGTTAGCTTTGCCACACAGAATGTATTCTCACCTCATGGTTCTAGACATTGTAGAAAGTACAAGCTACATGTATACTTCATTCTTTTGTTATTTAGGTACATTATAGATAGCATTGAAAGAAGTCAACATTTCACATTTCCTGCAGCTTTCATCCAGAGAAGCCAAAACAAAAACCCTGTCAACAATTTGGTTAGAAGGGGTAACCTAAATTGAGAGTTTTCCGTTCCCAAAAATTGCTGCAAAACTGGAAAATTTTGGCGAAATCTTTGCCATTTTGGTGCATTGCATTGGCATCGACGGGGAAGGCAAAGGGATTATCTGGCATAATGAAAGGTTATTTTTGGCACAAGAACAGTTCTAGGAAGAAATTAAAGAGGCTTTGGTAACCCGCGGAAACCACTGAATGCCCATTGCATCCCATTAAAGCTGACAATTAAAGGAAAAAGTTTCAGAAGAAATAGAGAACTCCAACAAAGTTTCGTCTCAGCTATCCATCAGTGAAGGTAGGACTCAGCAATGTATTGTGGTCAGAGCGTAATGTATTCTTGCCTCCAGGTGATATAGATTGTAGAAAGTACAAGCTACGTGTATACTTGTAGATAGTGTTAAAAGAAGTCAATGTTTCACATTTCCTGCAGGTTTCATCTAAAGGAGGCCAATCAAAATCCCTTGTTAACAATTTGACCAGCAGGGGTAAGCTAAAATGAGAGTTGTTGCAAAAATGTAAAAATTTGGGGAAAATTTCTGTGCGGTGCATTGGCATCAATGAGGAAGGCAAAAGGATTATCTTAAACATAATGAAGTATCAATTTTGTCACAAAAGGATTATCTTGAGGATAATGAAGAGTCATTTTTGTCACAAGAACAGGTCCAGGATAGATTAAAAGAGCTTTTGTAGCCCTCGAGAGCCATTAAATGCCCATTGCATCCTCTTAAATCCACAATAATTTTTAGAAGACACAATTTGCAGATGATAAAGAGAACTCCAACAATCTCATCTCCAATATCTGTCTGTTAAAGTAGGACTCAGAAATGTATTGTAGTTAGCTGAACTGTGCAGAACATAATGGGGTTGATTTACAAAAACCGGAGAGTGCAATATCTGTTGCAGCTGTGCATGGTAGCCAATCAGCTTCTAACTTTAGCTTGTTCAATTAAGCTTTTTTTTTTTTTAAATCAGGAAGCTGATTGGTTTCTATGTAGAGCTGCACCAGATTTTGCACTCGCCAGTTTTAGTATACCAACCCCAATGTGTTCTTGCCTCCAGGTTATATACATTGTAGAAAGTACTAGCTATGTGTCTACTTGATTATTTTGTTACACAGTTACAGTGTAAATGGCATTGAAAGAAGTCAATGTTCCGTATTTCCTGCAGCGGTCATCTAGAAGAGGCAAAAAAAAAAACCCTTGTCAACAATTTGACCAGCAGGAATAGGCACAATTGACAATTTCCCTTTCCCCCAAAATTGCTGCAAGAATTGAAAAATGTTGGCAAAATGTTGCCACATTGGCTCAATGCGTTGGAGTCAATGTGGAAAGTGAAAAAAGAATAGGAAACAAAATTCTACTCTGGAGGATAATGAAGGGTCATTTTGGGTAAAAGAAGCGGTCCAGGAGTCTTTGTAACCCTCGGGAGCCATTGAATGCCCTTAAAATCCACTTCAAAGCTGAAGACTACAAAAAAAAAAGTTTTAGGAGAAAAACTGAACACAGAAGATCCAAAGTCTTGCCTTCAATATCCATCTATTAAAGTAGGACTTGGCAATGTATTGTGGTCAGCTTGGCAATACAGAACGTAAGGTATTTTTACCTCCAGGTTATATAGATTGTAGAAATTATGAGCTCTGTGTATACTTTTTTTTTTTTGTTGCATGGTTACATTGTAGATAACGTTGGGAAAAAATCAAAAGTCAACAATTTGGCCAGCAGGGATAAGCAAACTTCAGAGGTTTTTTATTTCCCCAAAATTGCTGCAAAAATCTGAAACTTTTGACAAAATTTCGACATTTTGGTGCATTGCATTGGCATCAATGAGGAAGGCGGAATGATTATACTAAGGATAATGAAGGGTCATTGTTGGCACAATAACAGGTCCAGGGTAGATTTAAAGGAGTTTTTTTGCAATCCCCGGAAACCTATAAATGCCCATTAAAGCCACCTTAAGCCCTGGTTCACACTGGTGCGATTTAACATGCGATTTGACAAATCTGCGATATTTGCCGCAAATTGCGGGCAATGGCACATCCTAATCGGTGCGACGCTGCATCTGCGGCGCTGCACTGTTTTCAAAAAGTAGTTTCTGTACTACTTTTTGCGATTTCGGGACGCGATTTACATTGACATCTGTGCAGAAACCTGCACAGATGTCTCTGTAATCGCGGCCGAAATCGGGACTGACAGGCAGGAGTGAAATCGTGCGAGTTCAGCTGAACTCGCACGGCTTCACTCCCGCAGCCCCAGTGTGAACCTGGGCTAAAGCTGACATTTAAAGGCAAAAGTTTCAGAAGAAAAAGTGAACTCCGACTACTTTTGCCTTCAAAATTGGTTAAAGTAGGATTTGGCAATGTATTGTGGTCAGCTCTGCCACACAGAATGTAATGTATTCTCACCTCAAGGTTATATACATTTTAGAAAGTACGAGCTACATCTATACTTCATTCTTTTGTTACATAATTACTGTATTTATCGGCGTATAACACGCGCCGGCGTATAACACGCACCCCAAGTTTAGGAGGGAATTTTAAGGAAAAAAACTTTTAGGAGGGAAGTTTAAGGATAAAACCGTACATTTAAATGCCCATCAATGCAGCCTTATCAGTGTCCATCTGCAGCCTTGTCCATCATTGCAGAATGATCAGTGTCCATCTGCAGCCTTGTCCATCAATGCAGCCTTATCAGTGTCCATCTGCAGCCTTGTCCATCAATGCAGCCTTATCAGTGTCCATCTGCAGCCTTGCCCAGTGTCATTGCAGCCTTGCCCAGTGTCCTTTGTTTCAAATTACCGCCGCGGAGCCGAGATAGACAGAGACGGATGTCCTGTGTACTCAGCTGTACTTGGCTCCTCTCGCAGTCCCGCCCAGTCCTGCCCCTTGGCCAGGCTCCTATGATGGACATAACACAGGTCCAATGGTGGAATTGGGCGTGACTGAGAGCGGAGCCGAGCCTAGCCGAGTACACAGTACACTCGGCTATGTGTATATCGGCGGCGCACGCTCCTCTTCCCCTCACAGACACTGGGGATCAGCGTATAACACGCACCCACGATTTCCCCCTGATTTTCAGGGGAAATAAGTGCGTGTTATACGCCGATAAATACGGTAGATTGTAAATAGTGTTGAAAAAAGTCAAAGTTTTCACATTCCTAATCCTATGAAGGTTTCATTTGATACGCTGCAGGTCCTAATTAATGTTTGTATTTACTTTTTCCAGTCTGGTCAGAAGGCTAGATTTGTTTTCTTATTGTAATATAGAATTTTTCCTTCTCTTGATATTGTTTATATTGTTTATACGTTTTGTTATATTTGGAAAAAATCTTTGAATAAAGAATTTATATAAAAAAAAAAAAAGTTTCACATTTCCTGAAGCTTTCATGTAGAGGAGGAAAATAAAACCCTTGTCAAAAATTTGTCTAGCAGGGATAAGAATAACGGAGAGTGTTCCTTTCCCTAAAATGGCTGAAAAAAAATCTGAAAATTTTGGCAAAATTTTGCCATTGTGACACAATGCATTGGAGTCAATGATGACGGAAAAGGGAGAAGGAAGCGTCATCCTACTCTTGGGGAAAATGAAAAGGCTTTTTTTTTTGGTACAAGGACAGGTCCAGGATAGATCTCAGAGTTTTGTAACCCTCGGGAGCCATATGACCAAAAATGTTTTTGTACATTTGCACAGTAAAAATGAGTTACCTCCAGTGAAGTGCGCCCATCTCCGGCATGAAAGAAATGGTAATCCTGTGGAAATGGAAGTGGTAATGTACAGGGCCCCCCCTAGGGTCCGTCAGCTCATCTCTCCAGATCAAACATATTCTCTATTAACCTTTAGTATTTATAGCTGCTTCCAATCTTTTTACGAAATCCATGATTGCTTTTGATCTCACTACCTTATGTGTAGAAGTATTTCACAGATTTACTGCTCTTACTGCAAATAACCCCTTCCTAATCTGCTGGAAAAAAGCTTCTTCCCTCCATGCACAGCTGTGCACACTCCTAGGTACTAAGGCTGCACTATCAGTTGACAGCTGCTAGTCTACACCAATGAGCGCGAGCCAATCAGTGTAACCAGGACAGCCAATCAAAGTGACCGCAAGGGTTTGTTTACAAAAAAAAAAACTGCTGGCTTCTGCTTTCACTGTGAGCCCATCAGTGTAACCAGGACAGCCAATCACAGTAATTGCAGAGGTTTGTTGAAAAAAAAAAAAAAAAAAACCTGCCGGCTTCTGCTTTCACCGCAGCATGTAAATTAAAAAATCAATCATTTGATTTCACAATTTTAACAAAAATAATAAAATTGTATTAATTATGAAAATGTAAAAAAGTTAAAAACTGTAAAAAAAAATAAAAATAATTTTACAAAAGATAAAAAATGTAAAATACAAAAAAAATAATAATATTTTTAATAGCATTTTATGCAATTGTTAGCATATAAAAAATATTCTTCCCTCCATGCACAGCTGTGCGCACTCCTAGGATCTAAGGCTGCACTATCAATTGACAGCTGCTAGTCTACACCAATGAGCGTGAGCCAATCAGTGTTGCCAGGGCAGCCAATCACAGTGACCGCAAGCGTTTGTTTACAAAAAACCTGCCAGCTTCTGCTTTCACTGCAGCGTGTAAATTTAAAAATCAATTATTTGATTTTATAATTTTAACCAAAATAATACAATTTTATTATTTATAAAACTGTAAAAAAAATATATAGCATTTTTATGCATTTTTTTAGCATAAAAAACTGTTTTTTTACCAATAATAATAAAATTTTAATAGATATTAAGATTGAAAAAAAAAGATAAAGAATGTAAACAAAAAAATATAAAGTTTTAAAAATATAAAAAAATGTAAAATACAAATACAATTGTTTTATAGCATTTTTATGCATTTGTTAGCATATAAAACTTTTTTTTTTACCAATGATAATAAAATTGTAATAATTATTAAGATTGAAAAAAGATAAAAACTGTAAAAAAAAAAAAAAATCTAAAGTTTTAAAAAGATAAAAAATGTAAAATACAAAAAATTGTTTTTTTATAGCATTTTTATTCATTTGTTTTTTTTTTTTTACCAATAATAATAAAATTTTAATAATTATTAAGTTAATAATAAAAAAGATAAAGACTGTAAACAAAAAAATCTAAAGTTTTAAAAATATAAAAAATTTAAAATACAAATAAAATTATTTTATAGCATTTTTCAGCATATAAATAAATTAGCTAGGTATTTTTTTTTAAAAGGTACAAAATAAAGGCCTTGTATGCAAAGTTAATGCACACTGACACAAAAAATAATAATATTCTAGGCATATAGGCTTCATTGCCCCCCCCCCCAGTCATAAATACAAACAATTGTATCAATATGTTTAGACTTTTTGCATAAATTTAATTAGATCTATACGGGGGGGGGGGGGGGGTGACGCTCTCATTGCCTTTAGAGTTTCATTAAAAACAACACAGTCCTGTGGCTTATCCTGCTATTGATTTTGTTTGCAGCAGTCACTGAGTAACCAATCAAACAAAACAGAAAGCGCACCAGCCAAGTGCAATATCCTCAAATCATGTATTTTTATCATTAAAAAGTCCTAAGTATAATACTCACAACTCACGAGTCCAACAGGCTAACGCGTTTCGAGGGGCTTCCCTCTTCCTCAGAGCCAGCAAGGTACAACATGTCCATTAAAGGATCATGTGAAATGTAGCGCTAGAAGTGATGTACAGTGAGGGTGTACTAATGGTATATACAGGGCTTTTTTTCAGGGGGAACTTGGTGGAACTCAGTTCCACCACCTCTGGCTCAGACCCTTGGGGGGGGGGGACCGGCTCACCACAATCACTTGTAAACACAGAAGTCTGGTTTCTGTGTTTACAAGTGACAGCTCTGCACTCTGTGTGCAACCCTCCTGAACTCTGCACTCTGTGTGTAATGCAATCCTGGTATTTAATGCCCCTTTAAGACTGTTCGTTAAATTTGACTGACCACACCCACTATTTGATGTGATTTGGAGGGTGTGTGTAAGGGGGGTTGGGGTTTGTGGGGTCGTGGTTAAGTTCCAGCACCTATTGTTTGAGAAAAAATGCCCTGGGTATATGAATGGTAATTGGTAGATAAAAATCTATCTCCAATATAGTAATCATACATAAGTGAACAAATAAAGATCAAGTCCAAAAGGTGAATCAATCCTGAAGTGAGCCGTCCACCACAAAGAAGTTGTTACTCCCAAACAGGTACTGGTGCTGTAGGCAAGCATGTGGAACATCCGGAATTATATGTCATCCAACAAATGAGAGGAGTATATACTTTTACCGGAAATGGTGGACTCCAATGTCAGCGACAACGAGTCAATCAAGCAAAGGGTGCCCGGATCGACAGGTCTCCAAAAGGATCAAAGAAGCCCAGGGAACTCCAAAAGCGACTCCAAAGGATCACGTGGATAACCGCCAAGCTGAAATTCAGATGACCGATCTGGACAGCCATCCGGGGGGTTTGAAAGAAAAAATGCCTCCAATAGTGTAGGTCAAAAAACTGAAAATTGTATTATACTTACCGTAATTTTCCTTTCCTGGTGCCTATCCATGGCAGCATACCTGTGATAGAGCTCCGCCTCGACTCCTCCTACAGGACTAGTGAATAGCATAAATTAAAGGCATAGTCCCTCCCCCAACATTCTCCGTAATATAGAATACCGAGGGTGGGATTGTATGCTGTCATGGATAGGCACCGGGAAAGGAAAATTACGGTAAGTAATAGTATGATACAATTTTCAGTTTTCCTGGTGCCTCCATGGCAGCATACCTGTGATAAATAACTAGCTGACACAGGTGGGTTTAATGCTTTAATGGAAAAATTGTAATTAGATACAGATATAGCAGCACAAAGTGCTCTTCTCCCGAACTCTACTGCCATAAGAGCTCCAGGATCAACACGATAATGTTTAAGGAACGTGTGTCGAGAAGACCAAGTCCTGCATACTGTTTCCAAAGAAACATTCGTCCTCGCTGCCCAAGATGCTGATACTGCCCTTGTTGCATGAACATTCACCTGAGCCGGAGGCTCCAAGTTCTTCACCCTGTAAGCTTTCTGGATCAGTTTGACAACCCAGGAATGCCAAGGTTCTGGCAGAGGCTTCCTTTCCTCTATTCTTGCCCCATGGGATGATGAATGACCTTTCAGAATTGCTGTGGCTTCCAAGTAAGCCCTGAGGACTTCGGATATGTCTAACTCATGACAGGAGTTTGATTCGGAGTCCAAGAAAACTGGTAGCGCCCATGGTTTCCGATAGATGTGCCGTTGTAGTGACTTTAGGCGTAAACCCTCAGATAGGGCGAAGTTCTACCCTGTCTGAGAAGAAGGATATGTTTTCATCCCACACGCCCAAAGAGTGAAGTTCTGAAATCCTCCCGCCGGATGTGATTGCCAACAGAAAAGTTGTTTTTAAGGTTAGGTTCCAAATTGAGACCTCTTCAACCGGCACAAACGGATGAGTGAATAGGTCTTCCAATATTAGAGGAAGATCCCACTTTGGAAAGGAACGCCTGGATGGAGGACGTATCTTCAATACGCCCCTGAGGAAGGTAACCACTAGAGGGTCTTCTGCTCACCTGGTGATAGTTGCTGCAGAGACTGCGGACACCTGTACCTTAAGGGAACTCTGGCTGAGCCCTAAATCGAGACCAGTTTGAAGAAAGCTCAAGAAATCTGCAGTGAAAGGAGAGACTGGATCAAACCCTTTACCTGTGGCGTAGGATAGGAACTTGTCCCAAATCCTTGCATATATTGCATTGGTTGTTGGTTTCCTGGCCTTAAGTAAGGTGGATATGACATCTTGGAAACCACCTAATGATTTAAACCTCCTCCTTTCAACATCCACACACGAAGATCCAGCTTCAGTGGGTCTGGTTGGGCCAGCCTGCCCTGGGTCAACAATTGCGGGAAGGGAGGAATTCTGATCGGAGGATCCAAATTGAGGTGCATGGTTAGCAGGAACCAAGGTTTCTTTGGCCAATAGGGTAGCACTGCTAGCACTTGGACTGGCTCCCTCAGAAGTCTGAGGAGAAACTTCGAGATGAGTGGACGAGGAGGAAAGGCGTAAGCTGTATTGAAGTTCCAAGGACATGACAACGCGTCTACTCCCTCTGCTTGTGGGTGTGGGAGGCAAGAGAAATATCTACTGAGCTTGGAATTCTCCTGGGTAGCAAAGAGGTGCACCTGTGGGGTCTGCCATAAATGGGAGATTTGGTTGAACACTTGGGGGTGGAGAGACTACTCGTTGTTGTCCACGAATCTCCTCGATAAGACATCGGCTTCCGAGTTCATCTTGTCTGGGAGATATATTGCCCTGAAGTCTACCAGGTTCCTCTCGGACCAGACCATTACAGGTTCCACTTCCCTCAGAAGTGTCTTGCCCCCCCATTTCTCAGACGTTGGACACAATCACTCTGGCGGGAAGGGACCATCTTCCCTGAATCCAGAATTCTCTGCAACGGGCACCCTACCCCTGGCCACTCGCATCGGAAGTAATTGTGGTCCATAAGTGGGAACCCAAGTGATGGAACCGGGAGAGATTCTCTGGAATTGTCAACCAGTGCAGACTCCTGCTCATCAGTATTGTCAAACGAATCGTCTGGGATAGATGTTGCCGTCTCCATTGGGTTAAGAATCCCATCTGGAAGTGTCTCAGGTGCCAGTGAGACCACGGAACTAGAGGTATACATGAGGACATTGTGCCAATAAGGCTCAGACACTATGAAGCTTACAAATGGGACCTCTGTATTGTTTTGGACATTTTCTGAATGAGGCTCTCCATCTTTCGTTGGGGTAAAGAGACTGTGCCCAGGTGCGTATCGAACATTCCTCCCAGATAAACCATCTGTTGAGTTGGAACTAATTGGCTCTTTCGGTGATTCACCAACCGCCCCAACTCCGTTAACGACTGTAGAAGAATTTCTCTGTGGGCCTATAAGCTGGTTCGGGTTGTTCGATAACAAGAGGATATCGTCCAGGTAGTGGTAAATTCTTTAATCCCCTCTCTCTCAGAGGGGCCCAAGACAGATATCAGGACTTTCGTGAGCCCCCTAAGGGAAGGTGCATAGCCCAAAGGGCAGAGCCTGGAATTTCAGGTGGACATGACCCACCGCAAAGCTTAGGTATCTTTGGAAGGATGGTAGAATAGGGACGTGGAGGTAAGCGTCCTGCAGGTCTATCGATATTAACCAATCTCCTGGTTGTATGGTTTGAATTATTGTTTGGAGCGACTCCATCTTGAGGCTTTCGAGATGGATGTATCGAATGAGCCTTTTGAGATCTATTACAGGTCTCCAGTCGCCTGTTTTTTTCTGTACCCCGAATGTTGGGGGAGGGACTATGCCTTTTAATTTATGCTATTTACTAGTCCTGTAGGAGGAGTCGAGGCGGAGCTCTATCACAGGTATTCTGCAATGGAGGCACCAGGAAATAAAAGTGATCTCAGAGTAAAAGCAATGTGGGGAGCAATAAGCCAAGCCCAGTGGCGTCTCCAGCTTTCATATTTAGGGGGGGCACATGGGGGGACAGGGACAAAAGTAGGGGGGCCAACTATAAAATGCAATTATATATATATATATATATATATATATCCTGGGGCCCTTTACTACGATCCCACAACGGGCCCTTTCACATGTTCTGCAGTGAGCTCCCTTCCTACTATACTGGGGCCCCCAGGGTGGCAGAAAACAAGAGATATATGTCACCAGCACACCAAGAAAATATAAGGGTCCAAAGCAGTGGGAGAACCATCAGGGTTGCAAAGGTTGTCTTGCCACCGGGCCCTGGTGTTCTGCCACTGTGGGGTTCCCCAGCTGTCCTGTCCCTGCTATTGACAGTACTGGTCTGGCATCTGTCTCCTTGGCAGCGGCGGCAGTCTATTAGGACCTAGTGCTGGTGACATTATGGGTGCATGCAGGGGAAGGCTGGCACTATTGGTTATAGAGCGCCGAGCCCCCAGCTGGTCACCTAGCAGCAGTAATGCTGTATAACCTTCTCTGTTGACATCCTGATCGGGATGTGATCCTAGTGATGCTCCCAGTCAGATCCATTAAACACAGTATTTATTAGCATCAAGAGTACAACCACATATATATATATATAAAAACTGTATGTTCAGCAGCCATGTGGGCTCTATGCCTGTAAAGTGTGGGCTTTGATCAATAAAATCACTGATATTTAACACTAGGATTTGACTAGGAGCATCACCTGGATTGCATCCCGATCAGCATGTCAGAGAAGGCGCCACTGCTGCTAAGCAACCTGCAGGGAGCTTAACTGTCTACAACCAACAGAGATGGGCTCAGGTGTGTTTGAAATCCCACATGTATACAAAAAAAGGGGGTGGCGCATAGGGTATATAATGTACGATTAGTACAATAGAAAAAGTCCTAACCTAAACTGTTAACCCAATGTGGGTGGAGTCTCACTAGTCAAAAAGTCATATATGAAAACAAAAAAAAGGGGGGGAAAGGGTCCCAACCAAATTAATGGGGGATCCAAAGACCAAAATGAGAGACTCCAAAATCAGGAGGTAGGTACAAAAGATAATAATTTATTAAATGATTGGAAATTATTTCCATAAAACAATCCTCTTGGAGAGAATGTGGATAGCAAAAAACTGACACAAAACATGGAAAAGCAACTTGCTATCCATGTGTAACCATAAACAAAATGACAAAAAACAGGACAGTGACCACAAAACATGAGACAGTGACAAAACGTCCGGACGCCTGATATCTATGTGCGGGCAGCCTGCTGCGAAAAATTTCGCAAAAAATGAAATACCAAATGTGTATAGACTAGTCAGGTAAGCCCCACAGAGATCCCAGGAAGGCTATAGCCCTTGTGTAATGGGGGAAAAAGGGGGAAGGGGAAGGAGAGGGGAGGGGCAAAAGGGAAAGTCAGTGGGACCTCAGGGGAACAGGAGATGAGGGAAGGTTCCCAATACCATCCAAGTCCAAAGGGAGCAGAATAAATAAAATCCAATCGTCGTATCCACTGGCACAAAACGGGTAATGAGATGATATAACAATTAGTGATATACACTGGTGCAGGATATCAGACCAAAGACCAGATGGAATCGGTGGTAAATGGTGGTAATCAAACAGCAGCAGAAGAGAACACCTGATATGACTATAAACACTGCAATGCAGCGTGGCAGTATAGTCAGCAGTTCACAGCCAGGCTATGTATCAATAGCTAAGTGAGGCATACGATACCCTAATATGGGGGGGCCTGGTCATGGAAACGATGCTGCTCAGTGTGTTCAGTTCCGACTGTAGTAGCTGTATGGAGCACTTGACTCCCATATATTGCAGCTGGATGTCCCCGAATGATGAAGGGTATGTCCCTAAGGAAAGCCCTAGTGCATGAGATAGTGTACAGCACAGCGGTAGATCGCCACTGTGGACAGATCAAGTACTTCCGCATTCCACCGCGTCCTCCACGGGTGGACTTCCGGGATGTCAGAAGCAGGCGTCACGTGACGTGGGTGGGTGATGTCAACGCGTTTCGCAAGGGGGGATTCCGCGTAGCTTCATCTGGACGAGAAATCCCACATGCCCCATCCCGCCAGGAAGCCGACACTCCACAGTACTAATCACAGCCAGTGAGACATTTCCTGATCTGTGCAGCTGCGGACCGGGAAATGTCTCATTGCCTGTGATTAGCGCTGTGCAGTGTGGGCTTCCTGGCAGGCTCTGGCATGTGGAATTTTGAACATGCCCAGCCCATCTCTAACAACAAATTGTGCTGGCCCTCCTGTACATCAGCCCCATAAAGTAACCAGCACTGGTTTCCAATGTGCTGCCGCCGCTACCATGGAGACAGAGACCAGCGCTGTGAATAGCCGGGACAGGACAGCAACTCTGGTTGTTCCAGCACTGGTCCACACTGGAAACATTCCCCCATCCACCTATAATGTGTAGATGGAGGAATTGGATCATTTCCTTTTTTTTTTCATTCAACCTAATAGTTGAATGAAAAAAAGTGATCAATGTATGGGCTGCCTAAGAGCCAAGACCAGCCATAGACAGTTTAAATCTCAGCTGGTTCAGCAGGAACTGGCTGAGATTTGTGCCATTAATGAGCAGATTCTCTTATGATTATCACTAGTGGTTGCTATAGCCACTAGTGATAATCACTGTTTGTCGGGAGAATACAATTGCTGGGCAGGAGGGATATTCCCCTGTCAGCACTGTCTGTGTTGATGGGGGAATTATGCAAGTTTCTTTCCTGCAATCTGTGGATGGGAAAGAAATGTGCACTGTCTATTACCTGCCTAACTGAAAGTGAAAGTAAATTGTGAATGTCTTGAAAGAACATGAGAGGGGGAGGGAGACAGATGGGGGAGAGAAGGGATGGAGATAATGCAGTTCAGTGATTACAGTGTACTGCAGTCTGCAGTGCACACACTTACCCACGGTCCAGGCTAGAATCTCAGGCATCATTCACACACAGCCAGGAATGCTGCTGATTTTCATATTTCCCGCCCACACATCCCCTCTCTTCAGATTCAGCACACCCGGATAGTGTGGGCGGGACTGGAAGGAGGAGGAGGAGCTGTATTCCTCCCTGCTTGTATGTGAGGAGAGTGAGGGGGGTGGCTGGACTCGCTGGGCTGTGAAAGAGTGTCATAGACTGACATTCGGCTCAGCTTGCAGTCACCACTCTCGGAATTTACAGGCTGGTTCTGAATGAGATGAAGGCTTGGGCCCCCCTCCCCCCTCCCACAGTGCTCGTGGAGTCCTTCCTGCAACTCGCTCTTCTCCGTGCCAATGAGGATGCAGGGAAAGGAGCAGATCGGGCGGCTGTGGTTGTGTGAGCGCTCGCATTATGCAGTGTCAGCGAGCAGAGGGAGGGGGGAGGAATCCCCCGCAGGAGCTAACTGGGGATGCTCTCCCTCTCAGGAGAGACTATGTTACCCCAGCAGCAGCCCGAGCGAAAAATAAATGCAAAAAAAATTTTTTTTTTTGGGGGGGGGCACATGGTGGGGCACAGCATAATGTTGGGGGGGCCAGGGCCCCCTCTGGTCCCCCCCTAGGGACGCCATTGGCCAAGCCCAAATGGCATGTCCAATAAAGCCAAGATGGGAATCTCGGCAGCGACCTCCTTTGGGGTCTACTCTCAAGCGCAGGAGGTTTTACATGTGCTTGCTGGTTTGGAACTCAATGACCAATGCTGCTGTTACTCAGCCACTAGAGGGAGCACTATCAGGTGTATCTATGCAGTTCCAGTCTGGAAATATGGCTCAACAAACCTGTAAAAATTTGGTTAAGTAGTCAAAAAATAACTTGAAATGCGTCTTCTCTAAAAATACGCCGCCGTTCCCCTTTAATCCATACAAAGTGCCGCGTCTCTCTCTCTCTCCTCCCCATTCTGAGCTGTCTTAATTAGAATCTGGAGCGATACTGTCAGATAATACAGTCAGCGGTAATACGCACCTTCAGATAAAATACTCGTCTCTATCAACGGCGGCGAGGGATGGCAGCAACCGGCCCGACTCGGGAACATCGAGATAATATCCGCCATTATTCAAAGTAGACGCAATTTGTCATCTTAATTGATTCCTGTTTGAGTCTCACGTCACTTCTGAAACTCCTTCCCCCCAGAAATCAGACTCTGAAGTCTCAATCTCTCACCTCTTTTAACAGGAAACCAGATTGTATTTTTTAGCAGGTTATTATTCCTTTACCGGATTTGCCTGCTGAAAGTATTTCATATACAGATCTGCAGATTCTCCCCCTAGTGGCAGCTGTGCAAACAACCATTCAGGCAGCACCCTTGCTGAACAACTGATGTGAGAATATTCAGAGAGAATGTTTTTTTTTTTTTATTATTATTATAATTTTTTTTATTTTTTTTTTATATTCCAAAACAGAGAATATTGTTCCCTATGGGTCAGAGCTGACTGGTGGACCTGTGCTGACAGAGAGAGAGTAATAGAAGAGAAACAATTCTGCATATATTTTTAGGTGCTAAACTCAAAGAGGTCTACGTAAAGAAATAATTTGATTTGCAACACTCATTATTCGTGCAAAAGTAACAAAAAAATACCCGTTATGTTTGTAATATGTAAATGTTTCTATTTGTTGCTTTTCGCTGGGGAAATGTATCACTACTCTTATCGTTATTTAATATCTTTATGTTATTGTATTATTTGTTATCATATTATTATTTACTTATATATTTTTTTATTTTTTTATTATTATCATTATTATTACAGTATATTGTTCATTATCATAATGTTATTTTTTTATAGTATATATTATTTATTTATTTATTTATATTCCAAAACAGAGAGCGGCACTCACGGGTCTTGAAAGGCGAACGCAAAGTGAAGATTTTATTTTGGAGGCACAGGCTTGTCTGAGGAAGCTGCACCACTGGGCTGAAATCATCTGCATTCCACATGCTTGTGGCATGGCCCTATTCACTTGAATGCGTAGATAACAGGGTGGACAAGGTGTATAATTATTGCTGTGGCATGTGTACACACCCCCCATCTGCTGACTTATAGGGGAGTGGTTGGGGGCTGGTAAAAATGCATCTCAGCCTGATGTTTTTACTGCCCCTCCCATGGCAAGTGTAGACAAGCCCATACTTCCCATGCGCTCACTCCGGATCCCCTGCTAAAGTTTCTGATTACAGTTGACAGCTCAGCTAATTTCTGATCACAATAAATTTTTTGATGCCTGTCCTGACCCTATCATGTTTGCACAATCCCTGTTAGATGCCTACTCTGACCTTCTGTTTATTGTTAACCACCACCTCGCCCTGTTTTCACAATCCCTCTTAGCTGCCTACCCAGATCTTCTGCTTATTGTTAACCACCACCTCGCCCTGTTTGCACAATCCCTGTTAGATGCCTACTCTGACCTTCTGCTTATTGTTAACCACCACCTTGCCCTGTTTGCACAATCCCTGTTAGCTGCCTACCCTGACCTTCTGTTTATTGTTAACCACCACCTCGCCCTGTTTTCACAATCCCTGTTAGCTGCCTACCCAGACCTTCTGTTTATTGTTAACCACCACCTCGCCCTGTTTGCACAATCCCTGTTAGCCGCCTACCCAGACCTTCTGCTTATTGTTAACCACCACCTCGCCCTGTTTTCACAATCCCTCTTAGCTGCCTACCCAGACCTTCTGCTTACTGTTAACCACCACCACCTCACCCTGTTTGCACAATCCCTGTTAGCTGCCTACCCAGACCTTCTGCTTATTGTTAACCACCACCTCGCCCTGTTAGCCGCCTACCCAGACCTTTTGCTTATTACAAACCACCACCTCGCCCTGTTTTCACAATCCCTGTTAGCTGCCTACCCAGACCTTCTGCTTATTGTTAACCACCACCTCGCCCTGTTTGCACAATCCCTGTTAGCCGCCTACCCAGACCTTCTGCTTATTGTTAACCACCACCTCGCCCTGTTTTCACAATCCCTCTTAGCTGCCTACCCAGACCTTCTGCTTACTGTTAACCACCACCACCTCGCCCTGTTTGCACAATCCCTGTTAGCTGCCTACCCAGACCTTCTGCTTATTGTTAACCACCACCTCGCCCTGTTAGCCGCCTACCCAGACCTTTTGCTTATTACAAACCACCACTTCGCCCTGTTTGCACAATCCCTCTTAGCTGCCCACCCCAACCTTCTGCTTATTGTTAACCACCACCACCTCGCCTCTGGATTCCATTAGTTTCTGCCAGCTGTCAACTGCTGCCTGTCTGGTTGTCTCCAGCAGCAGCAGCAATCTGGAAGCCATTCTGCAGTACAAGTCCCTCACCTCTTGCTGGATGAACAGATGAATAGGGGTCAGCTCAGATTCTGCACCTTGACCTTTAGGGCCTGCATTCGTCTGACCACACGGAGGATCCACAATTAGGGTGACTACGTGTCCCGGATTGCCCGGGACAGTCCCGCATTTTGCAGGTGTGTCCCGGGCACATTCACTCCAGGACAATACAATGTCCTGGAATGAAACTGACACAGCCACCCCCCGGGCCAATCTGATGCCCCCAAAAAAGGGCACCACATCACCGCTTTACTCACTGACAGTACTTGTCCTGGCCGGGAATGCCTGGAGGAGCACAATCCCCGCCCCCTGCTTGTGATTGGAGAAATCATAAATCCCGCCTGTTGTGTCCAATCACTGTGCTGTGATTCGTTACAGCACAAGCTGATTTTTGGGAAGGGAGGGTGTCCCTGAATGGTAGTTTGGAAATGTGGTCACCTTATCCACAAGGTGACGCTGAGCCACTCCATATTACCTATCAATAGCAATAAAAACCATTTCCTAAACTGAAAAAAAAATTAAATACACATTTTATACACTTTGATGTCACTTCCCATTGCAAGTAAAGATGGCTTTGGATGTGTTTTATCTTTTATTCGATAACGGTTCAGCAAGGATGCTGCTTGCATGGCTGATATACAGTGAACCCAGTGTCGGCCCAAGACATTGTGCTGCCTGGTACCAAAAATGAAATGCTGCCCCCCCCCAAAAAAAAATCACGCCCACCAAAATGCCCCCACATCCATTATTTTATATTATGATAACTAAAGTGGACCTGTCATGGCTCTATACATGTATATAAGAGTATAAAGAGGACCTGTTATGGCTCTATACATGTATAGGAGTGTAAAGAGGACCAGTCATGGCATTATACGTGTATATAGAAGTATAATAAGGACCTTACATGGCTCTATACATGTATGTAGGAGTATAAAGAGGACCTGTCATGGCTCTATACATGTATGTAGGAGTATAAAGAGGACCTGTCATGGCTCTATACATGTATGTAGGAGTATAAAGAGGACCTGTCATGGCTCTATACATGTATGTAGGAGTATAAAGAGGACCTGTCATGGCTCTATACAGGTATATAGAAGTATAAAGAGGACCTGTCATGGCTCTATACATGTATATTGGAGTATAAAAGGACCTGTGCTTGGCCGGCGGCCGCGATGCCACCCACGATCGCTCCACAGAGAGCCAGAACGGGGATCTGTCAATGTAAACAGACAGATCCCCATTCTGACAGGGGAGGAGAGACAGATCTGCTGTTCCTAGTGATTAGGAACAGAGATCTCTCTCCTCCTCCAGTCAGTCCCATCCCCCCCAGTTAGAAACACCTCCACATTTAACCCCTTTCCAGACAGTGACATTTACACAGTAATCAGTGCAGTTTTATAGCACAGATCGCTGTATAGATGTCAGTTGATCCCAAATATGTGTCAAAAGTGTCCGAACCTGTCCACCGCAATGTCGTAGATCAATGCCATTACTAGTAAAAAAGTTAATAAAAATGCTTGAAGTGCAGCGGGGAGTGGAGCGGGCAATTTGCCCCACAGTGCAGGGGGCAGTGCCGGGACAAAGTCAACCAGCACCCAGGGCGAACATGCCAAGCTGCGCCCCCCCATGACCAATTATCTTACACACACACAAATACATATATATATATATATATATATATATATATATATATATATATATATATAGTGCAGAGGTCAGAATTGGATAGATTACAAAGTACAAGGATCAGGAGCAGTGTGTACAGTGTTCAGAGGTAGAGTATGTACAGTAATATACAATGTGCAGAAGTCAAGAGCAGTAAACTGCAGAGTACAGAGACCAGGAGTATATACACCCTAGTGCATAGCAGTAGCCCCTATAAATTATATCAAATTTAGTGTATGTGTCATTATCAAATCTGACCAAGTGAAATATATAGCACATGAATATGGAACCAAAATACCAGTGCTGCAAACAAAATTATGAAGGGGCGAATCCCAAAACATATAATGCGAACAACTCATAAATATTCAATTACATATCACATGTGGGACCAAAATCCCTGTGCTGCAAAAACATTTTGTGAGGGAACTGTAAATAAAAAATGTAAAATACTATAACATATAATGTGAATAACTCCCAAATATTCAAATAACTCTAGTCAAATTCTTATGGTTCATTTGTACACAATTTGGTTTTGGAGTTACTACCAAACTCCCAGTGCTGCAAATCAAACACACAGTGCAAAGTAATATTAAAGTGCACTATAAAAAAACAGTCCACTAGAGCAGTGGTCTCCAAACTGCGGCCCTGGGGCCGGATGTGGCCCTTTGCTTGCCTTTATCTGGCCCTTGAGGCATTATTCCTGCCAATGACACCAATGATGGGGCATAATTCCTTCTACTGACAAAAAAAGGGGCACTATTCCTCCCAACGACACCAGATCGCACATTGTTAACTCCCACTGGGCACAGTTCGGCCCCCCTGAAGTCTGAAAGACAGTAAACTGGCCCTTTAGAGAGTTTGGAGACCCCTGCACTAGAGAGCAAGTGCTCTTGTGCACATTGCTGGATCGAGATGGGGCTCAAGCAAGTGGCTGACAGATTCCTCCATCCACACAAGTTGGATGGATGTGGGAATTGTATTCTGACAGCAGGGACTCTCCCCTATCAAAATACACTGATCAGCACTGCTTCCGTTTGGCTGCAAACAGCTAATTGAACAAGGATTTCCAGCAGAAGTGGATATAACAAATCGGTTTCTGTCTAACAGAGAGGGTTACACATCGATCAAAAATTCAGACCCTGCTGAACCCAATGAATTCTTTGCTGTGTACTCAGTTTTACCTTGTACTTTGCTTCAGCGGGCTCTCTGTAGTTCTGTTACTGGTCCCCTGCAGCTCCTGTGTCAGTTAGGAGTGACAGTGGTCACACTCCAGCCTCCAATTTAGACCATACAGGGTTAATCTTCCTCTATATGTGATAGGGAGGAGGAGGAGAGCACTGGAGCTGGCTGAAGCATAGAATCAAGTACAAAAAGACTATACAGTGCCCCCCTTCCCCCCCTCCCCCACGCTGCAAGAGTGGACTTTCTTGAAGTTGGGCTGGGATAAGAAATCACATCCTTTGCTGTGTAATGTTATATTTTTGAACAGGTTAGGAATTAGTGTGACATTTCAGGTGCTACATATATGTAATCCACATACACATTATATCTTATTAAAAAATCATTCTTTTTAGAAGATATAATGTGTATGTGGATTACATATAATGTAGCACCTGAAATGTCACACTAATTCCTAACCTGTTTAAGAATTTTACTCTCAATAAACCTGCAGTGAAAAGTGCAGGGCACGTTTATAATCACAGTATATGGAATGCAGAGCAGTCGGGACTCACAGTAGAAGAGGATCCAGCCTGTCATCCGTGATTTACACATCTTCACTCTGCTCTGGAGGAGGAGCGCTTTGCTGTGTGCTGGGCGGGAACCAAAGATCGATGCTGCAGTGTAAGGTTCTCTTCCTGCTCCGCCCACATGCACTTTCGCTGGGACTGTACCACCTCCGATCCAGGGGGGGGGGGAGACTCATAGGAACTCAAGAAGGGAGCCTAGAAAGGGGTGCATCTGCTGCCGCAGAGCAGTGAGCAGGAGCGCATAATCCTTAAATTAGGCAGGCAACAGGGGCATACAAGTTTTACAGCTACATTTTGTGGATAGATTTTTCTGCTCACAGCTTTGCCGCCCCCCTAAAAGTGCCGCCTGGTACAATGGTACCACCTGGTCCCATGGTAGGGCCGGCCCTGAGTGAACCACTATAGGGAGACACTACAGCTCCGTAAATGGATGGCAGAAGGGAACACATTGAACATACAGTACAGTAATACCTTGGATTACGAGCATAATCTGTTCCGGAAGAATGCTTGTAATCCAAAGCACTCGTATATGAAAGCGAGTTTCCCCATAGGAAATAATGGAAACTCAGATAATTCATTCCAGTGTCACTGCTAGTGTATGCAGTACCGCATGTGGCCAGAAGTGGGGGGGCTCTGGAGACGCTCGGAGACCACTCTGAGACGCTCGGAGAGACTCGGGAACGGAGTGTCTCCGAGTGTCTCAGACAGAGCCGCCATCAGGGGGGTACAGGCAGTACACCTGTAAGGGGCCCGGAGGTCCCCAGGGGCCCGGGTGGCAACCCCCTTTTTTTTGTGTAAGGGGCCCGGAGGTCCCCAGGGCCCTGGATGGCAACCCCCCTTTTTTTATTTTATTTATTTAAAAAAACTATATATATTTTTATTTTTTATTTGTATTTTTTAATTTTTTTCATTCTTTTTTAATTTCTTTTTTAATTTTGATTTATTTTTTTTTCGTAAGGGGCCCAGAGGTCCCCAGAGGCCCAGAGGTCCCCAGGGGCCCAGATGCCAACCCCCTTTTTTTTAAAAAAAAATAACATTTTTTTTTTTGTAAGGGGCCCAGAAGCCCAGAGGTCCCCAGGGGCTGGGATGGCAACCCCCACTTTTTTTTTGTAAGGGGCCCATAGGTCCCCAGGGCCCCTAATGGCAACCCCCCTTTATTTTATTTTTTTAGAAAAAAATAATAATTTTTTTTTTACTTTTTTTTTTTTTTTTGTTATCTTCTTTTGTAAGGGGCCCGGAGGTCCCCAAGGGCCCAGATGGCAACCCCCCGATCTCAATAATTTATGGCGGCAGCACCCCCCCGCTTCTCAATTCGTGGCACCCCCCCCCCGCTTCTCAATTTGCAGCGGCAGAGCACCCCCCCCCCCCGGTTCTCTGCTCCAGGGGGCCCAAGCCTGAAGCTGTGTAAGGGGCCCCAAAATTCCTAGTGAAACTTTTTAATAGAAGAAATTCTTCAGAAGGGAACTAAAAAACAGAAAAGATGATACATTGTGTCTATTTTTTTTTTCCAGTTTTTATATATTTTCTTCCTCAATTATCAGGACAAATCCTGTGATCACATCTGTAAACATCCACATTGATGGGGGGGCAGCTTTTCCTGAACGGCTTTCCGCTGCTCCAGCGCCGCTCCCCCGACTAATTAATTCCGCTTATTTAGCAATCCGAACAGATCTTGTCATTAAGCGCTTTTGCCCATCACATTTCCGAATTAAAAAAAACATGATATTACATTAATTAATATTTAGAAAACGAATGAGTTTTTATTAATGATCTGACTTCAGCTGCTTTTGTGCGAAGTGACGGTGACAACTGATGGAGACGGATGAGAAAGAAGCTTCTGGAAGGAATTCTTCAAAAATTGTCACAAGGAAATGAGCGGAATTTAATGATGTTTTTGACAATCAGAGTTCAGTAACGCTGGTAGACCGCTAGACGCCACCGTCCCGCACCTGGATGTGTGTCACATCATGTCACTGATACTAATATCAGATATACTAATATCAGATGATACTAATATCAGATGAATACACAATACAGACTATACATTGTAACATTGTATCTGCATAATAAAAGGTCCAATTTATTAGAAGTTGGATTCATGTTCCCTGTGTCATATGTTCTCCTTCACATTGTTGGGCCCCGGTACATGGGAGGAAATGATCGTTCACATTGCTGTTGTGCTGCACTAATTTGTAGCTTAACATGCGTTGTGGTTAGGCAGCTAATTTGTTTTTAACGAGCTGCTAATGCAGTGCAACACACAATTATTAGGAGTGCAGCATTTTTTACAACAGAGTGGATCGCAATGCAGAAATGGTTCATATCTGTGCAATATGGTGCTCTGCAATACAAGTGTATTATACTGCAATGGAATGAAGATGTAGCGCTAAGTGAAGAAATGAAGCCCAATAATTTGGGCCTCCAATCAAACCAAAGTGATAAATAATATCAATATAATGAGTCCATACAGTGTCCATAGAAAATTTTCATGTTGTGAAGAAAGAACATGTAGCACTGAAGGGTCATCACATAACTCTTGTAGAAAAAGAGAGGTAGAATACTCTTACCGGAACATTAGACCTGTGGTTTAGGCAGGTCAAATAGGCATACAAAATCCCAGTGGCACTCCCCATCAGTTAGTCTGGAAACTGGATCAGATGGGTCCTCAATGATGCCCCTGTTGAAGAACATTTGTTCGAAACGCGTAGGGCTTGGTACACTACCTCATTCACTGCCCCTTTTTAAACGTTTTTATTGTTTGTGATCACTTTTATGTTGGTTGAATAAACCCTCATTGACCTGCACCATTGGAGCATTCCTTCCCTTCTTTTCTCCTCACATGGGTGGTTGGTCAAGTAATAGCTTCCTTTGGCCACTGGTTACTAATATTCACCGTGGTAAAGAGTCTCCTTGCTGAGTGGCGGTTCCAGTTCCATCGGAGGACTACCTGGATCGGTGTGAAACCCAGAGTCTGCTGTCAAGTCGGGGAGCCTACCGGACAGTGTACATTGGGGACCCATCTGATCCAGTTTCCAGACTAACTGATGAGGAGTGCCACTGGGATTTCGTATGCCTATTTGACCTGCCTAAACCACAGGTCTAATGTTCCGGTAAGAGTATTCTACCTCTCTTTTTCTACAAGAGTTATGTGATGACCCTTCAGTGCTACATGTTCTTTCTTCACAACACGAAAATTTTCTATGGACACTGTATGGACTCATTATATTGATATTATTTATCACTTTGGTTTGATTGGAGGCCCAAATTATTGGGCTTCATTTCTTCACTTAGCGCTACATCTTAATTCCATGTTTATTAATTTTAGTCACATTTTATGTAGCAGCTTTATTTTTATTCACTATTTTAGATTAGCGCAGTATTTTCTTTCTTTATTATACTGCAATGCTTCACATTTTTTCTTCCCAATAGTGGCTCAGCTCCCTCTGCTCCTCCTCCCAGCAGTGACTCAGCAGCTCACATCACAATGTTCCCCCCTCTCAGCAGTGATTTGGCTTCCTCTGCTCCCCTCTCCTAGCAGTGACTCTTCAGCTCAGCTCATCCTGCTCCCAACTCCCAGCAGTGACTCTGCAGTTTAGCTCCCTCTCCTCCCTCTCCCAGCAGTGCCTCTGCAGCTCAGCTCACCCTGCTTCCCAGCAGCTCACCCTCCTCGCAGCAGTGGCTCTGCAGCTCAGCTCATCCTGCTATCTCTTCCCAGTAATGACTAAGCAGCTCAGTTTACAATGCTCTCCCCTCCCAGTAGTGATTCTGCAGTTTAGCTCCCCCTCCTCCCTCTTCCAGCAGTGACTCTGTAGCTCAGCTCACCCTGCTACCCCCTCCCAGTAGTGGCTCAGCAGCTCAGTTCACACTGCTCTCCCTTCCCAGTAGTGACTCTGCAGTTAAGCTCCCCCTCCTCCCTCTCCTAGTAGTTACTCTGCAGTTCAGCTCACCCTGCTCTCCCCTCCCACTAGCGACTCTGCAGCTCAGCTTTTCCTACTATCCCCTCACACTAAATACTCCGCAGCTCAGCTCATCCTGCTTTCCCTCCCAGTAATGACTCAGCAGCTCAGTTTACAATGCTCTCCCCTCCCAGTAGTGATTCTGCAGTTTAACTCCCTCTCCTCCCTCTCCCAGCAGTGACTCTGTAGCTCAGCTCACCCTGCTACCCCCTCCAAGTAGTGGCTCAGCAGCTCAGTTCAGACTGCTCTCACTTCCCAGTAGTGACTCTGCATTTAAGCTCCCCCTGCTCCCTCTCCTAGTAGTTACTCTGCAGCTCAGATCACCCTGCTCTCCCCTTCCACTAGTGACTCTGCAGCTCAGATTGTCCTACTATCCCCTCCCACTAAATACTCTGCAGCTCAGCTCACCCTGCTCTCCCCTCCCAGTAGTGACTCTGCAGTTTAGCTCCCCCTGCTCCCTCTCCCAGCAGTGACTTTGCTGCTCAGCTCACCCTGCTACCCCCTCCTATTAGTGACTCAGCATCTCAGCTCAGCCTGCTTACGTGTTTATATTAGATTATTATTTAGATTAGACGGTTGCTGTGCTTGTCTCCAGAAGAAAAAAAAATAGCCCACAGTTTTTTTTTTAGTTCAAGATAAAGATTTTCACTTACTTCCTGTTACTGGAAAAACTTCCTATCACATTTTGTCCTGTTCTAGAGAGCATTAAAAAACCAACAGGGGGCTCTAATCCCTCTCGCTCCGTCCAAAACAACATGAATAAATTGTGTCTGGGTTTGGGCTTTATTCTACAGGTCCTTCTCAAAAAATTAGCATATTGTGATAAAGTTCATTATTTTCTGTAATGTACTGATAAACATTAGACTTTCATATATTTTAGATTCATTACACACAACTGAAGTAGTTCAAGCCTTTTCTTGTTTTAATATTGATGATTTTGGCATACAGCTCATGAAAACCCCAAAATCCTATCTCAAAAAATTAGCATATTTCATCCGACCAATAAAAGAAAAGTGTTTTTAATACAAAAAAAGTCAACCTTGAAATAATTATGTTCAGTAATGCACTCAATACTTGGTCGGGAATCCTTTTGCAGAAATGACTGCTTCAATGCGGCGTGGCATGGAGGCAACCAGCCTGTGGCACTGCTGAGGTGTTATGGAGGCCCAGGATGCTTCGATAGCGGCCTTAAGCTCATCCAGAGTGTTGGGTCTTGCGTCTCTCAACTTTCTCTTCCCAATATCCCACAGATTCTCTATGGGGTTCAGGTCAGGAGAGTTGGCAGGCCAATTGAGCACAGTAATGCCATGGTCAGTAAACCATTTACCAGTGGTTTTGGCACTGTGAGCAGGTGCCAGGTCATGCTGAAAAATGAAATCTTCATCTCCATAAAGCTTTTCAGCAGATGGAAGCATGAAGTGCTCCAAAATCTCCTGATAGCTAGCTGCATTGACCCTGCCCTTGATAAAACACAGTGGACCAACACCAGCAGCTGACATGGCACCCCAGACCATCACTGACTGTGGGTACTTGACACTGGACTTCAGGCATTTTGGCATTTCCCTCTCCCCAGTCTTCCTCCAGACTCTGGCACCTTGATTTCCGAATGTACTTTGGACCACTGAGCAACAGTCCAGTGCTGCTTCTCTGTAGCCCAGGTCAGGCGCTTCTGCCGCTGTTTCTGGTTCAAAAGTGGCTTGACCTGGGGAATGCGGCACCTGTAGCCCATTTCCTGCACACGCCTGTTCACGGTGGCTCTGGATGTTTCTACTCCAGACTCAGTCCACTGCTTCCGCAGGTCCTCCAAGGTCTGGAATCGGTCCTTCTCCACAATCTTCTTCAGGGTCCGGTCACCTCTTCTCGTTGTGCAGCGTTTTCTGCCACACTTTTTCCTTCCCACAGACTTCCCACTGAGGTGCCTTGATACAGCACTCTGGGAACAGCCTATTCGTTCAGAAATTTCTTTCTGTGTCTTACCCTCTTGCTTGAGGGTGTCAATGATGGCCTTCTAGACAGCAGTCAGGTCGGCAGTCTTACCCATGATTGTGGTTTTGAGTAATGAACCAGGCTGGGAGTTTTTAAAAGCCTCAGGAATCTTTTGCAGGTGTTTAGAGTTAATTAGTTGATTCAGATGATTAGGTTAATAGCTCGTTTAGAGAACCTTTTCATGATATGCTAATTTTTTGAGATAGGATTTTTGGGTTTTCATGAGCTGTATGCCAAAATCATCAATATTAAAACAAGAAAAGGCTTGAACTACTTCAGTTGTGTGTAATGAATCTAAAATATATGAAAGTCTAATGTTTATCAGTACATTACAGAAAATAATGAACTTTATCACAATATGCTAATTTTTTGAGAAGGACCTGTATACTGATATAACAGACACAAATGAAGACAGCTCTGTAATCACTAACACATCATTCAAGTTATTTATTACATAAAAGCAGTGTAAGTACCTGAATGTGACCTGGTATTAGCCTATTGTAGTCCTTGTAAAGCAGGGCTGGAGCGTGAGAGGTCAAAGCACCACAAGGAACCAATCAGGCCATGTGCTGTCAAGAAGCATGCTGATAGGAGGAGAGAGGAAAGTGACAGAGAGATGAGTTCATCTTTGTGCTGCTTCTCCTTTCAATGTCCAGTCGCAGGTTGGGGGCTGGTCCGGGATGACCTGGTCTCAGAGGAAGTCGGTTAAATGATGCTAGCTATCAGACTGATCCATCAAGAAGCATGCTTATAGGAGGACGGAGCAGAGTGACAGAGAGACGAGTTCATTACTGTGCTGCTTCTCCTTTTAATGTCCAGTCACAGGTTGGGGGCTGGTCCGGGACGACCTGGTCTCAGAGGAAGTCCGTTAAATGATGCTGGCTATCAGACTGAGGACATCTAGTGGCAGGAAAGAAGTACTACAGAGGAAATAGCTGGATAGAAAGGTGAATATTGCAACCATAGAAACCTTTTTTTAATTATTATTTTATCTTTTTAATGGTCTATTCTTTTTTTTTATGCTGTTGTTGAGGTTATTATGCCAAAAACTAACAATACCACCCCGTTCAGCGAGGGGCCCGCTGGTGAGCGCCCACCGCCAATTTTTTTTTTATTTGTCCCAGTTTCATTCAGTAACATCTGGAGAGATGAAAGTACTGCGGGTCGTCTTTTCTCTCTCCGCTCTCCAAATAATAACAATGGAATTGCGCCGATAACATCAACAATTTCCTTCCGAGTTTTTTTTTTTTTTTTTGGCGTTTCATCAGCCGGAATATTAATGTGACGGAACGGAGAGTCCCATTATTTCCCTTCACTTTTTCTTTTTTCTTTTTTTTTAATTGGTAAATTTTCATTACGTGCCGGAAAACGCGCGTCCGCCCCGAGATCGAACGATTCCGAATGCGCTGAGACCTCTCCTGTAATGAACACGAATCCAGTCCACGCTTATTAAACAGACTGCGACTTTCCCGCCGCATTCGCTCGCCGTTATTTATTGAGCCATAAAAAAGACTCCGCCAATTAATTAAACTTCAGATTAGTCACCGGCCAGCGATTGGCTGTCACCCGCTCTGGAGACGCCACCTCTTCCTTATTTTCTAATAGAACCCCCCCCCGATGTCTCATTGAAGAGAACCTGTCATGGGCTCATCAGCCCCTATGTGATAACAATACGATGAAGTGAAAAAAAAAAGTGTAAAAAAAAATGAAAGTGACACCCCAAAAAACACTTAAAGGTCTCCCAAAAAATTTAGAGTAGAGGTACATACAAACACAAACGCATTGGTCAGGGGCGCCTACATACAAAACGGCAATTGAGTTACACATTTGACATATCACCGCCCACGCGGTTCACAATTAAATCTGTTTTCAAATTTTTTTTATTGAATTTTTATACAGACAAAAATATTTAATTTCACGACCAAATAAAAAATATACATGGGCATATATACATATACATTCACAATGCCGTATATACTCGAGTATAAGTCGAGGCACCTAATTTAACCACAAAAAACTCGGACAAATTATTGACTCGAGTATAAGCCTAGGGTGTCCATCTGCATGTCTCACTGTGCCTCACTTTGCCTCACTGTGTCCATGTGCATGCCTCACTGTGCCCATGCCTCACTGTGTCCATGCCTCACTGTGTCCATGCCTCACTGTACCCATGCCTCCCTGTGTCCATGCCTCCCTGTGTCCATGCCTCCCTGTGTCCATGCCTCACTGTGTCCATGCCTCACTGTGTCCATGCCTCACTGTGCCCATGCCTCACTGTGTCCATGCCTCACTGTGTCCATGCCTCACTGTACCCATGCCTCCCTGTGTCCATGCCTCCCTGTGTCCATGCCTCACTGTGCCCATGCCTCACTGTGTCCATGCCTCACTGTGTCCATGCCTCACTGTGTCCATGCCTCACTGTGTCCATGCCTCACTGAGTGACTAGACTGACGTTTAACATCGGAGTCTATGGAAGGGGTGCCCAGATTTGAAAAATTGCTGCTACCCCGCCGTAGGTCCCCCAGACAACAAACTTTGCACACTTGTAGAGGAGAAATGGGGCTACATGTGTGCCAAGTTTCGGGTCCAGAAAACCTACAACCTGCCGGTACTAGGTCCCCAAATTCACCCAATAAATTACCGTTTAACATGCAAGTCTATGGAAGGGGTGCCCGGATTTGAAAAATCGGTGCTCCCCGGCCGTTGGTCCCCAGGGCAACGAACTTTGCACACTTATAGAGGAATAGTGGGGCTACATGTGTGCCAAGTTTGGGGACAAGGGGACCTACGGCCAGCCGGTACCGGGTCCCCAAATTCCAGGAGATCAGGCGCAAAAAGGTGACTCGAGTATAAGCTGAGGGGGGCATTTTCAGCACAAAAAAAAATGTGCTGAAAAACTCGGCTTATACTCGAGTATATACGGTACATAGAACATAAAACACAATTAACACAGACCGGGATCTCTCTTATATTATACTCCATCATGTTAATTATATTCCTCCAGACCCCCACCCCTCCTGCCCAACCCCCCAGTCCCCCCTAGGAAAGAGAAAGAAGAAGGAGAGAAATAAAAAAAGGGGAGAGAAGAAAAAAGGGGGGGGGGACTCCCACAACCTCCTATATTCCCCTCAAGGGTGATATCTTTGTACTTATAGTAAGTGCTCCAAACCCCTTCCTATAACGTTAAGTGATTAGTGCAATTAAAACGTGTCGTGTCCAGTTTCTTTATTAATTAATTTGAAGGAGAGATTCTCAACTTTTGTTGAAAATCCCCCCTAAGAAGTGCTTATTTCATGAACAGCATTGAACAGCATTGAGAGCCCCCCCCCCCCCAAGAGGTACTCATTCCGTTAGTAAAAAAAAAAGAAAAAGGGGGGGATGGAGAGGGGAGAAATGCTAAAACAACCCCTCTATAATATCCTCACCCATTGCCTTTAGTGTTAATTTCTTCAGTGATTTCCTTTTTGGAAACAGAAAACTGTGAAAAGCAGTGAAGAAGAAAAAAAAAAAGGAAAAAAAAAAAGGGGGGGGAGGGCAAAAATACTAAAACGCTTGTCCACCCGAGATCGAACGATTCCGAATGCGCTGTTAGACCTCGCCTGTTTCCTGGCTGTAATGAACACGAATCCTGTCCGCGCTTATTAAACAGACTGCGACTTTCCTGCCGCATTCGCTCGCCGTTATTTATTGAGCAATAAAAAAAGACTACAAAAATACAAACACAAACGCGTCAGAGGGGCCTACATACAAAACGGCAATTGAGTTACACATTTGACATATCACCGCCCACGCGGTTCACAATTAAATCTAAACTGATGACCTGTAGGGGCTTTTGACCCGTTGCTGCTGTCGCTCCCTGGCCCTTTAAGAGAATCTAAATGTCAGGTGGAGGCGGGCTTTCTTATCGTGTGACCGCTGTGATTGGCCACACACCAACAAGCTCGGGCTGCCGCTCCAGGTTCCTATGGCCCAGTCCAGGCGAATCACGCTGAGCATAGGTGTGCGCAGCCTATTGCATTAGGGTGTGCACTCCAAAGCTCAAACACACGGTACTGATCACTCACTGTGTTCATTCAGAAAGGGAAGGGGCCGGTAAATTACATATTTACCAGCCCCTTCCCCCACTCATCCTAAAACATCCCCCTCTGTGGGTGCCTGCAGCAGCAGCCGGTTTGAGAGAATTTGGCAGGGGGGGGGGCAGGGCAGTAGGGGGAATCTGCATTACACAGGGTGGTTGGGGTGTGCCCAGGCACACCCTGTGCGCACACCTATGATGCTGAGGGTGCTGGCTTTGGAAGAGCTTGTCCCCAATCACTGCACTCCAACCCGGCCCGATAGTCGCTAAGATGAAAGTGACCTCAACCTAGCTCCATCCAGGCCAGGCCAGGCCATGATCTGACGCGTTTCACCCTACCCCTCAACGCTTAGTCATGGAGGGGCGTAACGCGTTGGAGTATGGCTTGGACGGAGCTAGGCTGAGGCCGCTTTCATCTTAGCGACTATCGGGCCGGGTTGGTGTGCGGTGATTGGGGTTTTTCTGCAGTGAGGATGTTCTTGGCACAGAAAAGGTGTTCCCCATAGACTCATATGTGCAGCGGCGGCCTAATGACCACCCACCCACCTGTCGCATAAATGCGCACGGCGCACGGGAACAGGTTAAAGTGTCACCAATGAACAATATTGTGTACTGCAGTTTGTCAGGTGCCGCTATTTTCAGGCTTGACATGTTTGGTATCTATTTACTCGACACAACTTCATCTTTTATATTTTCTTTTCAAAACTGGGTGACATGTTGCATTTGCTGCGGACTTGTGTCAGTATTTTGTTGAACCCCCTTTTGCTGTAATTCCAGCTTTCAGTCTGTTGGGATTTGTCTCTACTAACTTTGCACATCTAGACTTTGCAATATTTGCCCGATCTTCTTTGCAGAACGACTCAAGTTTAGTTACATTTGATGATTAGCATTTGTGGACTGCAGTCTTCAATCATTCCACAGTTTTTCAATGGGGTTTAAGTCTGGCCTCTGACTAGGCCATGCAAGGACATTCCCCGCCTTCTCCTCCAACCACTGTGTGCTCATTGGTGGACATTCTCCGCCTTCTCCTCCAACCACTGTGTGCTCATTGGTGGACATTCCCCGCCTCCTACTCCAACCACTGTGTGCTCATTGGTGGACATTCCCCGCCTTCTCCTCCAACCACTGTGTGCTCATTGGTGGACATTCTCCGCCTTCTCCTCCAACCACTGTGTGCTCATTGGTGGACATTCCCCGCCTTCTCCTCCAACCACTGTGTGCTCATTGGTGGACATTCCTCGCCTTCTCCTCCAACCACTGTGTGCTCACTGGTGGACATTCCCCACCTTCTCCTACAACCACTGTGTGCTCATTGGTGGACATTCCCCGACTACTCCTCCAACCACTGTGTGCTCATTGGTGGACATTCTCCGCCTTCTCCTCCAACCACTGTGTGCTCACTGGTGGACATTCCCCACCTTCTCCTACAACCACTGTGTGCTCATTGGTGGACATTCCCCGACTACTCCTCCAACCACTGTGTGCTCATTGGTGGACATTCTCCGCCTTCTCCTCCAACCACTGTGTGTTCA
Organism: Rana muscosa; assembly: GCA_029206835.1. NCBI lineage: Eukaryota > Metazoa > Chordata > Amphibia > Anura > Ranidae > Rana > Rana muscosa. The sequence goes on along the minus strand of CM055119.1, from coordinate 207,183,287 downwards.
TTGGTGGACATTCCCCGCCTCCTACTCCAACCACTGTGTGCTCATTGGTGGACATTCCCCGCCTTCTCCTCCAACCACTGTGTGCTCATTGGTGGACATTCCCCGCCTTCTCCTCCAACCACTGTGTGCTCATTGGTGGACATTCCCCGCTTTCTCCTCCAACCACTGTGTGCTCATTGGTGGACATTCCCCGCCTTCTCCTCCAACCACTGTGTGCTCATTGGTGGACATTCCCCGCCTTCTCCTCCAACCACTGTGTGCTCATTGGTGGACATTCCTCGCCTTCTCCTCCAACCACTGTGTGCTCATTGGTGGACATTCCCCACCTTCTCCTACAACCACTGTGTGCTCATTGGTGGACATTCCCCCGCCTTCTCCTCCAACCACTGTGTGCTCATTGGTGGATATTCCCTGCCTTGTCCTCCAACCACTGTGTGCTCATTGGTGGACAATCCCCACCTTCTCCTCCAACCACTGTGTGCTCATTGGTGGACATTCCTCGCCTTCTCCTCCAACCACTGTGTGCTCATTGGTGGATATTCCCCGCCTTCTTCTCCAACCACTGTGTGCTCATTGGTGGACATTCTCTGCCTTCTCCTCCAACCACTGTGTGCTCATATGTGGACATTCCCCGCCTTCTCCTCCAACCACTGTGTGCTCATTGGTGGACATTCCCCCCTTCTCCTCCAACCACTGTGAAGTCATTGGTGGACATTCCCTGCCTTCTCCTCCAACCACTGTGTGCTCATTGGAGGACATTCCCCGTCTTCTCCTCCAACCACTGTGTGCTCATTGGTGGACATTCCCCCCTTCTCCTCCAACCACTGTGTGTTCATTGGTGGACATTCCCCGCCTTCTCCTCCAACCACTGTGTGCTCATTGGTGGACATTCCCCCCTTCTCCTCCAACCACTGTGTGCTCATTGGTGGACATTCCCTGCCTTCTCCTCCAACCACTGTGTGCTCATTGGTGGACATTCCCTGCCTTCTCCTCCAACCACTGTGTGCTCATTGGTGGACATTCCCCGCCTTCTCCTCCAACCACTGTGTGCTCATTGGTGGACATTCCCTGCCTTCTCCTCCAAACCACTGTGTGCTCATTGGTGGATATTCCCCGCTTTGTCCTCCAACCACTGTGTGCTCATTGGTGGACAATCCCCGCCTTCTCCTCCAACCACTGTGTGCTCATTGGTGGACATTTACCATCTTCTCCTCCAACCACTGTGTGCTCATTGGTGGACATTCCCCACCTTCTCCTCCAACCACTGTGTGATCATTGGTGGACAATCCCCGCCTTCTCCTCCAAACACTGTGTGCTCATTAGTGGACAATCCCACCTTCTCCTCCAACCACTGTGTGCTCATTGGTAGACATTCCCCGCCTTCTCCTCCAACCACTGTGTGCTCATTGGTGGACATTCCCTGCCTTCTCCTCCAACCACTGTGTGCTCATTGTTGGACATTCCCCGCCTTCTCCTCCAACCACTGTGTGCTCATTGGTGGACATTCCCCGCTTTCTCCTCCAACCACTGTGTGCTCATTGGTGGACATTCTCCGCCTTCTCCTCCAACCACTGTGTGCTCATTGGTGGACATTCCCCGCCTTCTCCTCCAACCACTGTGTGTTCATTGGTGGACATTCCTCGCCTTCTCCTCCAACCACTGTGTGCTCATTGGTGGACATTCCCCACCTTCTCCTACAACCACTGTGTGTTCATTGGTGGACATTCCCCGATTACTCCTCCAACCACTGTGTGCTCATTGGTGGACATTCTCCGCCTTCTCCTCCAACCACTGTGTGCTCATTGGTGGACATTCCCCGCCTCCTACTCCAACCACTGTGTGCTCATTGGTGGACATTCCCCGCCTTCTCCTCCAACCACTGTGTGCTCATTGGTGGACATTCCCCGCTTTCTCCTCCAACCACTGTGTGCTCATTGGTGGACAATCCCCGCCTTCTCCTCCAACCACTGTGTGCTCATTGGTGGACATTCTCCGCCTTTCCTCCAACCACTATGTGCTCATTGGTGGACATTCCTCGCCTTCTCCTCCAACCACTGTGTGCTCATTGGTGGACATTCCCCACCTTCTCCTACAACCACTGTGTGCTCATTGGTGGACATTCCCCCGCCTTCTCCTCCAACCACTGTGTGCTCATTGGTGGATATTCCCCGCCTTGTCCTCCAACCACTGTGTGCTCATTGGTGGACAATCCCCACCTTCTCCTCCAACCACTGTGTGCTCATTGATGGACATTCCTCGCTTTCTCCTCCAACCACTGTGTGCTCATTGGTGGATATTCCCCGCCTTCTTCTCCAACCACTGTGTGCTCATTGGTGGACAATCCCCGCCTTCTCCTCCAACCACTGTGTGCTCATTGGTGGACATTCCCTGCCTTCTCCTCCAACCACTGTGTGCTCATATGTGGACATTCCCCGCCTTCTCCTCCAACCACTGTGTGCTCATTGGTGGACATTCCCCCCTTCTCCTCCAACCACTGTGTAGTCATTGGTGGACATTCCCTGCCTTCTCCTCCAACCACTGTGTGCTCATTGGTGGACAATCCCCACCTTCTCCTCCAACCACTGTGTGTTCATTGGTGGACATTCCCCGCCTTCTCCTCCAACCACTGTGTGCTCATTGGTGGACATTCCCCGCCTTCTCCTCCAACCACTGTGTGCTCATTGGAGGACATTCCCCGCCTTCTCCTCCAACCACTGTGTGCTCATTGGTGGACATTCCCCCCTTCTCCTCCAACCACTGTGTGTTCATTGGTGGACATTCCCCGCCTTCTCCTCCAACCACTGTGTGCTCATTGGTGAACATTCCCCCCTTCTCCTCCAACCACTGTGTGCTCATTGGTGGACATTCCCTGCCTTCTCCTCCAACCACTGTGTGCTCATTGGTGGACATTCCCTGCCTTCTCCTCCAACCACTGTGTGCTCATTGGTGGACATTCCCCGCCTTCTCCTCCAACCACTGTGTGCTCATTGGTGGATATTCCCTGCCTTCTCCTCCAAACCACTGTGTGCTCATTGGTGGATATTCCCCGCTTTGTCCTCCAACCACTGTGTGCTCATTGGTGGACAATCCCCGCCTTCTCCTCCAACCACTGTGTGCTCATTGGTGGACATTTCCCATCTTCTCCTCCAACCACTGTGTGCTCATTGGTGGACATTCCCCGCCTTCTCCTCCAACCACTGTGTGATCATTGGTGGACAATCCCCGCCTTCTCCTCCAAACACTGTGTGCTCATTAGTGGACAATCCCGCCTTCTCCTCCAACCACTGTGTGCTCATTGGTGGACATTCCTCACCTTCTCCTCCAACCACTGTGTGCTCATTGGTGGACATTCCCCGCCTTCTCCTCCAACCACTGTGTGCTCATTGGTGGACATTCCCTGCCTTCTCCTCCAACCACTGTGTGCTCATTGTTGGACATTCCCTACCTACTCCTCCAACCACTGTGTGCTCATTGGTGGACATTCCCCGCCTTCTCCTCCAACCACTGTGTGCTCATTGGTGGACATTCTCCACCTTCTCCTCCAACCACTGTGTGCTCATTGGTGGACATTCCCCGCCTTCTCCTCCAACCACTGTGTGCTCATTGGTGGACATTCCGCGCCTTCTCCTCCAACCACTGTGTGCTCATTGGTGGACATTCCCCGCCTTCTCCTCCCACCACTGTGTGCTCATTGTTGGACATTCCCCGCCTTCTCCTCCAACCACTGTGTGCTCATTGGTGGATATTCCCTGCCTTCTCCTCCCACCACTGTGTGCTCATTGGTGGACATTCCCCGCCTTCTCCTCCCACCACTGTGTGCTCATTGTTGGACATTCCCCGCCTTCTCCTCCAACTACTGTGTGCTCATTGGTGGAATCCCCCGCCTTCCCCAGGCGGTGGGCTGCGGGCAGAGGCTTCTGTGTCCTATCCTCCATCACGGCGGCTTCCGCCCTGTGTCTCTTCTCTCATCCCCCTAAGCGCTAGGTGTCCAATAGGATCGCCTGTCCTTTCAGCCAATCGGATGACAGGTCTCGCGACCCGCTTCCTGATTGGCTCGGGAGGAGCAACAGTGTGGCGATAGCGAATATTCATTCGCTATTGTCACACAACAGAGCGGGCTTTGGGCACAGTGCTCTGCGCCCCGGAGCCCACCCTTTTTTGAAGCCTATTAGAGCCTCTGGCTCTAATCACGTGCTTCAAAAAAACACACCCCCCCATTGGAATCCATGGTCTGGCACCCTGTATATAGATCAGGAGGCCGGACGCATGGATAATGCACGGGCGCCACTGCTTATGCACGCTTTTTTTTAAATATCACGACTCTTTGAAATTTCGTCGTCGCCAAATTCCCGCGGTGAGGAAAAGGGGCAAAAGAAGAAAAAGGAAAAATCTCCAGCGGCGGCGCTCCGTCCCTTTCCCTCAATTTTGCCGTCGTTTGAAAATAGAAATGAAATTCGAGGGACTTTGACCCGCGCGTCAGCAGTTTTATTTATTTTTTTCTTGGAAAAAGAAATTGTGCCGTGGCGTTCTTAAACAGCCGCAATGGATGCCAAAAACCCACTAATACAGTTGACAGATTCTAAGCGGGGTCTATTCTCCCCCCCCCCCCCCATGCCGGTAGTGGCGTTCAGTGCGCTGGCCGTGCATTATTCTGTATTACATTAAAGCGTAATTTATGCCGCGGACTGCGTCGCGCCCCTCGCGATCTGGAAAAGGCTCCGCTTGTTATTGTATCTCTAATACGATTCTCTTTGCAAAAGCGGAAAACAAAAAAAAAAAAAAAAGAGTCACGGAGCGCTGCGAGCTTTGAATGGAACGCGTCTGATTGATAAGCTGGCTGCAGCCGAACTCGCTCCCCGCTAATTGCCTTTCAAATGCCCTCATTAATCAAACGCGGGAGAAAATCTGACGGGAGGGCCTGTCACTGAATCGCTCGCTCCTCGCCGCTCACCTCCCAGCGTGGCGCCAAACTCTGGCCTTTCCAATGGAGCGCCGGTGTCCGCTCGCCGCGCCGCGCACCTGGGCTTAGGCATGGAAAGGTCTGCCCAGTTCCGAACCCTCCCCCCTCCGCTCCCCCGAGGCCAATTTAGCTGTTATTTAATAATTCATAACTTTCATCTTTGTAAATGAGCGTTCCGCATGACAACGCGGATAAACAAATTTAATTAGGCTTCTGCTTTTTTTTTTTTTTCCCTCCCTCGAACATGTTGCCACCTACAGCAGCCAAACCAGACGACGAGCGATGGCGCCGCCTTCTTATCCGGTGCCAAATCACAGCACGACGCGCCGCCGTATCGCTGAAAATGATTTCCGCTCCAGACTTCACCACCGCCGGGTTGCCGATACTAATAGGCCCCTTGAGCGGAATTTGCAAGAGGAAAAAATAAATAAAAATAAAAGTCGGCGGTGTAAACAACACGCAGCGGAGTTGAAACGCTCCGACGGTTCGGAGTTTACTCCGCCGAAAACTTTTCTCAAGAATTAAAAAGAAATAAAAAAAAAAAGATACATTTATTGTTTGAGAGCCGCGATTGGTCACGTCCGACGGGATCCTCTGGAGGCCGCGCTGACAATGTAGGACGCAAAAGCCTCGTAAACACGACCGGGAATCCCGTCAGGAAAAAAACTTTGGTTTTCCCATTGGGATTCCCGGCAAGCTTTCCTTGCTCGCTGAGTGTACACATTCTTTTGAATGGCAAGAACGCGGTGACGTCATCGACTACGACGAACCGGCGCTCGTCACATTCGATGCCGTCGCCGCCATCTTGCTACACCCCACACTACCCTTGTAAGCTACTATGCATGCATCGAAGTCTCATCTTACCGGAGGACAGTTAACCACTTCCCTACTCAGCCATAGACAAATGACGTCCACAGATGGGATCTCCCATCCTGGGTGGGCGTCATATGACGTCCTCGGCTTTGTAGGGGGATATCTGAATGATGCCTGCAGCTAGAGGCATCATTCAGATATCCTTTTGAAGTGCCGGCGATTCTGTGCACCATAAGAACGATCATAGCGGCGGTTCCGCCGCTTGATTTGTTCTTATAGGCGGCGGGAGGGGACACCCCCCCTCCCGCCGCCATCCGGTGCTTCTTCGGGCTCTCCCGTGCGATCGGGGACCCGGAGTGAATCTTCTGGCGTCGTTGGTGGGTCACGTGATGAGCATAGAGATGACTGATGACCAGATGGTCACCAGTCATCTCTATGATCGTCGGAGGCCCGGGCGCGATGTGATGACGTCACGCCCGGGTCTCAAATGTAAACAAAGCCGCCATTGCGGCTGTAAGTATGAAATCAGTGAAAATGTTTTCACTGATCTCATGCTTTCCAGCCTGGAGGAGAGATGTGGGGGGAGGGGGAGGTCTTATTGACCCCGCATCTCTCAATAAAGAGAACCTGTCACACACATTCCTATTACAAGGGATGTTTACATTCCTTGTAATAGGAATAAAAGTGATCAAAAAAAAAAAAAAGTAAAATCATTGTAAAAAAATAAATAAATAAGTAAAATAAATAAATAAATAATAATAAAAAAAAATTAAAACGCCCCTGTCCCCGGTAGCTCGCGATCAGAAGCAAATGCACACGTAAGTCGCCCACATATGTAAACGCCGTTCAAACCACGCATGTGAGGTATCGCTGCGTGCGTTAGAGCGCGTGCAACAATTCTAGCACTGGACCTCCTCTGTAATTCTAACCTGGTAACCTGTAAAAAAAATTAAAGCGTCGCCTATGGAGATTTTTAAGTACCGAAGTTTGGCGCCATTCCATGAGTGTGCGCAATTTTAAAGCGTGACATGTTAGGTATCTATTTACTCGGCGTAACATCATCTTTCATATTTTCCCAAAAAATTGGGCTAACTTTACTGTTTTGTTATTTTTTAATTCATGAAATCATTTTTTTTTTTTTAAAAAGGCGTTTGCAAAATTATTGCGCAAATATTGTGCAAGAAAAAATGTTGCAATGACCGTAATTTTATTCCCTAGGGTGTCTGCTAAAAAAACATATATAATGTTTGGGGGTTCCGAGTAATTTTCTAGCAAAAGAATGATGATTTGTACATGTAGGAGAGAAGTGCCAAAATAGTCCCGGTATTGTATAGGTACAAAAAGCCCGGTATTGAAGTGGTTAAGCATACTCACTCACAGTTTTCTCGGCAGGAAACATTCTGCCGAGAATCCCGACGAGAAAACAGAGAGCAGGTTCTCTATTTTTCTTGTCGGGATTCCCGGCAGTTTTCTCGCCGAGAAACCATACACACCACCGGTTTTCTCGGCAAAAAGCTTTCCCAGCAGTTTTCTTGCCGAGAAAACCATCCGTGTGTACGAGGCTAAAGATGTGAATATTTAAATAGATGGACGGCAAGACGAAAAAATTATTTAGTCGCTTCTCCTCTTATGCCGCGTACACACAATCGGAATTTCCGTAGGAAAAACCATTCAAGTTTTTTTCCGAAGGAATGCCGCCCAAGCTTGTCTTGCATACACACGGGTCACACAAAAGTTCTCTGAAATTTCCAACCGTCGAGAACGCGGTGACGCACAACACTACGACGAGCCGAAAAAATGAAGTTCAATGCTTCACGAGCATGCGCCAAATTGTTTTCGAGCATGCGTAGGAATTTTGCGCGTCGGAATTGCATACAGACAATCGGAAATTTCCAATAGGAACTTTTTCAGTTGGAAAAATAGAGAACCTGCTCTCAATCTTTTCTTGGCGGAAATTCCGACAGCAAAAGTCCGATGGGGCCTACGCACGGTCCGAATTTTCCGACAAAAAGCTCACATCGGACTTTTCTTGTTGGAATTTCCGATCGTGCGTACGCAGCATATCTATCTGCAAAAACTTTTTTAATGCTACAAAGTAAAGAAGGACGTGACCTTAAAGGGGTTGTGAACCTCAAGCCTTGTACACATGGGCGAGAATCCCGTCGAAAAATATATGTCGGTTTTCTCGACGGGATTCCCGGCAAGCTTGTTTTGCCAAGCCCTGTGTACACACGCGACCATTCAAAAGAACCGCCGTTCTTTTGAATGGCAAGAACGCGGTGACGTCATCGACTACGACAAACCGGCGCTCGTCACATTCGACGCCGTCGCCGCCATCTTGCTACACCCTACACTACCCTTGTATGCTACCGCGCATGCGCCGAGGTCTCATCGAGCATGCGCGGGTTTACCTGGAGACAGGTAAGCATACAGACAAACAGTTTTCTCGGCAGGAAACACTCTGCCGGGAATCCCGACAAGAAAAATAGAGAGCAGGTTCTCTATTTTCCTCGTCGAGATTCCCGGCAGTTTTCCCGACGAGAAACCATACACACGACCGTTTTTCTCGGCAAAAAGCTCTCCCAGCAGTTTTCTTGCAGAGAAAACCGGCCGTGTGTACGAACGAGGCTTTGTCGTTTCTGTCTGCTGCCTCCTTCCTCTGCTATCTGCATGAGTCACTTCTGACAAGTTTTCCTGACACCAAGAGAAAAATGGTGACAGGGGAGGAAATTCCAGCACACTGTGATTGACAGCTCTGTTCTTGTGTGCTGTGTGAAAGGGGGGTGGGTGTCTCTTTCTTCTAGAGGCGTAACTTCAGGGCCCCAGTGCAAGAAACCATGAAGCGCCCCCCTTGATCACTGGTCCCGGGGTCCTTTACTCCCATTGCGGGGCCCTTTATTATGGTCCTGCAGTGGGACCCAAAGCCCCGACCTCAACAATTCGCGGCGGCAGCACCACCCGCTTCTCAATTTGCGGCGGCAGCACCCCCCGCTCCTTAATTTGCGGCGGCAGCACACCCCCCCCCCGGGTTCTCCTCTGCTCCAGGGGGCCCATGCCTGAAGCTGTGTAAGGGGCCCCAACATTCCTGATGGCGGCCCTGCTGATAGAAGTTAATGAGCGGAGGGTTTTCAGTGGCCTTTCTCTGTAAGTGGAGCTGCACTCTTCCCCGGAGAACCTCCTTAAACAACTTCCTCCGGTCCGGCGCTGACAGCGGTTCATTAATCGGAAGACGCGACGCTTTGATCTCGCTCTCCGTTCCAATCAGCCATCTAATATATAAATAGCTCATTTTTCTGATAGTAATAAAGAAGAATTCTCGCTCTTCTCCCTTTTCTGAGGCTATTTTTTATTTTATTTTTTTCCTTGTTCTGGAAAAAAAAAACCCCCTCAGCCCGGCGGACTTCTTGGTGAAATGTTCTCGCCGCTAATGGGAATGTTTAAAACATTGGCTGAAAGTTCACACGTTGAGAACGTGATCCGTCTCGCCGCACTTTCCCCGGCCGATTAACATTTCAAAAGCGTTATAAATGTTTCAAGTGGAGAGCGGCGTAAAGTGGGAATAATAATAATGGGAGACTCTTAATTTTTTCCGAGGGCTGTCAGCGCTCAATTACGCTACGAAAGGCAATGGCTGCCGACGCTCTCGAATAACAAGCGCTTTACCAATCCGCCTCTCCCCATCTAAAAATATGCGACAGGCGCTACGCGTTTCTTTAGTCTGTTTGTCTGGATTATCGGGTGATTGTAGCGCCGGGGTCCTCGGGCGGCCTCTTCACACGCCGACAGGCGAGACCAACTGCGCTCGATGGGAAGCGTTTGGTAAGGCGCCGATCTTAGCCGCCGCGCAGGAAAATTATCCTGACGAGGTTGCATTGATAATTAGAGCTGCGGCGGGTTTGAGCGGATCCAATTTACTTTGATTATCGAGGAACCGCCACAAATAAACGGACGGATTTAATGAACGAATGAAAAGTTCCGTCTTAAAATTTCCTTTTTGGTAACTTCATGAATCCCGGACTTGTCCCAACATGCAGCAAAAGCTCCACCTTTTATCATTACAAAGCCGTCCTTGAGCTCTCGTCTGTGACTTTGCCTAGGCTGAGATGATGTCACCATTCTGCTGCAGGCAAGAGGAAGCATTTCCTCAGTCTTCCCTCCCCTGGTGATTTCGCCAAAGCTAATATAATGTCATCAGACTGCTGCAGGCAGGATGAAGCATTTCCCCAGTCTCCCCTCTCCTCCCCCGGTGACTTTGCCTAGGCTGAGATGATGTCGTCAGTCTGCTGCAGGCAAGATGAAGCATTTCCTAAGTCTCCCCTCCCCCAGTGACTTTGCCTAGGCTGATATGATGTCTTCTGCAGGCAAGAGGAAGCATTTCCTCAGTCTTCCCTCCTCCCAGTGACTTTGCCTAGGCTGAGATGATGTCGCCAGTCTGCTGCAGGCAAGAGGAAGCATTTCCTCAGTCTTCCCTCCCCTGGTGATTTCGCCAAAGCTAGGATAATGTCATCAGACTGCTGCAGGCAGGATGAAGCATTTCCTCAGTCTCCCCTCTCCTCCCCCAGTGACTTTGCCTAGGCTGAGATGATGTCGTCAGTCTGCTGCAGGCAGGAAGACGCATTTCCTCAGTCTCCCCTCCTCCCAGTGGCTTTGCCTAGTCTGAGATGATGTCAGTCTGCTGCAGGCAGAAGGAAACATTTCCTCGTCTCCCCTCCCCCGGTGACTTTGCCTAAGCTGAGATAATGTCATCAGACTGCTGCAGGCAAGAGGAAGCATTTCCTCAGTCTCCCCTCCTCCCAGTGGCTTTGCCTAGGCTGAGATGATGTCAGTCTGTTGCAGGCAGAAGGAAACATTTCCTCAGTCTCCCCTCCTCCCAGTGACTTTGCCTAAGCTGAGATGATGTCATCAGTCTGCTGCAGTCTGTGGTCCCACAGGTTACTGATCATTAGTGGGGATCAAGAGCCGTCTTTCAAAGCTCGGCCTCTGTGCTGGGAGCGCGCGGTGGGTGGGATCTCGGCACAGAAACATTGACTGACCAGCGATGCGAATGTGCTGCGCGTGGGTGGGCTCACCCTTCTGTCACCGTACAGATGTGTTATGTGGTCAGAAAAGAGTTAAAATAATGGTGGAAATAGGTGGAGTATTGGTGAATCTTGAAGCTCTATAGCGCCCCCTTCCTTTCCATGCAGCCATTGACTGTGGCAGCAGGACCTGCATTCTAGGGTGCCCAGAGGTAAGGGAAGCATTCGGTTGCATGCGCAAGGAAGTTCACCAGCCCAGGCTCACCGGGTCACAGTGCATTCATGCAGCTGCTCTGGTACATGTTCCAAAAATCCCCTAATGAACTGTTAATGCAAAGGCCGGCCCCTGCGGATCCCCATAGAATTACTCAAAGCCGAACCAAATGGTGAAAGAGTCCAAAATCACTTCAATTGTTCATAAAACAACTGATGTATTTCAGAAGCCAAACACTCTCCCCCTTCATCAGGGTTACATGACAAATACAAAGACCCGCCCCCGCGGATCGCTATAGGGCTTCCCAGAGACTGTACATCAATTGCAATTGCTGAACCAATCGGTTAAGAGTCTAAAATCACTTTAATTGTTCATAAAATTATTACAAAAAAAAGAACAACCAATGCATTTCATCAGGGTTACGTGACAAATACAAAGGCCCGCCCCCAATGGATTGCCCAAAGCCTGTGCATGAATCGCAATTGGTGAACCAGTCGGGGAAAGAGTCCAAAATTAATTTAATTGCCCAAAAATAAAAAAATGAATAAGTAAAATAAAGAAAGAAAAAAAATAATAATAACCACAATAATAATAATAATACATAAATATAATACTAATAATAATAATAATAATAATAATAATAATAATAACAATAATAATAATAATAATAATTATTATTATTATTATATAAATAAAAACAAATAAATAATAATAAAATAAATAAATACTTATATAATAAATAACTAATAATAATAAAAAAACATAATAATATAATAAAAAAATAATAAATAAATGAAGGAAAGCAGTACATTTTAGAGGCCAAACATGCTCCCCCTTCATCGGGGGTACATGACAAATACAAAGACCCGCCCCTGCGGATCGCTATAGGGCTGCTAAGAGACTGTACATAAATTGCAATTACTGAACCAATCGGTAAGAGTCCAAAATCACTTTAATCGTTCATAAAATAATCACAAAAAAAAAAAAGCAACCAATGCATTTCAGAGGCCAAACACTTTTCTCCTTCATCAGGGTTACGTGACAAATACAATGGCCCGCCCCCAATGGATTGCCCAAAGCCTGTGCATGAATCGCAATTGGTGAACCAGTCGGGGAAAGAGTCCAAAATTAATTTAATTGCCCAAAAATAAAAAAATAAATAAGTAAAATAAAGAAAGAAAAAATAATAATAATAACCATAATAATAATAATAATAATACATAAATATAATAATAATAATAACAATAATAATAATAACAATTATAATAATAATAATTATTATTATTATTATTGTTATTATATAAATACAAACAAATAAATAATAATAAAAGAAATAAATACTTATATAATAAATAACTAATAATAATAAAAAAACATAATAATATAATAAAAAAATAATAAATAAATGAAGGAAAGCAGTACATTTTAGAGGCCAAACATGCTCCCCCTTCATCGGGGGTACATGACAAATACAAAGACCTGCCCCTGCGGATCGCTATAGGGCTGCTAAGAGACTGTTCATAAATTGCAATTACTGAACCAATCGGTAAGAGTCCAAAATCACTTTAATCGTTCATAAAATAATCACAAACAAAAAAAAAGCAACCAATGTATTTCAGAGGCCAAACACTTTTCTCCTTCATCAGGGTTACGTGACAAATACAAAGGGCCGCCCCCAATGGATTGCCCAAAGCCTGTGCATGAATCGCAATTGGTGAACCAGTCGGGGAAAGACTCCAAAATTTTTTTAATTGCCCAAAAATAAAAAAATAAATAAGTAAAATAAAGAAAGAAAAAAAAATAATAATAACCATAATAATAATAATAATACATAAATATAATACTAATAATAATAATAATAATAATAATAATAACCATTATAAAAATAATAATAATTATTATTATTATTATTATTATTATTATTGTTATTATATAAATAAAAACAAATAAATAATAATAAAATAAATAAATACTTATATAATAAATAACTAATAATAATAAAAAAAAACATAATAATATAATAAAAAAATAATAAATAAATGAAGGAAAGCAGTACATTTTAGAGGCCAAACATGCTCCCCCTTCATCGGGGGTACATGACAAATACAAAGACCCGCCCCTGCGGATCGCTATAGGGCTGCTAAGAGACTGTACATAAATTGCAATTACTGAACCAATCGGTAAGAGTCCAAAATCACTTTAATCGTTCATAAAATAATCACAAAAAAAAAAAAAGCAACCAATGCATTTCAGAGGCCAAACACTTTTCTCCTTCATCAGGGTTACGTGACAAATACAAAGGCCCGCCCCCAATGGATTGCCCAAAGCCTGTGCATGAATCACAATTGGTGAACCAGTCGGGGAACGAGTCCAAAATGACTTTAATTGCCCAAAAATAAAAAATAAATAAGTAAAAAAAATAAAGAAAAAATATATAATAATAACCATAATAATACATAAATATAATAACAATAATAATAACAATAATAATATTAATAATAATAGCAATTATAATAATAATAATTATTATTGTTATTATATAAATAAAAACAAATACATAATAATACAATAAATAAATACTTATATAATAAATAACAAATAATAATAAAAAACATAATAATATAATAAATAAATAATAAATAAATGAAGGAAAACAGTAAATTTTAGAGGCCAAACATGCTCCCCCTTCATCAGGGTTACGTGACAAATACAAAGGCCGGCCCCAATGGATTGCCCAAAGTCTGTGCATTAATCGCAATTGGTGAACCAGTCGGGGGAAAGAGTCCAAAATGACTTCAATTGCCCAAAAATAAAAAATAAATAAGTAAAATAAATAAAGAAAATAAAATAAAAATAACCATAATAATAATAATACATAAATATAATAATAATAATAATAATAATAATAATAATAATAATAATAATAATAACAATTATAATAATAATTATTATTATTATTATTGTTATTATATAAATAAAAACAAATAAATAATAATAAACAAAATAAATACTTATATAATAAATAACAAATAATAATAAAAAACATAATAATATAATCAATAAATAATAACTAAATGAAGGAAAACAGTACATTTTAAAGGACAAACATGCTCCCCCTTCATCGGGGGGTGGGGGGGGGGGTACATGACAAATATAAAAACGATAAATTCAAAACTCAAACAGGAATATAACCATTTGCATACTGGATCCAAATCAAGGTAAAAATAAATAAATAAAACATACATTTGTTTTTATTTTAATTTAGGTTTTATTTTTACCCTTTGATTTGGATTCTGAATAAAAGTTATTCCTCTTGCTGCGGCGGCTGCCTGCCCACCAGCATGCAGGAAAAAGTAGATACTGGTGGCCACAGTTACTTGGGGCTCATTCACACGCGGTGCTCATACAATTACTGTCTAGGTGCCTGTAGCAGTGTCCTGTTCTGCAGTTAAAGTTTTGAACAAAAGAAAAGAATAGCAAGCAGTGCAACACATTGTAACAACACATTCCCGCGATTCCCGCGCACAACGCACACATGTGCGCATGCGCTATTTGCACCATTATGTGCGCTCGTTGCTGTGAATGAGCTCTTAGTGAAAGCATGACATTTTTTTTTTTACTATCAAGGGATTGAATAATTCTGCTGGAAAACATAGAGACAGAGAAAAGCTGCGGCGGTAAAAGCCGCTCCCTCTGTATAAAATTCCGCATTAAACGCATTCCTCCCATCCTGACAAGAGACACGGCGATTAAATATACATTGAAAACAATTCTATATATAAATAAAATAAAACCTAAAGAGATGACTGGCTCGGGTACGGAACGCGGCGGTGTCGAGTTAGAATATTGCGCTAATCTATTTTGTGCGTTTTTTTTTTCCTCGGCGGAGTCTGCGCTCGCTGTGCATTATTGTACTTAATAAAACATTCATAGCGTTTACATCTCGCATTGCTACTCCTCCTCCATCCTTCATCCGTTAATAGCGGCTGATTTATAGGGCGCCTTTAAATATTGCAGCAGCCGCAGCGGAGAGCAACCGCCGGCTGCGATCGCCTTAAAGCGACGGTAAACTGGAAATATGACACCTGACCGACCCTCATCATCATCATCACTGTCTGTATTGTACAGAACGCGCGCCAGAAGAAAGAACCGGAATACTTCAGGATCGTGAGAGTATCGAAATACGGTACTGTGCAAAAGTCTTAGGCAGGTGTGATGCTGTAAATCAGGGGTCTCCAAACTTTCTAAACAAGGGGCCAGTTTACCATCCCTGTGCTGTGCTCATTATGAGGGGCTCCCCCCATCCCTGTGCTGTGCTCATTATGAGGGGCTTCCCCCATCCCTGTGCTGTGCTCATTATGAGGGGCTCCCACCATCCCTGTGCTGTGCTCATTATGAGGGGCTTCCCCCATCCCTGTGCTGTGCTCATTATGAGGGGCTCCCACCATCCCTGTGCTGTGCTCATTATGAGGGGCTTCCCCCATCCCTGTGCTGTGCTCATTATGAGGGGCTCCCACCATCCCTGTGCTGTGCTCATTATGAGGGGCTTCCCCCATCTCTGTGCTGTGCTCATTATGAGGGGCTCCCCCCATCCCTGTGCTGTGCTCATTATGAGGGGCTTCCCCCATCTCTGTGCTGTGCTCATTATGAGGGGCTCCCACCATCCCTGTGCTGTGCTCATTATGAGGGGCTCCCCCCATCCCTGTGCTGTGCTCATTATGAGGGGCTCCCCCCATCCCTGTGCTGTGCTCATTATGAGGGGCTCCCTCCATCCCTGTGCTGTGCTTATTATGAGGGGCTCCCTCCATCCCTGTGCTGTGCTCATTATGAGGGGCTCCCACCATCCCTGTGCTGTGCTCATTATGAGGGGCTCCCACCATCCCTGTGCTGTGCTCATTATGACGGGGCTCCCACCATCCCTGTGCTGTGCTCATTATGACGGGGCTCCCACCATCCCTGTGCTGTGCTCATTATGACGGGGCTCCCACCATCCCTGTGCTGTGCTCATTATGAGGGGCTCCCACCATCCCTGTGCTGTGCTCATTATGAGGGACTCCCACCATCCCTGTGCTGTGCTCATTATGAGGGGCTCCCCCCATCCCTGTGCTGTTCTCATTATGAGGGGCTCCCCCCATCCCTGTGCTGTGCTCATTATGAGGGGCTTCCCCCATCCCTGTGCTGTGCTCATTATGAGGGGCTCCCACCATCCCTGTGCTGTGCTCATTATGAGGGGCTCCCACCATCCCTGTGCTGTGCTCATTATGAGGGGCTCCCACCATCCCTGTGCTGTGCTCATTATGAGGGGCTCCCACCATCCCTGTGCTGTGCTCATTATGAGGGGCTCCCCCCATCCCTGTGCTGTGCTCATTATGAGGGGCTCCCACCATCCCTGTGCTGTGCTCATTATGAGGGGCTCCCACCATCCCTGTGCTGTGCTCATTATGAGGGGCTCCCACCATCCCTGTGCTGTGCTCATTATGAGGGGCTCCCACCATCCCTGTGCTGTGCTCATTATTAGGGGCTCCCCCCATCCCTGTGCTGTGCTCATTATGAGGGGCTCCCACCATCCCTGTGCTGTGATCATTATGAGGGGCTCCCACCATCCCTGTACTGTGCTCATTATGAGGGGCTCCCCCCATCCCTGTGCTGTGCTCATTATGAGGGGCTCCCCCCATCCCTGTGCTGTGCTCATTATGAGGGGCTCCCATCATCCCTGTGCTGTGCTCATTATGAGGGGCTTCCCCCATCCCTGTGCTGTGCTCATTATGAGGGGCTCCCCCCATCCCTGTGCTGTGCTCATTATGAGGGGCTCCCCCCATCCCTGTGCTGTGCTCATTATGAGGGGCTCCCATCATCCCTGTGCTGTGCTCATTATGAGGGGCTCCCACCATCCCTGTGCTGTGCTCATTATGAGGGGCTCCCACCATCCCTGTGCTGTGCTCATTATGAGGGGCTCCCCCCATCCCTGTGCTGTGCTCATTATGAGGGGCTCCCCCCATCCCTGTGCTGTGCTCATTATGAGGGGCTCCCCCCATCCCTGTGCTGTGCTCATTATGAGGGGCTCCCATCATCCCTGTGCTGTGCTCATTATGAGGGGCTCCCACCATCCCTGTGCTGTGCTCATTATGAGGGGCTCCCCCCATCCCTGTGCTGTGCTCATTATGAGGGGCTCCCCCCATCCCTGTGCTGTGCTCATTATGAGGGGCTCCCACCATCCCTGTGCTGTGCTCATTATGAGGGGCTCCCACCATCCCTGTGCTGTGCTCATTATGAGGGGCTCCCCCCATCCCTGTGCTGTGCTCATTATGAGGGGCTCCCACCATCCCTGTGCTGTGCTCATTATGAGGGGCTCCCACCATCCCTGTGCTGTGCTCATTATGACGGGCTCCCACCATCCCTGTGCTGTGCTCATTATGAGGGGCTCCCATCATCCCTGTGCTGTGCTCATTATGAGGGGCTCCCATCATCCCTGTGCTGTGCTCATTATGAGGGGCTCCCATCATCCCTGTGCTGTGCTCATTATGAGGGGCTCCCACCATCCCTGTGCTGTGCTCATTATGAGGGGCTCCCATCATCCCTGTGCTGTGCTCATTATGAGGGGCTCCCATCATCCCTGTGCTGTGCTCATTATGAGAGGCTCCCACCATCCCTGTGCTGTGCTCATTATGAGGGGCTCCCCCCATCCCTGTGCTGTGCTCATTATGAGGAGCTCCCCCCATCCCTGTGCTGTTCTCATTATGAGGGGCTCCCCCCATCCCTGTGCTGTGCTCATTATGAGGGGCTCCCATCATCCCTGTGCTGTGCTCATTATGAGGGGCTCCCACCATCCCTGTGCTGTGCTCATTATGAGAGGCTCCCCATCCCTGTGCTGTGCTCATTATGAGGGGCTCCCACCATCCCTGTGCTGTGCTCATTATGAGGGGCTCCCACCATCCCTGTGCTGTTCTCATTATGAGGGGCTCCCCCCATCCCTGTGCTGTGCTCATTATGAGGGGCTCCCATCATCCCTGTGCTGTGCTCATTATGAGGGGCTCCCACCATCCCTGTGCTGTGCTCATTATGAGGAGCTCCCCCCATCCCTGTGCTGTGCTCATTATGAGGGGCTCCCATCATCCCTGTGCTGTGCTCATTATGAGAGGCTCCCACCATCCCTGTGCTGTGCTCATTATGAGGGGCTCCCCCCATCCCTGTGCTGTGCTCATTATGAGGAGCTCCCCCCATCCCTGTGCTGTTCTCATTATGAGGAGCTCCCCCCATCCCTGTGCTGTGCTCATTATGAGGAGCTCCCCCCATCCCTGTGCTGTTCTCATTATGAGGGGCTCCCCCCATCCCTGTGCTGTTCTCATTATGAGGGGCTCCCCCCCATCCCTGTGCTGTGCTCATTATGAGGGGCTCCCCCCATCCCTGTGCTGTGCTCATTATGAGGGGCTCCCACCATCCCTGTGCTGTGCTCATTATGAGGGGCTCCCACCATCCCTGTGCTGTGCTCATTATGACGGGGCTCCCACCATCCCTGTGCTGTGCTCATTATGAGGGGCTCCCCCCATCCCTGTGCTGTGCTCATTATGACGGGGCTCCCACCATCCCTGTGCTGTGCTCATTATGACGGGGCTCCCACCATCCCTGTGCTCATTATGAGGGGCTCCCACCATCCCTGTGCTGTGCTCATTATGAGGGGCTCCCACCATCCCTGTGCTGTGCTCATTATGACGGGGCTCCCACCATCCCTGTGCTGTGCTCATTATGAGGGGCTCCCCCCATCCCTGTGCTGTGCTCATTATGACGGGGCTCCCACCATCCCTGTGCTGTGCTCATTATGACGGGGCTCCCACCATCCCTGTGCTGTGCTCATTATGAGGGGCTCCCACCATCCCTGTGCTGTGCTCATTATGAGGGGCTCCCATCATCCCTGTGCTGTGCTCATTATGAGGGGCTCCCACCATCCCTGTGCTGTGCTCATTATGACGGGGCTCCCACCATCCCTGTGCTGTGCTCATTATGACGGGGCTCCCACCATCCCTGTGCTGTGATCATTATGAGGGGCTCCCACCATCCCTGTGCTGTGCTCATTATGAGGGGCTCCCACCATCCCTGTGCTGTGCTCATTATGACGGGGCTCCCACCATCCCTGTGCTGTGCTCATTATGAGGGGCTCCCCCCATCCCTGTGCTGTGCTCATTATGAGGGGCTCCCACCATCCCTGTGCTGTGCTCATTATGAGGGGCTCCCACCATCCCTGTGCTGTGCTCATTATGAGGGGCTCCCCCCATCCCTGTGCTGTGCTCATTATGAGGGGCTCCCCCCATCCCTGTGCTGTGCTCATTATGAGGGGCTCCCACCATCCCTGTGCTGTGCTCATTATGAGGGGCTCCCACCATCCCTGTGCTGTGCTCATTATGAGGGGCTCCCCCCATCCCTGTGCTGTGCTCATTATGAGGGGCTCCCATCATCCCTGTGCTGTGCTCATTATGAGGGGCTCCCACCATCCCTGTGCTGTGCTCATTATGAGGGGCTCCCCCCATCCCTGTGCTGTGCTCATTATGAGGGGCTCCCACCATCCCTGTGCTGTGCTCATTATGAGGGGCTCCCCCCATCCCTGTGCTGTGCTCATTATGAGGGGCTCCCACCATCCCTGTGCTGTGCTCATTATGAGGGGCTCCCCCCATCCCTGTGCTGTGCTCATTATGAGGGGCTCCCATCATCCCTGTGCTGTGCTCATTATGAGGGGCTCCCACCATCCCTGTGCTGTGCTCATTATGACGGGGCTCCCCCCATCCCTGTGCTGTGCTCATTATGAGGGGCTCCCCCCATCCCTGTGCTGTGCTCATTATGACGGGGCTCCCACCATCCCTGTGCTGTGCTCATTATGACGGGGCTCCCACCATCCCTGTGCTGTGCTCATTATGAGGGGCTCCCCCCATCCCTGTGCTGTGCTCATTATGAGGGGCTCCCATCATCCCTGTGCTGTGCTCATTATGAGGGGCTCCCACCATCCCTGTGCTGTGCTCATTATGACGGGGCTCCCACCATCCCTGTGCTGTGCTCATTATGACGGGGCTCCCACCATCCCTGTGCTGTGATCATTATGAGGGGCTCCCCCCATCCCTGTGCTGTGCTCATTATGAGGGGCTCCCACCATCCCTGTGCTGTGCTCATTATGACGGGGCTCCCACCATCCCTGTGCTGTGCTCATTATGAGGGGCTCCCACCATCCCTGTGCTGTGCTCATTATGAGGGGCTCCCACCATCCCTGTGCTGTGCTCATTATGAGGGGCTCCCACCATCCCTGTGCTGTGCTCATTATGAGGGGCTCCCCCCATCCCTGTGCTGTGCTCATTATGAGGGGCTCCCCCCATCCCTGTGCTGTGCTCATTATGAGGGGCTCCCATCATCCCTGTGCTGTGCTCATTATGAGGGGCTCCCATCATCCCTGTGCTGTGCTCATTATGAGGGGCTCCCACCATCCCTGTGCTGTGCTCATTATGAGGGGCTCCCCCCATCCCTGTGCTGTGCTCATTATGAGGGGCTCCCTCCATCCCTGTGCTGTGCTGACTTCCTGGATTTTTAACTTCATCATAACGAATAATCGTAATTATTATGACAATAATAAAACGATATTAATGAACATTCTTATTTTGTCCAATTCTGAATCTCCCATCGACTACCAGGACCAGTCTGAGCGTCTCTCCCACTCCCGTCTCTCCCACTCCCCAAACCAAATTCGTCAACAAAATTTCGTATTTCGTATAAAATTCGTAAAACTAGAAATTCATATTTCGGATGCTTCCCAATGTAGGAATTTTCGATTCATACGAAACGAATTGCACATGTCTAGTGTATTTACTGCTGCTACTTTTATTGGCTTAAACAAGGTGCTCACCCCATTTACAGTACCAGGGGCGAATCTTTTGTTTTGTTGCATATTGCAGGGATGGAGGTAGGGTGACCACGTGTCCCGGATTGCCCGGGACAGTCCCGCATTTTGCAGGTCTGTCCCGGGCACCTTCATTCCAGGACAATACAGTGTACCGGAATGAAACTGACACAGCCACCCCCCCCCCCCAGGGCCACTCTGATGCCCCCAAAAAAGCCGCCACATCACCGCTTTACTCACTGACAGTACTTGTCCTGGCCGGGAATGCCTGGAGGAGTACAATCCCCGCCCCCTGCTTGTGATTGGAGAAATCATAAATCCCGCCTCTTGTGTCCAATCACTGGGCTGTGATTCGTTACAGCACAAGCTGATTTTTGGGAAGGGAGGGTGTCCCTGAATGGTAGTTTGGAAAGGTGGTCACCCTAGATGGAGGTGTGTCACTGGCGACACCCAGACCTTTTCTCGGATCCAAAGAAGTACGACTGTGGTGTGGCACCAGTGTGAACCTTAAACTCCCATCAACACGCAAAGCGGTCCAGCTGGCTGTTGTTAGTTGCCAGTAGGATAATACTGAGGCGATCGTGATGTCCTGATACCCGGATCTTCCTACAGAAGAACCCCTGAGGCGCCTCCACCTCCAACAAAGAAGGTCCACCCCGATCCGTGACCACCGGTGACCCCGCCATTATTTTACAGGCGGTTCAGTCGTTTTTTCCGGCGAGGTGTCCTTACAAAACTCCGAGCCGTCAGTAATAGTTCCTGACCAGTTGTCCATAAAAAAAAATAAAAAATAAAATTACATTTTTGGGTTTCGCCGGCCCCTCCTCCGTTCCCTCGCCTCCCTTCCGCAGAATGATAATAATTCGACTTTTTTTTTTTTTTACCCGAGCCGCGTCCTGTCACTCTCGGCGGCCTTCTCTCTCTTTTCTATTAAAGAGGAGTGAAAATTCCCATTAATAACAGAACTTGACCTCCGTCTCCAATCTTCATGCCAAAATGAAAAATGCCGAGCCTTTGGGAGTTTATGAAATCTCTTTACGGAGACGATTTTCAATTGTGTAACAACTGGAGCTTGTAAATGTGTTTTCTCTATGTGTGTGTCCATTTCATGGCTTGTATTATCTGTTCTCCACGGAGGTCTGACTTCGCCACCGGAAAAAATATGCGTTATAGAGAGCCCACCGCGCGTGTGTGTATTGTGTGTATATACTGTATTTATGTGTGTATAGATATGTATGTGTGTATATACTGCATGTGTGTGTGTCTATCAGTGGCGGCTGGTGCTCAAAATTTTTGGGGGGGCGCAAACAAACTGAAAAAAAAAAAATCAATTGCCGCCACTGTGCCCATTAAACGCAGCCACTGTGCCCAAACGCCACCAGTTTGCCCCCTAAAATACAGCCAGTTTGTTTCCATATACAGCCAGTGTGCCCCCATATATATATAACCAGTGTGCCCCCATATATACAGCCAGTGTGCCCCCATATACAGCCAGTGTGCCCCCATATACAGCCAGTGTGCCCCCATATACAGCCAGTGTGCCCCCATATATATAGCCAGTGTGCCCCCATATAAATAGCCAGTGTGCCCCCATATACAGCCAGTTTGTCCCCATATATATAGCCAGTGTGCCCCCATATATATAGCCAGTGTGCCCCCATATACAGCCAGTTTGTCCCCATATACAGCCAGTTCCCCCCAAATACAGCCAGGTTGTCCCCCATATTCAGCCAGTTTGTCCCCCATATTCAGCCAGTTTGTCCCCCATATTCAGCCAGCTCCCCCCATATTCAGCCAGTTTGTCCCCCATATACAGCCAGTTTGTCCCAAATGCAGCCAGTTTGTCCCCCAAATGCAGCCTGTTCCCCCCAAATGTAGCCAGTTTGTCCCCCATATTCAGCCAGTTCCCCCCATATTCAGCCAGTTTGTCCCCCATATTCAGCCAGTTTGTCCCCCATATTCAGCCAGTTCCCCCCATATTCAGCCAGTTCGTCCCCCATATACAGCCAGTTCCCCCCAAATGCAGCCAGTTTGTCCCCCAAATGTAGCCAGTTTGTCCCCCATATTCAGCCAGTTCCCCCCATATTCAGCCAGTTCCCCCCAAATGCAGCCAGTTTGTTCCCCATATTCAGCCAGTTTGTCCCCCATATTCAGCCAGTTTGTCCCCCATATTCAGCCAGTTTGTCCCCCATATACAGCCAGTTCCCCCCATATTCAGCCAGTTCGTCCCCCATATACAGCCAGTTCCCCCCAAATGCAGCCAGTTTGTCCCCCAAATGTAGCCAGTTTGTCCCCCATATTCAGCCAGTTCCCCCCATATTCAGCCAGTTTGTCCCCCATATTCAGCCAGTTTGTCCCCCATATTCAGCCAGTTCCCCCCATATTCAGCCAGTTCGTCCCCCATATACAGCCAGTTCCCCCCAAATGCAGCCAGTTTGTCCCCCAAATGTAGCCAGTTTGTCCCCCATATTCAGCCAGTTCCCCCCATATTCAGCCAGTTCCCCCCAAATGCAGCCAGTTCCCCCCAAATGCAGCCAGTTTGTTCCCCATATTCAGCCAGTTTGTCCCCCATATTCAGCCAGTTTGTCCCCCATATACAGCCAGTTCCCCCCATATTCAGCCAGTTCGTCCCCCATATACAGCCAGTTCCCCCCAAATGCAGCCAGTTTGTCCCCCAAATGTAGCCAGTTTGTCCCCCATATTCAGCCAGTTCCCCCCATATTCAGCCAGTTTGTCCCCCATATTCAGCCAGTTTGTCCCCCATATTCAGCCAGTTCCCCCCATATTCAGCCAGTTCGTCCCCCATATACAGCCAGTTCCCCCCAAATGCAGCCAGTTTGTCCCCCAAATGTAGCCAGTTTGTCCCCCATATTCAGCCAGTTCCCCCCATATTCAGCCAGTTCCCCCCAAATGCAGCCAGTTCCCCCCAAATGCAGCCAGTTTGTCCCCCAAATGTAGCCAGTTTGTCCCCCATATTCAGCCAGTTCCCCCCATATTCAGCCAGTTCCCCCCAAATGCAGCCAGTTCCCCCCAAATGCAGCCAGTTTGTCCCCCATATTCAGCCAGTTCCCCCCATATTCAGCCAGTTTGTCCCCCATATTCAGCCAGTTTGTCCCCCATATTCAGCCAGTTCCCCCCATATTCAGCCAGTTTGTCCCCCATATTCAGCCAGTTCCCCCCATATTCAGCCAGTTTGTCCCCCATATACAGCCAGTTCCCCCCAAATGCAGCCAGTTTGTCCCCCAAATGTTGCCAGTTTGTCCCCCATATTCAGCCAGTTCCCCCCATATACAGCCAGTTCCCCCCAAATGCAGCCAGTTTGTCCCCCAAATGTAGCCAGTTTGTCCCCCATATTCAGCCAGTTCCCCCCATATTCAGCCAGTTCCCCCCAAATGCAGCCAGTTCCCCCCAAATGCAGCCAGTTTGTCCCCCAAATGCAGCCAGTTCCCCCCAAATACAGCCAGTTTGTCCCCCAAATGCAGCCTGTTCCCCCCAAATGCAGCCAGTTTGTCCTCCATATACAGCCAGTTCCCCCCAAATGCAGCCTTTCCCCCCCCCCTAGCCCTGCACTTACCTTCCTCGGTCCGCGCCATCCTCGATGTGTTCTCCCACCCTCGATGTCGCTTCAGCCAATCAGGTTACCGGTAACCAGATCCAGTGAACCTGATTGGCTGAAACCTCCACACAGTCTTCTCCAAGGAACGCACCCCCGTGCGTACCTGGGAGGAGTTTTTGGAAGCCGAATACAGCGTGAGAGCTATATTCGGAAAGCCTATCAGAGCCACTGGCTCTGATAGACACTTCCAAGTTACACCCACCGCCGGCCGCAACCTCAACCCCAACCCTAACCCTAAACCTAACCCTAGCCTTGTTGTAAAGGGAGAACCCTAACCCTAACCCATCTAACCCTAACCCTAACCCCCAACCCTAACCCCAACCCCAACCCTAACCCTAACCCTAACCCTAACCCTAACCCTAGCCTTGTTGTAAAGGGAGAACCCTAACCCTAACCCTAACCCATCTAACCCTAACCCTAACCCCTAACCCCTAACCCTAAACCCTAACCCTAACCCCCAACCCTAACCCCAACCCCAACCCTAACCCTAACCCTAACCCTAGCCTTGTTGTAAAGAGAGAACCCTAACCCTAACCCATCTAACCCTAACCCCTAACCCCTAACCCTAAACCCTAACCCCAACCCCAACCCTAACCCTAACCCTAACCCTAGCCTTGTTGTAAAGGGAGAACCCTAACCCTAACCCTAACCCATCTAACCCTAACCCTAACCCCTAACCCCTAACCCTAACCCCCAACCCTAACCCCAACCCCAACCCTAACCCTAACCCTAACCCTAACCCTAGCCTTGTTGTAAAGGGAGAACCCTAACCCTAACCCATCTAACCCTAACCCTAACCCTAGCCTTGTTGTAAAGGGAGAACCCTAACCCTAACCCATCTAACCCTAACCCCTAACCCTAACCCCAACCCCAACCCCAACCCCAACCCTAACCCTAAACCTAACCCTAACCCTAACCCTAGCCTTGTTGTAAAGGGAGAACCCTAACCCTAACCCATCTAATCCTAACCCTAACCCTAACCTTGAAGGATCTGGAGAAGCTCTGTATGGGGGAGGGGCCAAAATCCCTGCTGCAGTGTGTGAAAACCTGGTGAAGAACTACAGGAAACGTCTGATCTCTGTAATTGCAAAGAAAGGTTTCCGTACCAAATATTAAGTTCTGCTTTTCTGATGTATCAAATACTTATGTCATAAAATAAAATGCAAATTAATTACTTAAAAATCATACAATGTGATTTTCTGGATTTTTGTTTTAGATTCCGTCTCTCACAGGTGAAGAGTTCCTATGATACAAAGTACAGACCTCTACATGCTTTGTAAGTAGAAAAACCTGCAAAATCGGCCGTGTATCAAATACTTGTTCTCCCCACTGTATATATATATATATACTCACCGGCCACTTTATTAGGTACACCTGTTCAATTGCTTGGTAATATAAATTGCCAGAAAATGGAAGGTTTCCCCAGGGTTTTTTTTTCTTAATAGCAGCAAAAAGTATTAATCAGTAATTAAGCAAAAACTTAAAAGTTTTGAAAATACACGATACATTCAAATATTAAAATGAATTTCAGATACAAACTCTGGTAGGCGATACACACAGCAACATATAACATCACTTGTGGCAAATCGATGCCTCAAATACAACATGGTTGGCCCATTGCATTTACAACATAGTAGTCCCCATGAATATCCTGAGTACCCCAATGCATTTCGACCCTTTATGTCTGGTCTTCTTCAGGGGGAATTATATTCTAAGGGAATGTGTTAGAACGTTCTAGTTTAGCGTTTTTTAACAATGTATGAAGCATTATTAAACATATCGATTTGTTTCAAAAATAGTATCTCTATGTATTTATCAGTCTATTTACCATTCAGTGGATGAAAAGATGGGGGTGCATCGCACAAACCAGATGAATAAAACATTTGCACTCAGTGGTCCCAATGTTTCCGTCCGTCCCTACTTACTTTTTGGTAATACAAATTGCTAATCAGCCAATCACACAGCAGCAACTCCATGCATTTAGGCCTCTAGACGTGGTGAAGACGACTTGCTGAAGTTTAAACCGAGCATCAGAATGGGGAAGAAAGGGGATCTAAGTGAGTTTGAACGTGGCGCGGTTGTTGGTGGCAGACGGGCCGGTCTGAGTATTTCTGGGATTTTCACACACAACTATCTCTTGAGAATGGTGGGGAAAAGAGAAAATATCCAGTGAGCGAAAGTTGTGTGGAGGAAAATGCCTTGTTGATGTCAGAGGAGAATGGGCAGACTGGTTCCAGAGTATAGAAAGACAACAGGAACTCCAATAACCCCTCGTTACACCCAAGGTATGCAGAATACCATCTCTGAACGCACAACTCATCCAACCTTGAAGCAGATGGGCTACAGCAGCAGAAGACCACACCGGGTGACCCTCCTGTCAGCTAAGAACAGGAAACTGAGGCTACAATTGGCACAGGATCACCAACATTGGACAATAGAAGATTGGAAAAACGTTGTCTGGTCTGATGAGTCTGGATTTCAGCTGCGACATTCAGATGGTGGGGTCAGAATTTGGCTCATGGATCCATCCTGCCTTCTATCACCGGATCAGGCTGGTGGTGGGGGTGTAATGGTGTGGGGGATGGGATATCACCGGTTCAGGCTGGTGGTGGGGGTGTAATGGTGTGGGGGATGGGATATCACCGGTTCAGGCTGGTGGTGGGGGTGTAATGGTGTGGGGGATGGGCTATCTCCGGTTCAGGCTAGTGGTGGGGGTGTAATGGTGTGGGGGATGGGATATCACCGGTTCAGGCTGGTGGTGGGGGTGTAATGGTGTGGGGGATGGGAATATCACCGGTTCAGGTTGGTGGTGGGGGTGTAATGGTGTGGGGGATGGGATATCACTGGTTCAGGCTGGTGGTGGGGGTGTAATGGTGTGGGGGATGGGCTATCTCCGGTTCAGGCTGGTGGTAGGGGTGTAATGGTGTGGGGGATGGGATATCACTGGTTCAGGCTGGTGGTGGGGGTGAAATGGTGTGGGGGATGGGATATCACTGGTTCAGGCTGGTGGTGGGGGTGTAATGGTGTGCGGGATGGGGTGTCACCGGTTCAGGCTGGTGGTGGGGGTGTAATGGTGTGGGGGATGGGATATCACCGGTTCAGGCTGGTGGTGGGGGTGTAATGGTGTGGGAGATGGGCTATCTCCGGTTCAGGCTGGTGGTGGGGGTGTAATGGTGTGGGGGATGGGATATCACCGGTTCAGGCTGGTGGTGGGGGTGTAATGGTGTGGGGGATGGGAATATCACCGGTTCAGGTTGGTGGTGGGGGTGTAATGGTGTGGGGGATGGGATATCACTGGTTCAGGCTGGTGGTGGGGGTGTAATGGTGTGGGGGATGGGGTATCACCGGTTCAGGCTGGTGGTGGGGGTGTAATGGTGTGGGGGATGGGAATATCACCGGTTCAGGCTGGTGGTGGGGGTGTAATGGTGTGGGGGATAGGGTATCACCGGTTCAGGCTGGTGGTTGCGGTGTAATGGTGTGGGGGATGGGATATCACCGGTTCAGGCTGGTGGTGGGGGTGTAATGGTGTGGGGGATGGGATATCACTGGTTCAGGCTGGTGGTGGGGGGTGTAATGGTGTGGGGGATGGGAATATCACCGGTTCAGGCTGGTGGTGGGGGTGTAATGGTGTGGGGGATGGGGTATCACCGGTTCAGGCTGGTGGTGGGGGTGTAATGGTGTGGGGGATGGGAATATCACCGGTTCAGGCTGGTGGTGGGGGTGTAATGGTGTGGGGGATAGGGTATCACCGGTTCAGGCTGGTGGTTGCGGTGTAATGGTGTGGGGGATGGGATATCACCGGTTCAGGCTGGTGGTGGGGGTGTAATGGTGTGGGGGATGGGGTATCACTGGTTCAGGCTGGTGGTGGGGGTGTAATGGTGTGGGGGATGGGAATATCACCGGTTCAGGCTGGTGGTGGGGGTGTAATGGTGTGGGGGATAGGGTATCACCGGTTCAGGCTGGTGGTTGCGGTGTAATGGTGTGGGGGATGGGGTATCACCGGTTCAGGCTGGTGGTTGCGGTGTAATGGTGTGGGGGATGGGATATCACCGGTTCAGGCTGGTGGTGGGGGTGTAATGGTGTGGGGGATGGGATATCACCGGTTCAGGCTGGTGGTGGGGGTGTAATGGTGTGGGGGATAGGGTATCACCGGTTCAGGCTGGTGGTGGGGGTGTAATGGTGTGGGGGATGGAATATCACCGGTTCAGGCTGGTGGTGGGGGTGTCATGGTGTGGGGGATGGGGTATCACCGGTTCAGGCTGGTGGTGGGGGTGTAATGGTGTGGGGGATGGGAATATCATCGGTTCAGGCTGGTGGTGGGGGTGTCATGGTGTGGGGGATGGGGTATCACCGGTTCAGGCTGGTGGTGGGGGTGTAATGGTGTGGGGGATGGGGTATCACTGGTTCAGGCTGGTGGTGGGGGTGTAATGGTGTGGCGGAAGGGGTATCACCGGTTCAGGCTGGTGGTGGGGGTGAATGGTGTGGGGGATGGGCACACTTTGGGCCCTCCATGGTTTATACACCACGTCCTACCTGAGTATTGTTGCTGACCATGTCCATCCCTTTATGACTACAGTGTCCCCATCTTCTGATGGCTCCTTCCAGCAGGATAATGCACCATGTCACAAAGCTCCAATCATCTCACCACTGGACAATGAGGTCACTGTCCTCCAATGGCCTCCACACTCACCACATCTCATCCAATAGAGCACCTTTGGGATGTGGTGGAATGGGAGATTATCATCATGGATGTGCAGCTGACAAATCTGCAGCAACTGCCTAATGCTATCAGGTCACTATAGAGCAAAATCTCCGAAGGAACGTTTCCAACACCTTGTTGTATCTATTCCATGAAGAATAGAACGAAACATGTCCAATGATATAAACAATGGAGCAAAATAGGAGACAGGTAGATATGTTGATGGTTAGAGTATAAATAGCCTTTAACATGTGTTTAGAGACTCGGCGGCCGTCACAGTTGCCTGAGAGTGATCAGATTGTGCCAACACAACCAAATGCCTTCTGGATAACTTGGAAGTGAAATATTACTACTGAGCGGAGTTTCCCTTTAATCAGTAAAGAAACCCATTCTTGCTGGCGAGATGTAGAGATGACTGAAATAATTTCCTCTCTTTTCTCTGTGACATAAATGAAGTTCGCTCTCCTGTAACAAGTTACACCACCCAGTGCTTTTCCACCGACCAGCTGGAGCGTCCTTCCGTTTTTTGGCAGTAGTTGGGTACATCAAAAAAGTGCTGGACAGGCCTGGCGGAGAGAGATGTCCACTCTCCCCCTGAGCAGAAGGTCCTGACAGAGATGGCGGCCAAAACCGCACTCTTAAATACCTTCCATCCCGGCAGGCGTCTGACGTCACCTCCGGGATGCAGGAAAGCTCTTAAAGCCACCCAATGCGCATGCGTGGACCAGAAAACAACAGAAGGAGTCGCGCACACGACAAAACGGGGGGTCAAAGGTCCAACGCAACGTCAGATGACGCCAGTGACGCCGTGACAACCCCTGCGACGGTGCGCGGCGCCATCTTGACTAAGGGAAAGGCCCTATTTGAGGATGGTTTTTCTTACTGATTACTTTATTCATATCACATCACCTGTTTTGTGGGATGATGGCTCCCACTCCGGTGATGTGTGTGTTTTTTTTGACCCCTTTTGGTTTCTATAATATATATGTCTATTTATTTTTAGGGACTCTACTCTTCTTTTTCCCTTCAGTGGCTCAATTCAAAGGGGTGGAACCACCTGGATGGCTTGGTCTGGAACTCCGTGTGGGATTCTTTTAGATTAACCCTGTGTGACCCCCCCTCCCCTTCTTTTTTAATGGGCTGAAATTGGCTGCTATAGTAAGAACTATTCCCTGCTTGCACTTTGATTACAATTTGATTCATGTTCTCTTGATTTTTGATGTATACCTAATATTATACTGTTTTTCGGTTATTTAACCTATATCTATATTTTCATCTATTGTTTGTATTGTTTACAAATAATACTAACTTGCTGTTCATCCATTTTTTTTGTTCTGTAATTTTCAGCATTTTCTGCTCGAAACTTCAAAAAGCTCCTGAAGAAGCTCATTCGAGTGAAACTAGTAGAGCGTTTGTATTGCAGTTATTTTTGCATTTGACGTCATGTACCCAACATGGATGATTTTAACAATGCTTGTTTTGTACTGTCTTAATAAAAATGTGACATTTTAAATACTTTGGTATTTCTATGTTTATTAACTGAACACCGTTTAAAAATCCCTGGGTTTTATACCCTTTGTCCTTTTCCTTTTGATTTATAATAAACGGGATGCGGTGTTCTGATTTGAGTGTTTATGCCCCATTCTGTTAACTATGTAACTATGTACTCTCCAAAATAATGTTGTAGAAAGGTGGAGGTCCACTTCATCACCCGGGATTGTTCCTATCCTTCAAAATAAGGATGTAGAAAGGTGGAGGTCCACTTTATTACCCGGGATCCTTCCTTCTCTCCAAAATAAGGATGTAGAAAGGCGGAGGTCCACCTTATCACCCGGGATCCTTCCTTCTCTCCAAAATAATGATGTAGAAAGGTGGAGGTCCACTTTACCACTCGGGATCATTCCTTCTCTACAAAATAATGATGTAGAAAGGTGGAGGTCCACTTTATCACCCGGGATCATTCCTTTTCTCCAAAATAATGATGTAGAAAGGTGGAGGTCCACTTCATCACCCGGGATTGTTCCTATCCTTCAAAATAAGGATGTAGAAAGGCGGAGGTCCACCTTATCACCCGGGATCCTTCCTTCTCTCCAAAATGAGGATGTAGAAAGGTGGAGGTCCACTTCATCACCCGGGATTGTTCCTATCCTCCAAAATAAGGATGTATAAAGGTGGAGGTCCACTTTATTACCCAGGATCCTTCCTTCTCTCCAAAATAAGGATGTAGAAAGGCGGAGGTCCACCTTATCACCCGGGATCCTTCCTTCTCTCCAAAATAATGATGTAGAAAGGTGGAGGTCCACTTTATTACCCAGGATCCTTCCTTCTCTCCAAAATAAGGATGTAGAAAGGCGGAGGTCCACTTTATTACTCGGGATCATTCCTTCTCTCCAAAATAAGGATGTATTAAGGTGGAGGTCCACTTTATCACCCGGGATCCTTCCTTCTCTCCAAAATAAGGATGTAGAAAGGTGGAGGTCCACTTTATCACTCGGGATCTGTAACGGCACCCCAAGCATGAAAGGGGTTAACGCCGTTTAAGATATTCCCTCTCTGGACACACATCCACTGACGATCCTCCACAGTCAGGCGACCGCTTCCCATAGGATTAATCCTTCCAAACATACGAGACAAACACTCTGTATGAAGTTCCAAAAAACAGGGAATGAATTTATTACCAGCACATGGTAACACATTTCTCTTCAAAAACCCTTCCCTCCCATCCTTGGGGAACAGGGCGGGTTAAACTGTCCAATGACAATGGTCATACAGGTCAGGTGTGTTCAAACTTCTCTTTCAGTAAACAGACTTAGCAGGAGGGGTGATTTCCCCCCCCCCCTCCTAACAGAAAGACACTTAAACATCCCATAATAGGCAGCCAGACGGTCTACCAAGCTCCAATCCACATCACCACAGTAGCAGACCTAATTACCACAAACCACAATAGACAATAGAATGCAATCACACCCCATCACAGCAAATATTACACAACAGCCCACACACAATATACACCCAATATATACCATGTATATACAGCATTGAATATGACTATCCCAAATCATGGTGGGGTTCTCATTCCCCCTGTGCCCCAAGTGACCCCTGTCACTGGATCATTCCTTCTTTCCAAAATAAGGATGTAGAAAGGTGGAGGTCCACATTAGTACCCAGGATCATTCCTTCTCTCCAAAATAAGGATGTAGAAAGGCGGAGGTCCACTTTATCACTCGGGATCATTCCTTCTCTCCAAAATAAGGATGTAGAAAGGCGGAGGTCCACTTTATCACTCGGGATCATTCCTTCTCTCCAAAATAAGGATGTAGAAAGGCGGAGGTCCACTTTAACACCCAGGATCATTCCTTCTCTATAAAATTATGATGTAGAAAGGTGGAGGTCCACTTTATTACCCGGGATCATTAAAGAGAAAAAGCCAATGGGCTTCAGGTCCTCACAACTGACCAGTGAGGACAATGACTCCCTGATGATGGAGCAGTTTTGAGCCAAAAGGTGTAGATTTTTTTTCCTATAAAGACCTCCTGGGCTTAGACCAGTTGCAACTCTCAGATGCCTGGCGAAGGAGCACGCATGTTCCGAACGCGTGCACGTTACTAGCATCATCCGACCGCGACCAGGGACTCTTGGACTGACGGTTTTCCCCTGCGCCATGTGTGCTCTAGCCTGGGACACTGGAAGCCACCGGCGCCGCCAGACAAGAACTTACAGCGCCAGAAGATTGCCTCTTGGAGCCCTGCGGTCCATCCTGCGGTCCATCCTGCGGTCCATCCTGCTGTCCATTGGACATTATCATGATGTGCCTGCTTTTATTCTACTCAGTGAGTGCATTTCTACTAAAATAAAAAAAACGTGTGATAACACTACTGCACTTAGGTTGGCGCTGCTTGTTTTCTCTCTTTTGTATTTCTCCTAAAGGTTTTTCTACCCTTCAGAGTGCTGCTTCCTGTTTTGTGTCAGTTACATTTCCCTGTAGTAATATACCCAGGCTACAGACTCTCCCATTGTTCAACCAACTGAATTCTCACCAGGAGTCACTTTTCAATAAACTGTTCACTGACTCTCTGCTGCTAATTTTATTTGTGTCCCATCCCTGGACACGGTTAACTCCTTCCCTCCCACCCAGGGCTGTCTTAATGCCTGGGCACACTTGGGCACTGCCCAGGGGCCCCAGGTGCATGGGGGCCCCATGATAGTCATGCATTACATCATATTTGCCAACTGTCCCATATCTGCTAGGATAGTCATGCATTTTACTAAGTTTTCCCAGGATAATGGCCTTGTCCTGAGCAGAATCCCAGAACTTGTTCTTTGCCCTCCTGATGCCCTCCTGCCTCCCCCTGTGCTCTTTGTGTGGAATTAATCTTTGATTTATGGCATGTTTTCTTATTGTTTAAAATCTTTTATTGAAAGTACTAATATACCGTATATACTCGAGTATAAGCCAAGTTTTTTAGCACATTTTTTTTGTGCTAAAAATGCCCCCCTCGGGTAATACTCGAGTCTGTGTCCATCTTCACATTTGTGCGCCTGATTCCGGCCAGACGTAGGTTCCCTGGACCCCAAACTTGGCACACATGTAGCCCCACTCTTCATCTACAAGTGTGTAAAGCTTTTTGTCCAGGGGACTTGCGGCCGGGGAGCACCGATTTTTCACCCCTTCCATAGACTCCCATGTTAAACGTCAGCAGGGGAGGGCTGGGCCAGGGGACAGGGTGGCAATTGCCTCCCAGGCCGCCCTAACTTATGTTCAAAATGGCCGGCAGCCGCTGCCCGCTACCATTTTCTTTTTTATTCTGGTCTAGGAAGTCAGGCCGGGGGCACGGCCATGGCGGCCGACCACTAGCTGTTGCATTCCGGGAGTTGTAGTCCGCACTCAAGCTTCTGGTGGGTGGAAAACACAGCAGCGCAGAGGAAACTACAACTCCCTGGGACCGGATTCTTGGAAGCAGACAGAGGCAGGGCATGCCAGGGAGTCGGGACGCAGGGCTGCAACTTGACCCCAGGATCAGGAGCGTTACCCCCCAGGAGACCGTGGCGTGCAAGGACCTGCTGAGCTGAGATCGCTGAGGTGAGAGACCCTGACACCCCTAGCTGACCCCCCATCTCCCCCACCATACACCCCATGTAACCTGCCCCAGTGATCAGGCTTCATTGATGGGCACTGGAGTTGGCTGCACTGATAAGCACTGGCGAGGCTGCATTGGAAAACCAGGTGGGCCATGGATGGTGAGCTGATTCGGCGGTTCAGTGGGCCACTTGACTGGACTTGCCCCCCAGGCCTAAGGCTACCAGCCCTCCCCTGAACGTCAGTCTAGTCACACAGAGCAGGAGATCAGGTAGGGAGATTGGACACAGTGAAGGACACAGTGAGGCATGGACACAGTGAGGCATGCACATGGACACAGTGAGGCAAAGTGAGGCACAGTAAGGCATGCAGATGGACACCCTAGGCTTATACTCGAGTCAATACGTTTTCCCAGTTTTTTGTGGTAAAATTAGGTGCCTCGGCTTATATTCGGGTCAGCTTATACTCAAGTATATACGGTAGACTTGTGCACAACGGAAAAATTTGTTTAGTTTCGGTTCGTTTCTTTTTGGTCCTGTTGATTCGTAATCATTCTAAATTTTGCTAGACGGGATTTTTCGTGTTCGGACTAATTTGTCATTTTTCGTTGAATTTTTAGTTGATTTATAATTCGTACTTTCGGTAGAGTACGTTGTTTTTCGTTGATTCTGGACACAACTCCTACTTTCGTAACTTTTTTGGGGTTTGTTGATTCGTAATTTTCCGTGTCTCTCTCACAACGACGCTGCCTATTATGCCTAATGTGCTTCGAATGGATTTGTACTTTTCTAAATACATAGCGGTTATTTGTAACGATTCGAAATCTCGTATTTTACTTTCGTTTTTTACATGCGGCTATAGCCTCCGCCCCTGTACACCATTTTGAGAGGGAGTTCAGCACGGTGAGGGAGAAGCAGAGAGCAGAGTGAGTGTTATTGTGCTTCCAATGGATTCGTACATTCGTTACTTTTTTCATAACGAATTATGCCGAAGACATTCGGGCATTCGCTATTTTGCGGTATAATTTATTTCGGATTCGGTTTTATTCGTAATTGCTTTGTTCGGAAATTCGAATGCTTCCGAATGTACGAAAGTTGCTAAATTCGGACGAATTTCGATTCGTTAGGAAACGTATTGCACAAGCCTAATATACGGTATATATATATATCAACTTTTGATGCTTTAATTCTTAAATAGGTGCGTAAATTTGGGGCAGGCTGACAGGGGCCCCAGTGCCTTACTTTGCCCAGGGGCCTATGATGCTATTAAGACGCCCACCCTGTTAACAACACAGCTTTGCCTATAGCTGACATTCATAGCGCAACAATCATTATCTTTTTCCAGTTGCAACTCTCATCCTTTCTATATTCTTCACAGTACTCTGGGGACCCTTATGCCCTGTACACACGATCGGATTTCCGATGGAATAAAATCCAATGGAATTTTCCATCGGAATTCCGATGAAGCTGACTTCCATCAGTCTTGCCTACACACCATCAGACAAAATTCCGACCGTCCAAAACGCTGTGACGTACAACACGTATGACGGCACTATAAATGGGAAGTTCAAATCCAATGGCGCCACCCTTTGGGCTGCTTTTGCTGATTTCGTGTTACCGCGTGTTAGTAAAAGTTTGATGTTAGCCGATTCGCACTTGTCAGTCTCCGTGCTTTTCATTCCGTTACAGCGTGACAAATGTGCTATCTCCATTACGAACGCTAGTTTTACCAAGACGAGCGCTCCCGTCTTCTAATTCAGTCTGAGTATGCATGGATTTTTCTCCGATGGAGTTCCACACAAACGATCGGAATTTCCTATCGTTTTTTTTTTTCATCGGAAAAATTTAAAACATGTTCTATTTTTTTACACCGATGGGGCCCACACACAATCGTGTGTACAGGGCAATAGGGACACCCCATTTGACAGAAAGTGGCTTTAAGGAGGGACCCACCCTCTGACCAACGCGTTTATGTTTCCCTCATCTCCAAAATAAGGACCATTTCTATTTATATCCCTCTAAACTCTGCTCATCCGCCGAGAACTAGTGCAGAGATGACATTTTCTCGAGCTGTAAAACCCGCGAGATGAAACATAAAATTTGGAAAGTTCCACCAGTAATGATTCGGCTCATCCTCCCGGAAAAAAAGGAGAACTTAAAATAACGACGCGCAAAACCGCAAAAACCTGTGAAAAGAGTCGTGTAAAAAATTAAACGGCAGAAGAAAAAAAAAAAAAAAACCTCCACCCTCCCCTCCCCCTCCTTTGCCCTGCGCCGGGACCGCCGCTCTATAATGATAATGAGCTGCTATTAGAAATGCATAGAGAGGCCTCATCGCCATCCGTCAAAACGCAGTCGAAACTGCCCCACCCCCCTCCCCTTCCTCCGCAACGCCAGCGCGGTATTGGCCGTCAGATAATAAGGATTGATAAAATGGAAGGTCCTAAATGTTAAAAATGCTTGTATCGATTAGTGCGCACCTTCATAATGAAAGCGCGGGCCCGGGGACAAGAGCCATGCATCATTGTGACAATTCCTCCGCAGATTGCCAAAGAGACAAAGCGAGGACAATTAATCCCGGCGAGTCGCAAATCGCAAATAACGGACTCACCAGCTCATTACATCCTGACCTTGCTAAACGGCCTTCACAGCGCTGCTGACCCCTCACTATTTGAAAAGTTTATAATGTGTCTGATTGAGAAATAACAGCCACCGCCTCTTCCGCGGGATTTCGTTTTTTTTTTTTTCGCGGCGGCGATGCTAATATGGGGGATAAGGAACGCATTGACGAGTCGATGAATATACAGTGCTGTGAAAAAGTATTTACCCCCTTCCTGATTTTTTTATTCAATTTTTTTTACATATTTGTCACACTTCAGATCATCAAACAAATGTTAAAGCCGAGTTCCACCCATATAAAAGTCAGCAGCTACAAAAAGTGTTAATCGGACACTCACCTGTCCCAGGTTCCAGCGATGCGGGCGTTCGAAAGCCCCGCTCCTCTCTCTCTCCTCTCTGCGGCGCCCGCATCGTGACTGTGGGCGCCCAGCTGTGGCTTCACAGCCAGGCTCGCACTGCGCATGCGCCCGCCGCGCAGCCAAGGCTGGCCGGGCAATCACCTGGGACCTGTGACGTGTCCCAAATGATTGCCGAGAGGGAGGGGGGAGAGGTGAACTTCCTTCCGGCGCCGCGGAGCCCCTAAAAAGAGGGTTTGCGCTCCCCCCCAAAAAAAAAGACATGACAAATGTGGCATGTCAGGGGGTCACCTGCTCTTAAAGCGGAAGTTCAATTTTTGGGTGGATAACACAAAGATAACCCAAAGAAATACAAAATGCAGTTTTTAAATGATGATTTGATCACTCCCCCCCCCCTTTTCCTGACCTGCCAGGCTGCATGCTTGGATATAAGTCTGGTATGGATTTTGAGGGGGACCCCCACGCCGTTTTAAAAAAAAAAATTCTATTGCCGGAAATGGTATTGTATTGCCGGAAATTTTAATGTGATTTGACTCATTTTCTTTTCTTTATAAATGTCAGTTTTGCTGCAGCAGGTTCTATACATGGTGCAGATGTGCTACTTTACAGGCAGACTAAGGAGACCCCCCCAGGCACTATATTTAAAGGAATTTTTCATTTTTATTGTTTCACTTTAGGCAATTATTAAAATCACTGGGTCTGTAAAAATCTTTAAAAAAAAAAAAAATTTGCATTGATACATGTCCCCCAGGCAGGGCCCCCATCAGGAATTTTGGGGCCCCTTACACGGCTTCAGGCATGGGCCCCCTGGAGCAGAAGAGAGCCGGGGGAGGGTGCTGCCACCGCGAATTGAGAAGCGACAGGGGGTTGCCACGAATTGAGAAGTGGGGGGTGCTGTCGCCGCAAATTGTTTCAGATTTTTATACAAAAAAAAAAAGAAGGGGGTTGCAATCCGGGGCCCTGGGAACCTCCGGGCCTCTGGGCCCCTTACAAAAATAAATAAATAAATACATTTAAAAATGTAATAGAAAAAAATAAATTTTTATTAAAAAAAAAAAAATTGGGGGGGGTTTGCCATCCGGGGCCCTGGGGACCTCCTGGCCTCTGGGGACCCCTGGGCCCCTTATAAAAAAAAAAAAAAAGAAAGAAATAAATTAGCTCTGAGCCCCTTACAAAAAAAAAAAAGGGGTTGCCATCCGGGCCCCTTACAGGTGTACTGCCTGTACCCCCCTGATGGTGGCCACGCCCCCAGGGCAGTACCTGGGCTCCCATACTTCAGAACTTTTTCTCTGTTTGGGAGTTCTGGTGCGAACCGAACAGGGGGAAGTTCGGCCCATCTATATGTGTATTGATTCAACAGGTCTGGCAGTAATCAGGCCTGTGTGTGGCAAGTGAAAGTGAACTCAGCTTTCCAAAAAATGTGGTTAATCACAGTTCATTCATGATTTAGCAAGGGGGGGGGGAATTACTTTTTCACATAGGGCCTGGCAGGTTCGGACAAGCTCTTTTCCCTTAACCTCCTGCCGACCGCCCTACGTACGTTTACTGCGGGGCGGTGTCTCCTCTGTACAGAATCGGGTACCTGTATGTGATTCTACACTTCCAGGTCTGGGGCACGTACGCGCGCCGCCGGTGACCCGCTGTGATTGGACACAGTGGGAACCAATCAGCGAGTTCAGCGGACTCTGCCTACACCCAGCGAACGTTCTGCGGAGAAGCAGAACGGCGGTCTGCCTATGTAAACAGGGCGGATCGCCGTTCTGTCAGTAGGGAAGGTGGTAATCTTGTGTTTCTGCTAAGCAGGAAAACGGATCTCTGCCTTCCCACAGTACAAGCACCTCCCCCACACAGTGAGCAAGCACTCCCTAGGGACACATTTAACCCTTTGATTGCCCCTGATGGTAACCCCTTCACAGCCAGTGTCATAAGTACAGTGACAGTGCATATTTTAAGCACTGATCACTGTATTAGTGTCACTGGTCCCCCCAAAAAAAGTGTTACATAGTGTCCGATTTGTCTGCTGCAATGTCACAGTCCCGCTATAACTCGCTGATCGCCGCCATTAGAGTCCTTTCACACTGGGGCTGTAGCGGCCGGTAGCTGGGGCGCTGTTAACCCCCGCTAGCGGCTGAGGAAAGGGTTAA
The DNA here is from genome assembly GCA_029206835.1 of Rana muscosa. Taxonomy (NCBI): domain Eukaryota; kingdom Metazoa; phylum Chordata; class Amphibia; order Anura; family Ranidae; genus Rana; species Rana muscosa. The sequence goes on along the minus strand of CM055119.1, from coordinate 207,143,898 downwards.
TAGCGCCCGAAAAGCGCGGCTGCGCCGTAGCACTTTGCAGGCACTTTGGCAGCGATGCCCATTCATTTCAATGGGCAGGGGCGGTGGAGAAGCGGTGTATACACCGCTCCTCCACTGCCCCAAAGATGCTTCTTACAGGTCTTCTTTTCCTGTCCGGCAAGCAGGAAGGGGCAAATACTCTTTCACAGCACTGTATTTCTGATTGATGGCGGCAGAATTCAATGGTATTCATTAGGAAAAAGTGCGACCCAAATATGGCGGATGGGAAGATGCAACTGGTCTGCTGTTTGCCTTTCGTCACCAAAGGGACCACCTAGTGTCCTTGGTCCCTAGGTCACATGCAACCAGGGGCGGCCCGTCCATTAAGGGCCGCCCCCCCCTGTCAATCGCAGCCCCCCCTGTCAATCGCTGCCCCCCCATCCATGCGTCTGGCTCCTGCCATCCAGCATCCTCGGTTGCTAGGACACAGGCGACTCCTACCACCTAGCATCCCCAGTTGCTAGGATGCAGGCAGCTCCTGCCACATACCATTTTTGGTTCCTAGGGGACAACTTTTGCTGCCCAATGTCCTCAGTTGCTGGGATGCAGACGGTTCATGCTGCCTAGCATCCGGAGTACTCAGGGCCAATAGCTGACATTTACACTGAATCACACCTCCCAACTTTTTGAGATGGGAATGAGGGACACCTATCGGCAAAAGTATGCAGGCATAGGACACACCCCTTGCCACGCCCCCTTAAAGGAGAATTGTACAAAAAAAAACAAGATTGGTTAAACCCACAAGTGTTTTTGTTTTTTACCACTACTATTCCTTTATATTGGCTTTGGGAATTTACAAATGCAGCAATTTAGAAATCAGATGAAAGGTTTAGGGCTGGGAAACACCTTTTGATAGATAAAAAGTGCATTTTATATACATCTATAGAGATCAGACCAAAATGACGGACAAATGAGGAGGAATGAGGGACAGAGGCTCCAAATCAGGGACAGTCCCTCGAAATCAGGGACAGTTGGGAGCAGGGCCGCCATCAGGGGGGTACAGGCAGTACACCTGTAAGGGGCCCGGAGGTCCCCAGGGGTCCGGATGCCCCCCCTTTTTTTTATTTCTTCTTTTTTTTTTTGGAAGGGGCCCAGAGTTCCCCAGGGGCCCGGAGGTCCCCAGGGCCCCAGATGGCAACCCCCCTTCTTTTTTTTTGTAAGGGACCCAGAGGTCCCCAGGGCCCCAGATGGCAACCCTCCTTTTTTTATATATATTTTTTATTATTATTATTTTATTTTATTTTTTATTTCTTTTTTTTTATTATTTTTTTTTTTTATAAGGGGCCCAGAGGTCCCCAGAGGCCCGGAGGTCCCCAGGGCCCCGGATGGCAACCCCCCTTCTTTTTTTTTGTAAGGGACCCAGAGGTCCCCAGGGCCCCGGATGGCAACCCCCCTCTTTTTTTTGTTCTTTTGTTCGTCAGCACCCAAGCCCCCCCTGCTTCTCCAATTGTGGTCGCAGCACCCCCCCCCCCAGTTCTCCTCTGCTCCAGGGGGCCCATGCCTGAAGCTGTGTAAAGCCCCATACACACGGTCGGACTTTCATCTGACTTTTCCCTGGATTTTTGTCCGAACGGAGTGGGTCGGGAACGCCCATAGCCTACACACGCTCTGACTTTTCTGCAAACTTTCCCAAAACTTTTTGCAACATCACGTGTTTTTTCTGCTCTTTTCTGCTCTTTACCGCCACCCTTTGGTCAACTTCTGCTATTTTTGGTTGATTTTAACATTAGTTGTTTTGTCCATCGGACAAAAGTCTGATGGTTTTCTGTACACACGGTCGGACTTTGCTCCATCGGACTTTTGTTGGGCAAAAGTTTCTCCGTTTGCAGACCCAACTTTTGTCCGATGAAAACAAAAAAAAAAAAAAAAAAAGTTTGTCCGATGGAGCGTACACACGGTCGGATTGTTGGTCCAACTTGCTCAAAATGAAGTTTGTTGGCCAAAAGTCCGACCGTGTGTACGGGGCTTAAGGGGCCCCAAAATTCCTGATGGCGGCCCTGGTTGGGAGCCATGCTAAATGCTGTGTGCATGTAAACGTTAGCACAAACAACGTTTACATGCGTACAGTGGTAAATACACTCCATACATAGGGCTGTGGATGCAGATTTGTTTTTATTTTTATATACAGATGAAGGCAGGTCCAGTTTATGGAGCTGTGCGCAGTTGTTTGCGAGGTTCCTATTACATAACATACAGCTGTAAAGAAACAAGTGGCATTGCGGATCGGAACACGGCATATTTTGCACCTGTGTAAATGAGCCCTTAATTATGGAACTCTATTGGTTTCAGTGGTGCTCATTGCATGTCCATGCATTGCACAGGATGAGGTGTTGAGGGACAAAGCACACCTTTGCAATGTGGAACGTTACATGCGTTGTTGTGTTGTGGTGCCATTCATTTAGAATGACATTCCTACACAGCACCGACACATACGCGTTGCAGCACCGACGCAATGCATGGTAATGCAGCACCGTGTGTTGTGTGGCGCGCCGCGTTGGAAAACATGTTTCGTGTCCATTTTCCCATTTGTTCTAACGCAAATAATCAAGTCAGTGGAATTGGTGTCCTTCAAAGCCCCCCCCCCCCCCCGTCAGCACATATCGACAATATGGATGTGAACGCAGATGCTGTGGGGGGGGGGGGGGGTGAATGAGCTCCTTTATTGCTGAATTTCAATCTGAGATTGATTTTTTATAATCTATTACTGAAAGAACGCTACTCAGTGACGCCACTTAGTGGTAGACGTAGGAAACCAACATCACAGTCATAGAGAGACATCAGTTCTGTGAATTCTGACATTTGCTGACAGATGGAAGTGTGATCCATGTATGTTGTATTACAAGAAGGCAAGACAAATTCAAAGCAAACTGCAAAGGGGTCTTCAAGGGCCTCATATATTGCCCCCCCTCCCCCATGCTCCAATTAAAAAAAAAAAGCTTGATGAGAGAAAATTCTAATCAAACATTTGAAGAAACAATTTGGAAATGGTCACCTTACAGCTTCTGGGGCAGTGGCGGCCGGTGGTAATTTTTTTTTTGGAGGGGGGGGGGGCGGCAAACGGTGTGTCACCGGTCGATCGGTAGCACTTACCCTATCGCTTCACCGGCGGCTTCCCCTGCTCAGCAGTGGCCTCCCGTTCCCCTGCTTTCCACGGGTCATCACGGCGGCGGCGGCTTCCCCTGCTCAGCGGCGGCCTCCTGTTCCCCTGCTCTCCACGGGTCTTCACGGCGGCGGCGGCTTCCCCTACTCAGCGGCGGCCTCCCATTCCCCTGCTCTCCACGGGTCATCACGGCGGCGGCGGCTTCCCCTGCTCAGCGGCGGCCTCCCGTTCCCCTGCTTTCCATGGGTCATCACGGCGGCGGCGGCTTCCCCTGCTCAGCGGCGGCCTCCCATTCTCCTGCTTTCCACGGGTCATCACGACGGCAGCGGCTTCCCCTGCTCAGCGGCAGCCTCCCGTTCCCCTGCTTTCCACAGGTCATCATGGCGGCGGCGGCTTCCCCTGCTCAGCGGCGCCCTGCCGTTCCCCTGCTTTCCACAGGTCATCACGGCGGCGGCGGCTTCCCCTGCTCAGCGGCGGCCTCCCGTTCTCCTGCTTTCCACGGGTCAACATGGCGGCGGCGGCTTCCCCTGCTCAGCGGTGGCCTTCCGTTCCCCTGCTCTTCACGGCGGCTTCCCCTGCTCAGCGGCGGCCTCCCGTTCCCCTGCTCTCCAGGGGTCATCGCGGCGGCGACTTTCGTTTCCTCCCTCCTCCTCGGTGGCCAATTGGGAGTCTTCTCTTTTCGGCTAATTGGAAAACAGGTCTCACACCCACTTCTGATTGGCCGGATTGAGGATCAGTGTTTCAATAGTAAATATTAATTCGCTGTTGCAACACCTGGGTGGGCTCATGGCGCAATGCTCTGCACTTCGAGCCCACCCTATTTTGAAGACTGGGAAAATAAGAAAAAACTGCGCTAAACCAAATTTTACAACAAAGCTGCTAGCACTCAAACAAACAAAGTATAAACAGATAAAGGAAAAATAGTGCAGCGCTTAGACTCAAGAGTTGCTGGAAGCAGCTCTGAAAAGTGAAAAATAAACCACTCTAGGTTAGTGATAAATAAATTCATATATAGTCCATTCCAATGGATGTTTTCCCATATGAGATGACTTCCATGAGGACTAGGGAACGTGACACCTTGTAAGTTGAATAAGTGAATACTCTTACCGGACGTGGTGGACCCACCTGTCATATGACAGTGGGTCAAACGAGATGGATGGTCACCGTGACCAAGAGTGAAGAGAACTCGATATCCAGGATACCTCAGACCGACTTCCACGGGATAGCAGATGACCAACTCACACGATGGAATTTCCTCCGGTCATGCAGGCTCCAAATCCATCCAAGATAGACACAAGGGAAAAAAAGAAAGAAAAACTCCAGATGGTGCAGGTCAATATAACCATGAACGGTGTATTGAATAGGTATTGTCTTATATGAATACAGACAAAAAATAAAAAGTGATCACAAGATAAAACAATAAAAGCAATGTGGGGTGCAGCATAAGCAGGCCTGCTTATGCTGCACCCCACATTGCTTTTATTGTTTTATCTTGTTTTATCTTGTGATCAAGCTCGTTTGACCCACTGTCATATGACAGGTGGGTCCACCACGTCCGGTAAGAGTATCCAACCTTACCTTTTGTGCCTTACTAACAACTCTCATCTGATACTTTGAGGTCTTCTAGTCGATTTATGCTGTGGCAGTGTTGTCCATGAACAAGACATTCACTTTCATCACATACATGCTGTTTGGACTTTTTTGAATTCACTTATTCAACTTACAAGGTGTCACGTTCCCTAGTCCTCATGGAAGTCATCTCATATGGGAAAACATCCATTGGAATGGACTATATATATGAATTTATTTATCACTAACCTAGAGTGGTTTATTTTTCACTTTTCAGAGCTGCTTCCAGCAACTCTTGAGTCTAAGCGCTGCACTATTTTGAAGACTATTAGAGCCTATGGCTCTAATCAGGTGCTTCAAAAAAAAAGAAAACCCCACTGCTGTAATTCAGGCGCCCGGCGTCCTGAAAGGGGTCGGACGCATGAATAGGGGGTGGCCGCGGTGGCTGTGAATAGATTGATGCTATGCACGAATCTATCTATTATACATATAGGGGGGTGGCCTGGATAAAGGGGGCGGTGCTCAGGCGCCCCAAATTTATGGGCCACCACTGTTCTAACAGAGGGTAACAGCACTGGGTCTTCTCGCAGGGTTCTAGTAAAGCTCACTTCTCCTGTAAGGTGCTGGAGCTCTTCTCATAAGATTTGGTGTTCTGATCTTCCTCACTTGGATGCAGCCCAGTGACATCACCAGCACCTGAAAAGTCATCTTTAACCCTTTCAATGCCGGGAGCTTTTCACCCCCCTTCCTGCCCAGGCCAGTGTTCAGCTTTCAGCGCTGTCACACTTTGAATGACAATTGCGCGGTCATGCTACACTGTACCCAAATTATATTTAAATCATTTATTTATTTTTACACAAATAGAGCTTTCTTTTGGTGGTATTTAATCAACTCTGGGTTTTGTTTGTTTTTTGTTTTTTTTTTTGCTAAATAAACAAACAAGACAGTAAATTTTGGAAAAAAATAAATAAAATACATTTCTTTGCTTCTGTTATAAAATTTTGCAAATAAATAATCATTCTTCATACATTTAGGTCAGAGTGTAAAAAGCTACATTTCTTTGGTGAAAATATCCCAAATCAGTGTCTATTATTTAGTCTGTAGGAAAGTTATAGAGTCCACAAACTATGGGATTTATATCTGAAAATCGATCAATCCTGATGTACCGACGGCCGATCTCATTTCTTGAGGCCCACAACACCAGGACGATACAAATACCCCCCCCCCCCAAATCACCTCTTTTGGGAAAATAGACAGTCCAAGGTTTTTTTGAAGTTGTAATTTTTCAAGATCTTTGTTATTTTTACATCCTGTGACCAGTGCAGTACAGCATTATCATACAACTGGCGTGGTGATCAGGGACACTGACTGGCGTCGGTACGAAAAGAAAAATAATCATTTTTGTTTTCAGTTTTTTATAAAAAAAATGTTTTATTTTTTTACAATGTTTTTAACACACTGTGACCAGAGCAATATAATGTTACCATTGTAACATTTTACTACTCTGGGGACGTAATCGGGATTCAGGTCCAATTTCACTTGACGGGGCCAATGGCATGACGCCATATATCAGTGGCGGCCCGTCCGTTAGGGGTGCACGGGCGCCGCCCCCCCCCCCTATCCATGCATCTGGCCCCCTGATCTACATATAGGGTGCCGGACACATGGATTCCAATGGGGGGAGGGCGGTTTTGAAGCACGTGATTTGAGCCAGAGACTCTAATAGGCTTCAAAAAAGTGTGGGCTCCTAGGGGCTCCCACCCAGTTGTGTTTCCCGATTGGCCAAAGCGTCAGGTGATCCTATTGGTTTGAAGGGAGAAAATTGCGCTGATTACAGTCCAAATAAAATGAATAAATATGAATAAAAATCCCAAGGTTGTGCACAGATGGACCAAATGAGATAGGACACACAGTGTAGTTCTAAATTTTGGGTCAAAGCCTTATGAAAGGAATGCTTACCAGATAGTAAGTTACTAAAGCAGGTGGCTATAACCCAGCCCAGGCCTTTGGTTTGTGGGATGACGCAAACTCCACTGTGTGGGGTGTAAAGGTCTCCAGAGGCTCTAATAGGCTTCAAAAAAGGGTGGGTTCCTAGGGGCTCCCACCCAGTTGTGTTTCCCGATTGGCCAAAGCGTCAGGGGATCCTAATTGGAGGCCTAGTGCCTAGGACGAGGAGATAGGAGACGGAGAGGACACCAGAGCCGCTGCCCATAGCCCACCACCTGTCACCCCGCCATGCTGGTGGACACCGGAGCCCAGGAGGAGAGGAGGAGATGGAGAGGAGCCGCAGCCCCCCACCCGCCACCATCCGCCGTGCTGGAGGACACCAAAGCAGGAGGAGAGTGGAGACAGAGAGGAGCCACAGCCCGCCACCCACCACCATCCGCCGTGCTGGAGGACACCGGAGCCACAGGAGGAGAGGATGAGAGAGGAGACGGAGAGGACACCGAAGCCGCAGCCCCCCACCCGCCACCATCCGCCATGCTGGAGGACACCAAAGCAGGAGGAGAGTGGAGACAGAGAGGAGCCACAGCCCGCCACCCACCACCATCTGCCGTGCTGGAGGACACCGGAACCGCAGGAGGAGAGGAGGAGAGAGAAGACAGAGAGGACACCGAAGCCGCAGCCCGACACCCACCACCTAGATGGGGTAAGTAGCGAACCGACGGGGGGGGGCTTAGTGCCGCTGGCCGTATGGGGGGGGGGGTGGTTGCTTGCCGCCATGGCCATATTCTGTAGCATTTTAGCTGTTTGGATGGAAATTCTGACTACCAATGTAAAGGGGGCAATCTTCCCACTGACACCCAATGAATTGGTTTTAGAAGGGGTTCCCCGAGACCTGAAAATAATTTTAAGGGTTAAGAAGGTTGAGAAAAGGATGTATTCCCCTTTCCTTGTTTAGACCAGAGATAGAGAGATACAAAGTAACCTTGTTTATAAACATTGATCAGACAGGAGATAGAGAGATGCAAGGCAACATTGTTTATAAACATTGATCAGACAGGAGATAGAGAGATACAAAGTAACATTGTTTATAAACATTGATCAGACAGGAGATAGAGAGATACAAAGTAACATTGTTTATAAACATTATACAGACAGGAGATAGAGAGATACAAAGTAACATTGTTTATAAACATTGATCAGACAGGAGATAGAGAGATACAAAGTAACATTGTTTATAAACATTATACAGACAGGAGATAGAGAGATACAAAGTAACATTGTTTATAAACATTGATCAGACAGGAGATAGAGAGATACAAAGTACCAAGGGAATGAGCTTCCACTTGCACATTATGTCAGATAAAGCAACCTGAGAATTATTTTCCTGATTTTTTGTTGCTGTTTATTTCAATTTTTTTTTAACCGTTATTATTTATTTTTATTTTCCACTTTAATTTATTTTGTTTGCTATTTTTTAAAGGAAAAATGCCTAAAATAACTTTTAGAAAGGAAAGACACTACAAATAAATATTTAAAGTGATATTAAAGCCTCGTTTAAAAAAATGAAAAAATAAAAAACAAACAAACATGTTGTTCTAAAGCCCCATACACACGGTCGGACTTCCACCTGACTTTTCCGTGGATTTTTGTCCGAAGGGAGTTGGCCGGGCACACCCATAGCATACACACCACAGGACTTTTCTGCAAACTTTCCCCAAACTTTTTGCAACATCAGGTGGTTTTTCTGCTATTTTCTGCTCTTTACCGCCACCCTTTGGTCAACTTTTGCTATTGTTGGTTGATTTTAACATTAGTTGTTTTGTCCATCGGACAAAAGTCCTATGGCTTAAAGCCCCGTACACACGGTCGGACTTTTAGCCAACAAACTTCATTTTGAGCAAGTTGGACCAACAATCCGACCGTGTGTACGCTCCATCGGACAAACTTTTTTTGCTTTTTTCTTGTTTTCATCTGAGAAATGTTGGGTCTGCAAACGGACAAACTTTTTCCCAACAAAAGTCCGATGGAGCAAAGTCCTGCCGTGTGTACAGAAAACCATCGGACTTTAGTCCGATGGACAAAACAACTAATGTTAAAATCAACCAACAATAGCAGAAGTTGACCAAAGGGTGGCGGTAAAGAGCAGAAAAGAGCAGAAAAACCATGTGATGTTGCAAAAAGTTTTGGGAAAGTTTGCAGAAAAGTCCTGTGGTGTGTATGCTATGGGTGTTCCCGACCAACTCCGTTCGGACAAAAATCCAGGGAAAAGTCCGACGGAAGTCCGACCGTGTGTATGGGGCTTTACCTGCTCTGTGTAATGGTTTTGCACAGAGCAGCCCGGATACTCCTCTTCTCGGGTCCCACGTCGGCACTCCTGGTTCCTCCCTTCTGCTGGGTTCCCCCCACAGCAAGCAGTTTGCTGTGGGGGGCACCCAAGTAGGCATGCTCCTGAGCTGCAGCTCTGTGTGTTCCTTCACACATGGACCTGCCCCCTCCATCTGCTTATTGGCTCACTGGCTGTGAGGAGCCAATAGCTCTCGCTGCTGCCAAAAGCCAATCAGAAGTGCGAGTCCCCGGAGAGGCAAGGCTATCGTGGACATCGCTGGATCAAGAGGGGGCTCAGGTAAGTTTTAGGGTGGGCTGGAGGGGGGGGGGGGGGGGTGGCTGCTGCACACAGGTTTTTTACCTTCATGCATAGAATGCATGAATAAGTGAAATTAATAAGTGAAATGTTCATATTTATTCCTGGCAGTATGGTGACGCTGTTACTGACAGTTCAAATGACAACTTTAAACCTACGTACGCTGCCCGTCCAAACCCCCCCCCCCCCCGTGGTGTATGACTATGACCCGCGCTTCCTTCTGAAATATTGGGCAATTGCCACTCATTGCTTCTCAGGTCTGGACCCCCAGAAATCTATTCTGTGTCATTACCTGGACCCCAAACACTCACAATCCTCGCCCTGTACATACCCAACCCCGGGGGGCGCCCACCGCCGGTTCTGTCAATAAGATCCGGAAATTTACAGAGCTCCGAAAAAGCCAGCAGAGAGGGACAGCTGTGCCCCGCGTGATGGATTTTACATAAAGAGAAGAAAACTTTCTCTAATTAAAAAAAAAAGGAGAAAAACAATTTCGGTCTTTTCATTGATCGCCCCCAGCAATTTCCAATTAAAGAAACCGTCGTATGGCTTTGCCAAAGGAAATTTAGAAGCTTTTGTCTGAAGGCTGCAGAAGCCACGGGAGCCGAGCTGATTGGGAAATTACGGAGAAGAATGGCGGCGTTCAGGGCCCGCGGTCCAGCCGTGCGATGCGTCTTTTATTCTGGCACATTATTGTCATTAACAACTTTACCGCCATCTTTAAAGGGGGAAACTGAAGACATAAAGAGAAACACAAGTTTATAGAAAGTCATTTGTTCGATGTTAAATATTGGTGTTACGGTAGCAGCTAGCTGGCATAACCCCGGTATTTTTTCCCACAATAGGCGATTCTCTTTCAGATAAAAGTGGGTGGATTCAATGTGGGGTCACTTTTAGATCGTTTCCGATCGTTCCCGGGCCTACCTGACCAATCGGTGAAGCTCGGGAGAAATCCGACGCTGGTGGTAGCTGGGTATGGAGAAGAGTGAGGCCAAGATGGCTGCCCCTCATCTCTATAGGCTTGGAGGACCGGAGCGACGTCACTTCTGGTTCCTGGGTCTTAGTATTAAATCTTTTTTTTTGTTGTTTTTGTTAAAGCAAAAGTTAACAAATTATTATTATTATTATTTTTTTTAATCTTTTGCTTTTAAAGGTAAATGAGAGATTTGGGGCCTTTTTGACCTCAGATCTCTAAATAAAGAGGACCTGTCATCCTTATTTCTATTACATGAAATAAGCTAAGCTAAGCTCATCACATGGTACAGGTAGTCAGGTACCATGTGATTGCTTTAGGCCAATCACAGATCACAACAATAAACAAGCTGTTTATGAATGGAAAATCATTCGTCACAGGTTGTGCTCAGTTGCTTACATTATCATGTGATTGGTATGACCGATGTGTCCAGTCACAGGAGGAGAGCGCTGCTAACCCAGAAGAGGCCAGATCATATATATATATATATGTGACTGAACGTGCCTGTGCCGCTCTGCCGCAGTTTATCTGCAAGAACAAGATGTCAAGTGGTTAAGTAACATTGTTTATAAACATTGATCAGACAGGAGATAGAGAGATACAAAGTAACATTGTATATAAACATTGATCAGACGGGAGATAGAGAGATACAAAGTAACATTGTTTATAAACATTGATCAGACGGGAGATAGAGAGATACAAATTAACATTGTATATAAACATTGATCAGACGGGAGATAGAGAGATACAAAGTAACATTGTTTATAAACATTGATCAGACGGGAGATAGAGAGGTACAAAGTAACATTGTTCATCAACATTGATCAGTCAGGAGATAATGAGATACAAAATTACATTGTTACTTTTATATCTACTTTGTTTCATTTGTCTGCAGCTCAAAGGCTTCTATTTGCATATGATGTCAGTTCAAGCAACCTTACAAGAAAAAATAAGTTTTATTAAACTAAAATGAGTTACTATTTAACGTTTATCAATCTGGGTTGTAACCTAATCAGCCAATTATTATTTTTTTTTTAAAAATACCAAAAATGTAAAAAGAAAAATCTGAAAGAGCAAAATAAATAAATAATGTGTATATATATATATATATATATATATATATATATACTGTGTGACAAAGTCACTTTGGGTGGGGGTCCCGTGGAACCCAGCTTACTTTAGAGAGGTTGGGAAACTTCTTGTTCAGCTCCCCAGGAACCTCTTATGTGTAAGTCACCCTGTGTCTATTAGTTAATTGTGCTAATTAACTTACCTATTGTCTGCTGGTATTCTGTGCCTCCACCTAGGCTGGTTTAAATGACTAGTTAATTAGCTCAAGTTAATTATATCACTGTCAGCTATTAGTTGCTAGAGAGGGAGTAGCATAGTTTATGTTGGCTGTTTCTTAATTATGTTAATTTATATTCCTGTATACAGTTGCCTTTGCATACAATAATGTGATCAGCAGGGCCGGATTCCAGACAAGGCCACCAACGCCAGGCCTCGGAGCGGCAGTGAGTGCAGGGGCGGCGCCATGGCACCTCTTTGCCTGGCTGCTTTCCGCCTCCCCAGCACCAGATTTTGTGTCCCCCGAACGGTCACGCCCCCTTCCATCCCATCAGCCCCGCCCCGCCGCTTTCCTCGGTTTCTACCAGGAAGGTGGAGAGCATGACGTCACCAGTGGATGGGACGTGGGTGTCCGGCTGACGTCATGACGTACGGGCGGGAATTGTGCAGCTGAGGCGAGAGGCGAGCGGCGACCCGGGGGGGGGGTGAGAAGCGGACATGCCTCAGATTCAAGCGGCCGGCATCCCCGTGGACTTCCCGTTCACGCCGTACAAGTGTCAGGAGGGGATTATATGAACAAAGTCATCGAGTGTCTGCGGCAGGTGTGTGCCGCCATTGGTGTCCTGGAGAGCGAGAGGAGCCGGGGCTTGGAGGAGGAGGAGGGGCCGTTCTGTATTTATGGGAGGGAACTAGTGTGGGAGAAATAGCCTGAAATATGGGTGTTAATATAGGGGAGGGTTCTAGAGTCAGAGGAGGAGCTTGTCATTCACTATAATGATAGGGGAGGGGCTTGATATTCACTATAGTGACAGGGGAAGGGCTTTGAAGTTAGGGACAGATTTATGCTTATGGGAGGAGCTTAAAGTGAGACCAATAACATAATTTATGGGTGTAAAGGGGAGGAGCTTGGCATTGACTATAGTGTTAGGGACAGGGCCGCTGATAGGCCAGTACAACTGGCCCTGTTGTACCGGGCCAGGCGGCCAGCAGAGGGGCCCGGCAACCTGATCAGATGAGTAATTTAATGTAGAGAAAAAAAAAATCCTCCAGCTATGGCAGGGAAGGGACTATTTTGTGTATTTCGGGGGCGGAGGAATACCTCGTCCGCGCCCGCTCCTCCTGCTGGCTCAAGTCCCAGCCAACGCGTCGTCTGGTGCCGCGGAGTGATTCCTTCCTGTCTCTGACTCTGAGTCTCTCTGCGTGACGTGAGAAGTAGCAGTAAGGAGACTCAGGTGAGCAGCGGCAGCAGAGGATATCGGCAGCCGACGGCAGAGGCAGAGGAATCCCATCTAACTGACCCTCAAGTCCAGGCAGCAGCAGCCATCGGGGAAGAAGTGACTCCTTGGGCCCAGGCAGTTCAAAATTACACAGGTGTGTGCTTGGGGGGGGCTTCAAGATCTACATGAGACCGGATCGCTCTTACTGTAGATCGCATGGCACTGTACACACACCGCCCCCTATCCACATTTGTTGCTGCCGGGAGGTGAGCACTGAGCACCCTTTGGAGGAGATGGGGGCGCTGTGTGTGTGTGTGTGTACAGTGTAATGCAATCTACAGTAAGAGCAATCCGGTCTCATGTACTATAAAGACCAGCACTCTTCTGACAGGAGGGGAGAACAAAACACAGCACACCTCTTCCTGGCTGTGTTGGCATTGGCAAATGTAATGGGGATTTGGGGGGGGGGTAAGAATGGGGGGATATGTGCTGGGAGGAGAGATTGGGGGTGGGAGCAGAGGGGTAATTTAGAGAGGGTTATGCTAGGAGGGGGGATATTTGTTTGGAAATTTTTGCACGGAGGCCCACGTCAGGTAGGCTGTACGGGGCCCCGTGATTTCTATAAGCGGCCCTGGTTAGGCAGAAGCATAGAGTGAAAGGGGCCTGTATTGTGTATAGAGAAGGGGAGGAGCGGGGGGGGGGGGTGTTGGAGGACCCGGCCTTGGGGCGGCAAAGGGAGTAAATCCGGGCCTGGTGATCAGCCTCACCTGATTGTGAACTATATACAGTCAGGTCCATAAATATTGGGACATGGACACAATTCTAATCTTTTTGGCTCTATACACCACAATGGATGTGAAATGAAAGGAACACGATGTGCTTTACCTGCAGACTTTCAGCTTTAATTTTAGGGAATTTACATCCAAATCAGGTGAACGGTGAAGGAATCACAACAGTTTGTATATGTGCCTCCCACTTTTTAAGGGACCAAAAGTAATGGGACAGATTAACAATCATCAATCAAACTTTCACTTTTTAATACTTGGTTGCCAATCCTTTGCAGTCAATTACAGGCTGAAGTGTGGAACGCGATGACATCACCAGACGCCGGGTTTCATCCCTGGTGAGGCTCTGCCCGGCCTCTACTGCAACTGTCTTCAGTTCCTGCTTGTTCTTGGGGCATTTTCCCTTCAGTTTTGTCTTCAGCAAGTGAAATGCATGTCAATCGGATTCAGGTCAGGTGATTGACTTGGCCATTGCATAACATTCCACTTCTTTCCCTTAAAAAACTCTTTTGGTTGCTTTCGCAGTATGCTTCTCATTGTCCATCTGCACTGTGAAGCGCCGTCCAATGAGTTCTGAAGCATTTGGCTGAATATGAGCCGATAATAATATTGCCCGAAACACTTCAGAATTCATCCTGCTGCTTTTGTCAGCAGTCACATCATCAATAAATACAAGAGAAGCAGTTCCATTGGCAGCCATACATGCCCACACCATGACACTACCACCACCATGCTTCACAGATGAGGTGGTATGCTTTGGATCATGAGCAGTTCCTTTCCTTCCCCATACTCTTCTCTTCCCATCACTCTGGTACAAGTTGGTCTCATCTGTCCATAGGATGTTCTTCCAGAACTGTGAAGGCTTTTTTACATGTTGTTTGGCAAACTCTAATCTGGCCTTCCTGTTTTTGGGGCTCACCAATGGTTTCCATCTTGTGGTGAACCCTCTGTATTCACACATCCACCTACCTCCTGGAGAGTGTTCTTCATTTGACACACATACACCTACCTCCTGGAGAGTGTTCTTCATCTGACACACATACACCTACCTCCTGGAGAGTGTTCTTCATCTGACACACATACACCTACCTCCTGGAGAGTGTTCTTCATCTGACACACATACACCTACCTCCCGGAGAGCGTTCTTCATCTGACACACATACACCTACCTCCTGGAGAGTGTTCTTCATCTGACACACATACACCTACCTCCTGGAGAGTGTTCTTCATCTGACACACATACACCTACCTCCTGGAGAGTGTTCTTCATCTGACACACATACACCTACCTCCCGGAGAGCGTTCTTCATCTGACACACATACACCTACCTCCTGGAGAGTGTTCTTCATCTGACACACATACACCTACCTCCTGGAGAGTGTTCTTCATCTGACACACATACACCTACCTCCTGGAGAGTGGTGTTCATCTGACACACGTACACCTACCTCCTGGAGAGTGTTCTTCATCTGACACACATACACCTACCTCCCGGAGAGCGTTCTTCATCTGGCCAACTCTTGTGAAGGGTGTTTTCTTCACCAGGGAAAGAATTCTTCGGTCACCACCACAGTTGTTTTCCGTGGTCTTCCGGGTCTTTTGGTGTTGCTGAGCTCACCGGTGCGTTCTTTCTTTTTAAGGATGTTCCAAACAGTTGATTTGGCCGCACCTAATGTTTCTGCTATCTCTCTGATGGGTTTGTTTTGTTTTTTCAGCCTAATGATGGCTTGCTTCACTGATAGTGACAGCTCTTTGGGTCTCATATTGAGAGTTGACAGCAACAGATTCCAAATGCAAATAGCACACTTGAAATGAACTCTGGACCTTTTATCTGCTCCTTGTAAATGGGATAATGAGGGAATAACACACACCTGGCCATGGAACAGCTGAGCAGCCAATTGTCCCATTACTTTTGGTCCCTTAAAAAGTGGGAGGGGCACATATACAAACTGTTGTAATTCCTACACCGTTCACCTGATTTCGATGTAAATTCCCTCAAATTAAAGTTGAAAGTCTGCAGGTAAAGCACATCTTGTTCCTTTCATTTCATATCCATTGTGGTGGTGTATAGAGCCAAAAAGATTAGAATTGTGTCCATGTCCCAATATTTATGGACCTGACTGTAAATTCTGTGTGAGTTTTTTCAGTAAAGAGTTCCAGTTCTCATACAACTATTGCCAGCTAGTCTTGTATGGTCATCTCTAATATCTGGTTCCTATGTCCAGACTGGAGGAAGCGGTATAACGACGGAAGCACTCAAGCGGGGTGCGGGGCGGTTCCGTCACATGCTGTATATATAAATGTATTACTAGAGATCCCGTTAACATGTAAAATCTAATTTGCTTGAATTTTTGGGGGGACATTTTAGGACCCTTCTCCTTTGGAGCGATGGTAATGGGTATATGAGCGATGATAACGCACAGCGGTAAGGCCCCGCGCTCCCCCCACCTCTTCCACAAGGCGGATTCCGACTCGCGCTTTGAGGTCAGACGCGGCGACTTTTTCGCTGAGTTTACTGACACGAGAATAATTTTCAGCACTTCTGAATCTTACTTAACTCCTCCGCCTCGTCCACTCCGCTCCTCTTATTTCCCTCATAAAAAGTTGAACATCTTCTAGAGAAATGAATCCACTAAACGGAATGTTAAAAGCCCTCACAGTGGGAAGCCGAATCTCACGCTGGGAAAATGATATCAAAATGTTAGAGAAAAAAATAAAAACAAGACCGCCAAAGCATTTGTAGTTTGTTACCTCCCATCAGCGAGCCAACGCTTCTGATACGAGGGTGGAAAGCAGGACGTGATAGAAGTGAAGAGTCCGACTCTACAGAGCGTTTATCTCGGGTCCTCAGGATCTTCGGGGACTTCAGAAGGACTCTGATGTGCCGCATAAATTATCCTTCACATACATAATTCTAATGTAGGGCACTTCTCAGAGCTACAGAGGAGTGCCGGAAAGAACCGCACTGAGCGTTATATTGTCCACCGCCATGTGCAGAGAACTCCAGGAGAGGAGAGTTATAGAGGAAGGAGCAGAGTCCTCCAGCAGTGCAGAGAACTAAAGGAGAGGAGAGTTATAGAGGAAGGAGCAGAGTCCTCCAGCAGAGCAGAGTATTTCAGGAGAGGAGAGTTATAGAGGAAGGAGCAGAGTACTCCAGCAGTGCAGAGAACTCCAGGAGAGGAGAGTTATAGAGGAAGGAGCAGAGTCATCCAGCAGAGCAGAGTATTTCAGGAGAGGAGAGTTATAGAGGAAGGAGCAGAGTCCTCCAGCAGTGCAGAGTATTTCAGGAGAGGAGAGTTCTGGAGGAAGGAGCAGAGTCCTCCAGCAGAGTATCTCAGGAGAGGAGAGTTATAGAGGAAGGAGCAGAGTCCTCCAGCAGAGCAGAGTATTTCAGGAGAGGAGAGTTATAGAGGAAGGAGCAGAGTCCTCCAGCAGAGCAGAGTATTTCAGGAGAGGAGAGTTATAGAGGAAGGAGCAGAGTCCTCCAGCAGAGTATTTCAGGAGAGGAGAGTTATAGAGGAAGGAGCAGAGTCCTCCAGCAGAGCAGAGTATTTCAGGAGAGGAGAGTTATAGAGGAAGGAGAAGAGTCCTCCAGCAGAGCAGAGTATTTCAGGAGAGGAGAGTTATAGAGGAAGGAGCAGAGTCCTCCAGCAGAGCAGAGTATTTCAGGAGAGGAGAGTTATAGAGGAAGGAGCAGAGTCCTCCAGCAGAGCAGAGTATTTCAGGAGAGGAGAGTTATAGAGGAAGGAGCAGAGTCCTCCAGCAGAGTATTTCAGGAGAGGAGAGTTATAGAGGAAGGAGCAGAGTCCTCCAGCAGTGCAGAGTATTTCAGGAGAGGAGAGTTATAGAGGAAGGAGCAGAGTCCTCCAGCAGTGCAGAGAACTCAAGGAGAGGAGAGTTATAGAGGAAGGAGCAGAGTCATCCAGCAGAGCAGAGTATTTCAGGAGAGGAGAGTTATAGAGGAAGGAGCAGAGTCCTCCAGCAGTGCAGAGAACTCCAGGAGAGGAGAGTTATAGAGGAAGGAGCAGAGTCATCCAGCAGAGCAGAGTATTTCAGGAGAGGAGAGTTATAGAGGAAGGAGCAGAGTCCTCCAGCAGTGCAATGTATTTCAGGAGAGGAGAGTTCTGGAGGAAGGAGCAGAGTCCTCCAGCAGAGTATCTCAGGAGAGGAGAGTTATAGAGGAAGGAGCAGAGTCCTCCAGCAGAGCAGAGTATTTCAGGAGAGGAGAGTTATAGAGGAAGGAGCAGAGTCCTCCAGCAGAGCAGAGTATTTCAGGAGAGGAGAGTTATAGAGGAAGGAGCAGAGTCCTCCAGAAGAGTATTTCAGGAGAGGAGAGTTATAGAGGAAGGAGCAGAGTCCTCCAGCAGCACAGAGAATTTCAGGAGAGGAGAGTCAGAGGAAGGAGCAGAGTCCTCCAGCAGAGCAGAGTATTTCAGGAGAGAAGAGTCATAGAGGAAGGAGCAGAGTCCTCCAGCAGTGCAGAGTATTTCAGGAGAGGAGAGTTATAGAGGAAGGAGCAGAGTCCTCCAGCAGAGCAGAGTATCTCAGGAGAGGAGAGTTATAGAGGAAGGAGCAGAGTCCTCCAGCAGTGCAGAGTATCTCAGGAGAGGAGAGTTATAGAGGAAGAAGCAGAGTCCTCCAGCAGAGCAGAGTATTTCAGGAGAGGAGAGTTATAGAGGAAGGAGCAGAGTCCTCCAGCAGTGCAGAGTATTTCAGGAGAGGAGAGTTATAGAGGAAGGAGCAGAGTCCTCCAGCAGAGCAGAGTATCTCAGGAGAGGAGAGTTATAGAGGAAGGAGCAGGGTCCTCCAGCAGAGCAGAGTATTTCAGGAGAGGAGAGTTATAGAGGAAGGAGCAGAGTCCTCCAGCAGTGCAGAGAACTCCAGGAGAGGAGAGTTATAGAGGAAGGAGCAGAGTCCTCCAGCAGTGCAGAGTATTTCAGGAGAGGAGAGTTATAGAGGAAGGAGCAGAGTCCTCCAGCAGTGCAGAGAACTCCAGGAGAGGAGAGTTATAGAGGAAGGAGCAGAGTCATCCAGCAGAGCAGAGTATTTCAGGAGAGGAGAGTTATAGAGGAAGGAGCAGAGTCCTCCAGCAGTGCAATGTATTTCAGGAGAGGAGAGTTCTGGAGGAAGGAGCAGAGTCCTCCAGCAGAGTATCTCAGGAGAGGAGAGTTATAGAGGAAGGAGCAGAGTCCTCCAGCAGAGCAGAGTATTTCAGGAGAGGAGAGTTATAGAGGAAGGAGCAGAGTCCTCCAGCAGAGCAGAGTATTTCAGGAGAGGAGAGTTATAGAGGAAGGAGCAGAGTCCTCCAGAAGAGTATTTCAGGAGAGGAGAGTTATAGAGGAAGGAGCAGAGTCCTCCAGCAGCACAGAGAATTTCAGGAGAGGAGAGTCAGAGGAAGGAGCAGAGTCCTCCAGCAGAGCAGAGTATTTCAGGAGAGAAGAGTCATAGAGGAAGGAGCAGAGTCCTCCAGCAGTGCAGAGTATTTCAGGAGAGGAGAGTTATAGAGGAAGGAGCAGAGTCCTCCAGCAGAGCAGAGTATCTCAGGAGAGGAGAGTTATAGAGGAAGGAGCAGAGTCCTCCAGCAGTGCAGAGTATCTCAGTAGAGGAGAGTTATAGAGGAAGAAGCAGAGTCCTCCAGCAGAGCAGAGTATTTCAGGAGAGGAGAGTTATAGAGGAAGGAGCAGAGTCCTCCAGCAGTGCAGAGTATTTCAGGAGAGGAGAGTTATAGAGGAAGGAGCAGAGTCCTCCAGCAGAGCAGAGTATCTCAGGAGAGGAGAGTTATAGAGGAAGGAGCAGAGTCCTCCAGCAGTGCAGAGTATTTCAGGAGAGGAGAGTTATAGAGGAAGGAGCAGAGTCCTCCAGCAGAGCAGAGTATCTCAGGAGAGGAGAGTTATAGAGGAAGGAGCAGAGTCCTCCAGCAGAGCAGAGTATTTCAGGAGAGGAGAGTTATAGAGGAAGGAGCAGAGTCCTCCAGCAGAGCAGAGTATTTCAGGAGAGAAGAGTTATAGAGGAAGGAGCAGAGTCCTCCAGCAGTGCAGAGTATTTCAGGAGAGGAGAGTTATAGAGGAAGGAGCAGAGTCCTCCAGCAGTGCAGAGTATTTCAGGAGAGGAGAGTTATAGAGGAAGGAGCAGAGTCCTCCAGCAGTGCAGAGTATTTCAGGAGAGGAGAGTTATAGAGGAAGGAGCAGAGTCCTCCAGCAGAGCAGAGTATCTCAGGAGAGGAGAGTTATAGAGGAAGGAGCAGAGTCCTCCAGCAGAGCAGAGTATTTCAGGAGAGGAGGGTTATAGAGGAAGGAGCAGAGTCCTCCAGCAGTGCAGAGTATTTCAGGAGAGGAGAGTTATAGAGGAAGGAGCAGAGTCCTCCAGCAGTGCAGAGTATTTCAGTAGAGGAGAGTTATAGAGGAAGGAGCAGAGTCCTCCAGCAGAGTATTTCAGGAGAGGAGAGTTATGGAGGAAGGAGCAGAGTCCTCCAGCAGTGCAGAGTATATCAGGAGAGGAGAGTTATAGAGGAAGGAGCAGAGTCCTCCAGCAGAGCAGAGTATTTCAGGAGAGGAGAGTTATAGAGGAAAGAGCAGAGTCCTCCAGCAGTGCAGAGTATTTCAGGAGAGGAGAGTTATAGAGGAAGGAGCAGAGTCCTCCAGCAGTGCAGAGTATTTCAGGAGAGGAGAGTTATAGAGGAAGGAGCAGAGTCCTCCAGCAGAGCAGAGTATTTCAGGAGAGGAGAGTTATAGAGGAAAGAGCAGAGTCCTCCGGCAGTGCAGAGTATCTCAGGAGAGGAGAGTTATAGAGGAAGGAGCAGAGTCCTCCAGCAGTGCAGAGTATTTCAGGAGAGGAGAGTTATAGAGGAAGGAGCAGAGTCCTCCAGCAGAGCAGAGTATTTCAGGAGAGGAGAGTTATAGAGGAAGGAGCAGAGTCCTCCAGCAGAGCAGAGTATCTCAGGAGAGGAGAGTTATAGAGGAAGGAGCAGAGTCCTCCAGCAGTGCAGAGTATTTCAGGAGAGGAGAGTTATAGAGGAAGGAGCAGAGTCCTCCAGCAGTGCAGAGTATTTCAGGAGAGGAGAGTTATAGAGGAAGGAGCAGAGTCCTCCAGCAGAGCAGAGTATCTCAGGAGAGGAGAGTTATAGAGGAAGGAGCAGAGTCCTCCAGCAGAGCAGAGTATTTCAGGAGAGGAGAGTTATAGAGGAGGGAGCAGAGTCCTCCAGCAGAGTATATCAGGAGAGGAGAGTTATAGAGGAAGGAGCAGAGTCCTCCAGCAGAGCAGAGTATTTCAGGAGAGGAGAGTTATAGAGGAAGGAGCAGAGTCCTCCAGCAGTGCAGAGTATTTCAGGAGAGGAGAGTTATAGAGGAAGGAGCAGAGTCCTCCAGCAGTGCAGAGTATTTCAGTAGAGGAGAGTTATAGAGGAAGGAGCAGAGTCCTCCAGCAGAGTATTTCAGGAGAGGAGAGTTATGGAGGAAGGGGCAGAGTCCTCCAGCAGTGCAGAGTATATCAGGAGAGGAGAGTTATAGAGGAAGGAGCAGAGTCCTCCAGCAGAGCAGAGTATTTCAGGAGAGGAGAGTTATAGAGGAAAGAGCAGAGTCCTCCAGCAGTGCAGAGTATTTCAGGAGAGGAGAGTTATAGAGGAAGGAGCAGAGTCCTCCAGCAGTGCAGAGTATTTCAGGAGAGGAGAGTTATAGAGGAAGGAGCAGAGTCCTCCAGCAGTGCAGAGTATTTCAGGAGAGGAGAGTTATAGAGGAAGGAGCAGAGTCCTCCAGCAGAGCAGAGTATCTCAGGAGAGGAGAGTTATAGAGGAAGGAGCAGAGTCCTCCAGCAGTGCAGAGTATTTCAGGAGAGGAGAGTTATAGAGGAAGGAGCAGAGTCCTCCAGCAGTGCAGAGTATTTCAGGAGAGGAGAGTTATAGAGGAAGGAGCAGAGTCCTCCAGCAGAGCAGAGTATCTCAGGAGAGGAGAGTTATAGAGGAAGGAGCAGAGTCCTCCAGCAGAGCAGAGTATTTCAGGAGAGGAGAGTTATAGAGGAAGGAGCAGAGTCCTCCAGCAGTGCAGAGTATTTCAGGAGAGGAGAGTTATAGAGGAAGGAGCAGAGTCCTCCAGCAGTGCAGAGTATTTCAGTAGAGGAGAGTTATAGAGGAAGGAGCAGAGTCCTCCAGCAGAGTATTTCAGGAGAGGAGAGTTATGGAGGAAGGAGCAGAGTCCTCCAGCAGTGCAGAGTATATCAGGAGAGGAGAGTTATAGAGGAAGGAGCAGAGTCCTCCAGCAGAGCAGAGTATTTCAGGAGAGGAGAGTTATAGAGGAAAGAGCAGAGTCCTCCAGCAGTGCAGAGTATTTCAGGAGAGGAGAGTTATAGAGGAAGGAGCAGAGTCCTCCAGCAGTGCAGAGTATTTCAGGAGAGGAGAGTTATAGAGGAAGGAGCAGAGTCCTCCAGCAGAGCAGAGTATTTCAGGAGAGGAGAGTTATAGAGGAAGGAGCAGAGTCCTCCAGCAATGCAGAGTATCTCAGGAGAGGAGAGTTATAGAGGAAGGAGCGGAGTCCTCCAGCAGAGCAGAGTATCTCAGGAGAGGAGAGTTATAGAGGAAGGAGCAGAGTCCTCCAGCAGTGCAGAGTATTTCAGGAGAGGAGAGTTATAGAGGAAGGAGCAGAGTCCTCCAGCAGAGCAGAGTATTTCAGGAGAGGAGAGTTATAGAGGAAGGAGCAGAGTCCTCCAGCAGAGCAGAGTATCTCAGGAGAGGAGAGTTATAGAGGAAGGAGCAGAGTCCTCCAGCAGTGCAGAGTATTTCAGGAGAGGAGAGTTATAGAGGAAGGAGCAGAGTCCTCCAGCAGTGCAGAGTATTTCAGGAGAGGAGAGTTATAGAGGAAGGAGCAGAGTCCTCCAGCACAGCAGAGTATTTCAGGAGATGTAGTATTATTGGCACATTTGTGACGGCCCTGAATGGTGACATTTCCCATAATATGACACATTGGTATCAGCAGTGACTCTGATGTTGGGTGGTGTTGATGCTCCTCTCCGTATTTGCTCGGAGGAGTCGCAGAGACACGCTGCTATAATGGGGGTTACTGATTACAGCTCTTTGATGAAAATCACGCCGGCTAAATCAATTGTGAATTTCTCGGCCCCGGAGGCTCTTAATCCATTCCAATCTTGGTATGAGACAAACTCCGAGAGCAGACACTCCTCCCGGGGCTCCCAATCTCTTCTAGTATGGCAGATAATGTTTGTGTGTGACGCCGCAGACCGCAGACCCTCTTATCTCATCAATTCCGCCTTGTGTTTCATCATTTTGGACCCCCACCAAGCCTCATCTTATGGGGAGACGTGGTTGGCAACCCCAATAATCATCTTCTGGGGAGACGTGGTTGGTAACCCCAATAATCATCTTCTGGGGAGACGTGGTTGGTAACCCCAATAATCTTCTTCTGGGGAGACGTGGTTGGTAACCCTAATAATCATCTTCTGGGGAGACGTGGTTGGTAACCCCAATTATTATCTTATGGGGAGACGTGGTTGGTAACCCCAATTATCATCTTCTGGGGAGACGTGGTTGGTAACCCCAACAATCATCTGCGGAGACGTGGTTGGTAGCCCCAATTATCATCTTCTGGGGAGACGTGGTGTGTAACCCCAATTATCATCTTCTCAGGAGACGTGGTTGGTAACCCCAATTATCATCTTCTGGGGAGACGTGGTTGGTAACCCCAATTATCATCTTCTAGGGAGACGTGTTTGGTAACCCCAATTATCATCTTCTGGGAGACGCGGTTGGAAACCCCAATAATCATCTTCTGGGGAGACGTGTTTGGTAACCCCAATTATCATCTTCTGGGAGACGTGTTTGGTAACCCCAATTATCATCTTCTGGGAGACGTGTTTGGTAACCCCAATAATCATCTTCTGGGGAGACGTGGTTGGTAACCCCAATTAGCATCTTCTGGGGAGACGTGGTTAGTAACCCCAATTATCATCTCATGGGGAGACGTGGTTGGTAACCCCAATTATCATCTCATGGGGAGACGTGGTTGGTAACCCCAATTATCATCTCATGGGGAGACGTGGTTGGTAACCCCAATTATCATCTCATGGGGAGACGTGGTTGGTAACCCCAATTATCATCTTCTGGGGAGATGTGGTTGGTAACCCCAATTATCATTCAATGGGGAGACGTGGTTGGTAACCCCAATTATTATCTCATGGGGAGACATGGTTGGTAACCCCAATAATCATTTTCTGGGGAGACATGGTTGGTAACCCCAATTATCATCTTCTGGGGAGACCTGGTTGGTAACCCCAATTATCATCTTATGGGGAGACGTGGTTGGTAACCCCCAATAATCATCTTCTGGGGAGACGTGGTTGGTAACCCCCAATAATCATCTTCTGGGGAGACGTGGTTGGTAACCCCCAATAATCATTTTCTGGGGAGACATGGTTGGTAACCCCAATTATTATCTTATGGGGAGACGTGGTTGGTAACCCCAATTATCATCTTATGGGGAGACGTGGTTGGTAACCCCAATAATCATCTTATGGGGAGACGTGGTTGGTAACCCCATGAAATTCCATGAGTAGAAGACGCGGGCCGGGGTGAGGACCTCCAGGGCTTGATGTGGCAATTTCAGAATCTTTCCATCGGATCGCAATGTGGAACAGAGAAAGGATCACACTTACAATAACACGCAGGGGTCCAAGTGCGATGAAAGAAATGTACTGAAATAGAAAAAGGACAGTTCATATTTAGCCCTTGGGAAGGCAGCCCAGCCGGGATCACTCACAGGTCCAACAGCATGTAGAGAGCAGGATTCAGCCGAACTGGCAGCGCCTGTCGAGAGGGGCAGAATGCGGCCTGGTTGTCGTGTGCCCAAGCAGGAAGATGCCCAGAGAAGTTGCGATCCCTACGCTTTCCCTTCTCGTCAGGAACCTTTCCCTGCCACTAGTGTTGTCCCTACCTGGGTGGGATACTTGTCCCTACTCTACCCTCTCGCCAAATGAGCACAAAACCTGGAAGTCAGGGCCTTAAAAAGGCTATGCCTAACCCAAGATGGCTGCTAGAGTCACATGGGGCGGCAGCATCCAATTGAATAGCTTCCCTTGTGACTCAGGAAACCATAGAGGAGCCATGTTCCTCTTGACATCCTCTCCAACTGCAGTGCCACTGCAGAGGAGCGCCACCTGCAGTGGAGAAGGTAGACTGCAGCTGTCTACATGTATAGAGTGCAGGGGCCGGGTCTCTGTTATGTTCTACACAGGACACCCCCACCACCAGCCTGAACCGGTGATACCCCATCCCCCACACCGTTACACTCCCACCACCTGCCTGAACCGGTGATACCCCATCCCCCACACCGTTACACTCCCACCACCTGCCTGAACCGGTGATACCCCATCCCCCACACCGTTACACTCCCACCACCTGCCTGAACCGGTGATACCCCATTCCCCACACCATTACACCCCCACCACCAGCCTGAACCGGTGATACCCCATCCCCCACACCGTTACACTCCCACCACCAGCCTGAACCGGTGATACCGCATCCCCCACACCGTTACACTCCCACCACCTGCCTGAACCGGTGATACCCCATTCCCCACACCATTACACCCCCACCACCAGCCTGAACCGGTGATACCCCATCCCCCACACCATTACACCCCCACCACCAGCCTGAACCGGTGATATCCCATCCCCCACACCATTACACCCCACCACCAGCCTGAACCGGTGATACCCCATCCCCCACACCATTACACCCCCACCACCAGCCTGAACCAGTGATACCCCATCCCCCACACCATTACACTCCCACCACCAGCCTGAACTGGTGATAGCCCATCCCCCACACCATTACACTCCCACCACCAGCCTGAACCGGTGATACCCCATCCCCCACACCATTACACCCCCACCACCAGCCTGAACCGGTGATACCCCATCCCCCACACCATTACACCCCCACCACCAGCCTGAACCGGTGATATCCCATCCCCCACACCATTACACCCCCACCACCAGCCTGAACCGGTGATACCCCATCCCCCACACCATTACACCCCCACCACCAGCCTGAACCGGTGATACCCCATCCCCCACACCATTACACTCCCACCACCAGCCTGAACCGGTGATACCCCATCCCCCACACCATTACACCCCCACCACCAGCCTGAACCGGTGATACCCCATCCCCCACACCATTACACCCCCACCACCAGCCTGAACCGGTGATAGCCCATCCCCCACACCATTACACTCCCATCACCAGCCTGAACCGGTGATACCCCTCCCCCCACACCATTACACCCCCACCACCAGCCTGAACCGGTGATAGCTCATCCCCCACACCATTACACTCCCATCACCAGCCTGAACCGGTGATACCCCTCCCCCACACCATTACACCCCCACCACCAGCCTGAACCGGTGATACCCCATCCCCCACACCATTACACCCCCACCACCAGCCTGAACCGGTGATATCCCATCCCCCACACCATTACACCCCCACCACCAGCCTGAACCGGTGATATCCCATCCCCCACACCATTACACCCCCACCACCAGCCTGAACCGGTGATACCCCATCCCCCACACCATTACACTCCCACCACCAGCCTGAACCGGTGATACCCCATCCCCCACACCATTACATCCCCCACCACCAGCCTGAACCGGTGATACCCCCATCCCCCACACCATTACACCCCCACCACCAGCCTGAACCGGTGATACCCCATCCCCCACACCATTACACCCCTACCACCAGCCTGAACCGGAGATAGCCCATCCCCCACACCATTACACCCCCACCACCAGCCTGAACCAGTGATATCCCATCCCCCACACCATTACACCCCCACCACCAACCTGAACCGGTGATACCCCATCCCCCACACCATTACACCCCTACCACCAGCCTGAACCGGAGATAGCCCATCCCCCACACCATTACACCCCCACCACCAGCCTGAACCAGTGATATCCCATCCCCCACACCATTACACCCCCACCACCAACCTGAACCGGTGATATTCCCATCCCCCACACCATTACACCCCCACCACCAGCCTGAACCGGTGATATCCCATCCCCCACACCATTACACCCCCACCACCAGCCTGAACCGGAGATAGCCCATCCCCCACACCATTACACCCCCACCACCAGCCTGAACCGGTGATACCCCATCCCCCACACCATTACACCCCCACCACCAGCCTGAACCGGTGATACCCCATCCCCCACACCATTACACCCCTACCACCAGCCTGAACCGGAGATAGCCCATCCCCCACACCATTACACCCCCACCACCAGCCTGAACCAGTGATATCCCATCCCCCACACCATTACACCCCCACCACCAACCTGAACCGGTGATATTCCCATCCCCCACACCATTACACCCCCACCACCAGCCTGAACCGGTGATATCCCAACCCCCACACCATTACACCCCCACCACCAGCCTGAACCGGAGATAGCCCATCCCCCACACCATTACACCCCCACCACCAGCCTGAACCGGTGATACCCCACCCCCCACACCATTACACCCCCACCACCAGCCTGAACCAGTGATATCCCATCCCCCACACCATTACACCCCCACCACCAGCCTGAACCGGTGATATCCCAACCCCCACACCATTACACCCCCACCACCAGCCTGAACCGGAGATAGCCCATCCCCCACACCATTACACCCCCACCACCAGCCTGAACCGGTGATACCCCACCCCCCACACCATTACACCCCCACCACCAGCCTGAACCGGTGATACCCCATCCCCCACACCATTACACCCCTACCACCAGCCTGAACCAGTGATATCCCATCCCCCACACCATTACACCCCCACCACCAGCCTGAACCAGTGATATCCCATCCCCCACACCATTACACCCCCACCACCAACCTGAACCGGTGATATTCCCATCCCCCACACCATTACACCCCCACCACCAGCCTGAACCGGTGATATCCCAACCCCCACACCATTACACCCCCACCACCAGCCTGAACCGGAGATAGCCCATCCCCCACACCATTACACCCCCACCACCAGCCTGA
The DNA here is from genome assembly GCA_029206835.1 of Rana muscosa. NCBI lineage: Eukaryota > Metazoa > Chordata > Amphibia > Anura > Ranidae > Rana > Rana muscosa. The sequence continues at coordinate 207,116,280 of CM055119.1, read as the reverse complement.
ACCGGTGATACCCCACCCCCCACACCATTACACCCCCACCACCAGCCTGAACCAGGGATACCCCATCCCCCACACCATTACACCCCCACCACCAGCCTGAACCTGTGATACCCCATCCCTCACACCATTACACCCCCACCACCAGCCTGAACCGGTGATACCCCATCCCCCACACCATTACACCCCCACCACCAGCCTGAACCGGTGATAGAAGGCAGGATGGATCCATGCGCCAAATTCTGACCCCACCATCTGAATGTCGGAGATGAAATCCAGACTCATCAGACCCGGCAACGTTTTCCAATCTTCTATTGTCCAGTTTTGGTGATCCTGTGCCAATTGTAGCCTCAGTTTCCTGTTCTTAGCTGACAGGAGGGGCCCCCGATGTGGTCTTCTGCTGCTGTAGCCCATCTGCTTCAAGTTTGGATGTGTTGTGTGTTCAGAGATGGTATTCTGCATACCTTGGGGTGTAACAAGGGGTTATTTGAGTTCCTGTTGTCTTTCTATTATCAGGAACCAGTCTGCCCGTTCTCCTCTGACCTCTGACACCAACAAGGCACTTTCGTCCACACAACTGCCGCTCACTGGATATTTTCTCTTTTCCCCACCATTCTCTGTAAACCTGAGAGATGGTTGTGTGTGAAAATCCCAGAAATACTCAGACCAGCCCGTCTGCCACCAACCACCATGCCACGTTCAAAGTCCCCGAGATCCCCTTTCTTCCCCCATTCTGATGCTCGGTGTGAACTTCAGCAAGTCGTCCTCACCACGTCTAGAGGCCTAAATACATTGAGTTGCTGCCATGTGATTGGCTGATTAGCAATTTGTGCTTCCGAGCAATTGAAGGAGGAAAAAATAGATTCCTCCATCCGCACTAAATAGCATGGATGGAGGAATCTGCACTGCCAGCTGATTTATTCAAACAGCATAGGACTGGAAGCTGGTAGAATGATTGAACCGTGATTGCCCCCCGAAAAGACGCAGCGACTGTTCGCCCGATAATTTTCCACCAGGCTCCTTCAATTTTTCTATTGAGTTTTGAGGTGCCAATATGGCCACCGCAGCTCGAACTGAAGCCATTCGGCCAGCTTTAGTTGTCTGCCAGTTACTAACCCCTAAAAAATGACAACTGAGAAGTAACCACCTTTCCAGATTCATCTCACACCTTAAAACTAAGCCCTGATGAAGGGAGAAACGCGTTGGCCTTCAGCTCTTCTTCATGAGATACTTTTATTATTACAAAAAAAAAAATTATATCTGGACCCAGGGCCGCCATCAGGGGGGTACAGGCAGTACATCTGTAAGGGGCTCGGATGGCCCCCCTTTTTTATTTATTTTTTGTAAGGGGCCCGGAGGTCCCCAGAGCCCCGGATGGCAACCCCCATTTTTTAATTTTTTATTATTATTAATTTTTTTATTAAATTTTTATTTTATTTTTTTTGTAAGGGGCCCAGAGGTCCCCAGAGGCCCGGAGATCCCCAGGGCCCCGGATGGCAACCCCCATTGTTTTTTAATTATTATTTATATTTTTATTTAATTTATTTATTTATATTTTTGTAAGGGGCCCAGAGGTCCCAAGAGGCCCGGAGGTCCCCAAGACCCCGGAAGGCAACCCCCTTTTTTAAAATATTTTTTTTATTATTTTTTTATTTTTTATTAATTTTTTATTATTTTTTTGTAAGGGGCCCAGAGGTCCCCAGGGCCCTGGACGGCAACCCCCCGTGTAAAAAAAAATAAATATATATATATATATATATATATATATATATATATATATATATATATATATATATTTTTTAAATGAATTTTATTTAATAATTTTTTTTGTAAGGGGCCCAGAGGTCCCCAGAGGCCCGGAGGTCCCCCAAAGCCCCCCCGCCCCGCTTCTCAATTCGCAGCGGCAGCACCCCTCCCCCCGGTTCTCCTCTGCTCCAGGGGGCCCATGCCTGAAGCTGTGTAAGGGGCCCCAAAATTCCTGATGGCGGCCCTGTCTGGACCAATCCTTACAGCTTGGAGCTCTCATCCCCCATCCAATTTATATAACTGAGTTTCCCGGTTTCCTCCACTGGGGGCTCCACCGGGCCACAGGGAACTGCCACATTCCAGCAATCATTTCATTTATTGGGAACATCCTCCAAACTTGGTGTCCAGCGCTCCACCATCCCCATCCCAGAATTCAATTATATGCGTGACCGGCTAGACCGGAAAAAAAAAAGAGGATAAAAATGTGGGTCAGTGATGTTGCAAAGAATACAAACACACGTATAATCGAAGAAAAACAAAAAAACTATAAAATACAAAAACATGTACAACACCTTCCCGCCCAGCCTATAGAAGATTGACGGCTGGGTGGTGGTTTTACCGTTCTCACTGGATCTCATAGGACGTCCTTCAGAACGGGCCGCTCCTGTCCCTCGGACACGCATCTCAGATCGCGGTAAAGAGCCTATGATGTAGGCTCTTTACCATGTGATCAGCCGTGTCCAATCGCATGAGGACTGGAGAGGAGAGCCGAAAAGTGGCTTTTCTCAGTAGGGGCATCTGCACTGATAATCAGTGATGCCTGTCAGTGCCCAACAGTAGTGCCTGTCAGTGCCCATCAGTGATGCCTGTCAGTGCCCATCAGTGATGCCTGTCAGTGCCCATCAGTAGTGCCTCCCCATCAGTGCAGCCTGTCAGTGCACATCAGAGCCCATCAGTGCTGCATACCAGTGCCGCCAATTAGTGCCCACCTGTGCCCATCTGTGCCGCCTATCAGGGCCCATCATTGCTGCATATCAGTGCCTTCTCATCAGCGCACATCAGTGAAGGTGAAAAATTACTTAAAGCGGAGCTCCGCCGGAAAAAAAAATATTAAAAGCCAGCAGCTACAGCTACAGCAGCTGCTGGCTTTTAATATTTGGACACTTACCTGTCCTGGAGTCCAGCGACGTCCGCAGCAGAGGAAGAGCGACCGCTCGTCGCTCTGCTGCTCCCTCCGCCATCCTCGCTGAGGGAACCAGGAAGTGAAGCCCTGCGGCTTCATGCCCGGTTCCCTACGGCGCATGCGCGAGTCACGCTGCGCCGTTCTGATTGGTGCTCCTGTGTTCTGGGAGCCGAGTGTCTCCCAGAACACCAAGGGAAGTCTGCGGGAAGTGACGTCACTCCCGCAGATTCCCGGAGACAGGACTCCCGGATGTGGGTGAAAATACCTGTCTTAGACAGGTATCTTCACCCCCCTCCCCCCTGAAAGGTGTCAATTGTGACACCGGAGGGGGGGAGGGTTCCAAATAGCAAAAGTTGCTATTTAGGGTGGAGCTCCACTTTAATTACAAAATTTTATAATTTTATAATATAATTTATAATAAACTTTTTTTTTTCCTAAATTTTAGGACTTTATTTCGTTTGTTTAGCAAAAAATAAAATAACTCAGTGGTGATTAAATACCCCCAAAAGAAATTTCTATCTGTCTAAAAAAAAATGATAAAAAAGTAGTTTGGGCATGACCGCGCAATTTTCATTCAAAGTGCGACAGCGCTGAAAGCTGAAAATTGACCTGGGCAGGAAGGGGGTGAAAGTGCCCTGTATTGTAAATGTTTTAGAATTTGTATTTGTATATATATACTGTACACATACATACATATATATATATATACACACACACACACATTTTTTTATGTATACATGTCTGTGTTTTTTTATTTATATTTTTTTTATTTATACATGTTTTTGAATTTTTGAATTCTTTTTTTTTTATTTATTTGATTTTATAAATTATTTGATTTTTTTAATTTATATTATATATATATATATATATATATATATATATATATATATATATATAAATTAAAAAAATCAAAAACATGTATAAATAAAAAAAAATAGAAATAAAAAAACATACATGCATATATATATATATATATATATATATATATATATAAAATTAAAAAACATGTATAAATAAAAAAATTGAAATAGAAATAAAAAAACACAGACATGTATACATAAAATAAAAATAGAAAATACAAAAACATGTATAAATTTAAAAAAAGAAATACAAAAACATATGTAAATAAACAAAAATATAAATAAAAAATACAAAAACATGTATAATCTCTAAAAAAATAGAGATAAAAAAATACAAAAACATGTATTAATAAAAAAATAAAAATACATTTATAAATTTATAAAAAATAGAAATAAAGAATTCGAAAACATGTATAACTTAAAAAAATTGAAACAAAATAATACAAAAACATGTATAAATTAAAAAAAAATGTAAAAAAAGAATACATAAACATGTATAATTTTTTTTTTTAAATACAAAAACACGTATGAATAAAAAAAATACAAAAACAAGTATGAATTAAAAAAATTGAAATAAAAACCACAAAAAAGTAGAAATAGAAAATACAAATACATGTATACATAAAAAATAAATAAATAGAAAATACAAAAACATGTATAAATAAAAAAAAAAATAATAAAATACAAAAACACGTATAAATTAAAAAAATTAGATAAAAAATACAAAAACATGTATAAATGTAAAAAAAAAAATATGTATAAATTTAAAAAAAATACAAAAACATGTGTAAATAAAAAAAAATAGAAATAAAGAATACAAAAACATGTATAAATTAAAAAAACATAGACAGAATTCAAAAATGTATAAATTTAAAAAAAATTAAATAAAAAATCCAAAAACATGTATAAATAAAAAAAATAAAGAAATAAAGAATACATAAACATGCATAATTAAAAAAAAATGAAATATCCAAAAACATGTATAAATAAAAAAAAAATCGAAAAACAAGTATAAATTAAAAAATAGAAATAAAAAAATACAAAACATGTATAAATTTTACAAAATATTAATAAAAAAATATATAAATAAAAAAAATCCCAAAACAAGTATAAATAAAAAAATAGAAATAAAAAAATCCAAAAAAAATGTATAAATGTAAAAAAGTAGAAATAAAACATTTAAATAAAAAAATCCAAAAAATGTATAAATAAAAAATAAATAAATAAAGAATACATAAACATGCACAAATTAAAAAAAAAACATGTGTATATATATATATATATATATATATATATATATATATATATATATAAAATCCAAAAACAAGTTTAAATTTAAAAAAAATCCAAAAACATATATAAATTTAAAAAAATATTAATAAAAAATACAAAAACATGTATAGATTAAAAAACAAAGAAATAAAAAAACAAAGGGCAGACTCGATGGACCACGTGGTCTTTTATCTGCTGTCACATTTCTATGTTTCTTAAATGACCATTTTAATGGCCTGGCCCCTCGGGGAGTCGCAGGCGACAAAAGAGAACGTGAATTGCGCAGAGGTCAACAGACCAGAATTGCATGGGAGGAATAAAGTGCTTCCAGTTTGCTAAACGGGACACAATAAATGGAAATGGAAGGAAGAGGAAGGTCAGCGGATAGATGTGGCGGGTGGCGGCGGCTGGCGGCGGCGGCGGCGGCATGCGAAGGCAGGTGCTTGCTAAGTGACAGCGCACATTGCGGCGAGCAGGAAGTGCTCTTACTTACAGCCTACGTCTCTCCTGCGCCTGTAAGTGATGATATCTAACAATGCCCAGAGGAGCTCGTTAAAAACCGGCTTACATACTCGGAGAAGTGCTTTAATGTAACTGCATTAGGAGGCTGTCATCGGCTTGTTGTCCAAAAAAAAAAAACATTTTTTTTTTTTCCCGCTCAGTCAGGAATATTGAGCTCTATGACACGAGGCAATTTAAAAACCATAATAAAAGCTTTCTAATTTTTTCTTTACTTTGCTCTCCAGCTGCCGACGCACTAATGGCTAAAGGTTTTCAAGAGCGCTCAGAACCAATTCACCGGCAAAAAAAAAAAAAAAAAAAAAAAACGCCATCGGGATCACTTTCCTAATTGGATGGGAGAAAATAGGGAACAATGACGCCCTTATCAAGAATACAGTTTCCAAAGCCGGAGAGACAAATGTATTTTTTATAATAAGCTCGCAGAGAAAAAAAAATCAAAAATAACTCAGCAAATGACTTATTCAAGGAGAGGAGGAAAGAGAATCACATTGTGAGCTGTGGCCTGATTATTATGTACCTGGCGCAGCTAATAATTCGGGATCCTTAATAAATTCCCTTTAGCGAGTTTGGCTTTGGTACGGATAATACCCAATTATTCCGGCGGATGAATTCTCTGCAAGCAATAGTTATAGACTGAAAACAAACTTAGACATGGGCATAAGCCGACGGGCTGCCGGCGCCGGCTGGAGACTCCCAGAATCCCTCGGCGGATGATGGTTTCATCAAAGCTCTCGCTGCAGATTTCGCACCCTCGCCACGACCCCGTTACATGGCGGTGTCTGGGAGAGCTTGGGGAAAAAAATAAAAAAAAGTTGCGGCAAGCGCTGACTTTTCCTGGGATGAGTCGGGATTAAAATATAAGGAATTTTCCTAACCGGACGATAAGCAAAGACTCCATTCTGCCGGAGGATCAGAGAGGGATTGGAAAGGCCGCAAAGTTGGCAGAGCGCTAAAGCAATATGACGGATGATTTATAGACACCTGGTTCTGAAAGGTCAAAATTTATATTCTCCCAGGTTTTTTGTGGGAAAAATCCATTCTATCGGTTTCATCTATTTATGAAGGCGGACTGAACAACCTCTAGTTTGTTGTCACCGTCTTATCACAACGCTAACCCGCCCCCCTCCCCCTCCCCAGTTTTCTCCAAATCTGATCTTTGGGTCATTTTACCAGTTTTTAAAAACTTTTTTTAATACTGAAAATTTCACCAATAAGGCCCAATGCCAGAGGCGTTACTAGAACCTTCAGGGCCCTGGTGCAAGAACCATGAAGGCCCCCCCCCCCCGGCTCCTCCCACTGATCCTAGGTCTTCTTGCTCCCATTGTGGGACCCTTTATTACGGTTTCGCAGCGAGGCACCTTCCTGCTGTCTTTGGGTCCTCCCCATGTTGGCGGTATGCAAGGGCCCGGTCGCAAGTGTGAACTATGCTACCCAGTAGTTCTGTCATTGGTGTCAATAGTTTTTTTATTTTTGTTATTGAATTTTTTTTATTTTTTTTTAGCTTTTTATTTTATTACAATTTATTTTTCTTTGCATTTTATTTTATTTATTTTATTACAATTTTTTATTATTATTTTTTTATAATTTTTTTATTACAATTTTATTACAATTTTATTATTTGTTTGCATTTTATTTTGTTTATTTTATTACAATTTTATTTTTTATTATTTTATTTTATTTTATTACAATTTTGTTTTTTATTATTTTATTTTATTTATTTTATTACAATTTTTTTATTATTTTTTTAGCATTTTATTTTATTTATTTTATTACAATTTTATTTTTTATTATTTTATTTTATTTATTTTTTTACAATTTTGTTTTTTATTATTTTATTTTATTTATTTTATTACAATTTTATTTTTTATAATTTTTTAGCATTTTATTTTATTTATTTTATTACAATTTTTTATTATTATAATTTTTTTATTAAATTTTATTACAATTGTATTATTTGTTTACATTTAATTTTATTTATTTTATTACAATTTTGTTTTTTATTATTTTATTTTATTTTATTTTTTTACAATTTAGTTTTTTATTATTTTATTTTATTACAATTTTATTTTTTATTATTTTTTTAGCATTTTATTTTATTTTATTTTATTACAATTTTATTATTTGTTTGCGATTTATTTTATTTATTTTATTACAATTTTATTTTTTATTATTTTATTTTATTTATTTTATTACAATTTTATTTTTTAATATTTTTTTAGCATTTTATTTTATTTATTTTATTTCAATTGTATTTTTTTTTATTATTTTTTAAACATGTTTAAACCTTTCACCTTTGAGACAAAGAAAGAAGATTGAGGACACAGCCCATCTCAGCTGCACAGAATGAATGAACGGGAAGAGCTCTGTACAGGGGGCTTCCTGTTTATTCACAAACTGAAGCATAGGAATCACAGTTTACTATGCCTCGGTATGAATGAACAGAGCCAGTGATCGGTACGGATCACTTAGTCAATTAATTAAGACAGGGAAGGGGCTGGTAAATGACACATTTACCGGCTCCTTCCCAGCTCTTCATCCACGGCAGCCGGCGAGAGGTAGGGGGGGGGAACTCTGCAGTGCTGAGGAAGGGGGGGGGGGGCAGGGGTGTGCAGGGCAGGGATGGGGAGGTGGCGGGAGAGGCAGGTAAGGGGGGGGGGGCTCGGCAGTGCTGCGGAAGGGGGGGCAGGGAGGTGGCGGGTGAGCGGCAGGTAAGGGGGGGGACTCGGCAGTGCTGCGGAAGGCGGGGGGGCAGGGATGGGGAGGTGGCGGGAGAGGCAGGTAAGAGGGGGGACTCAGCAGTGCTGCGGAAGGGGGGGGGCAGGGGTGTGCAGGGCAGGGATGGGGAGGTGGCGGGAGAGGCAGGTAAGGGGGGGGGGGACTCGGCAGTGCTGCGGAAGGGGGGGCAGGGAGGTGGCGGGTGAGCGGCAGGTAAGGGGGGGGGACTCGGCAGTGCTGCGGAAGGGGGGGGCAGGGATGGGGAGGTGGCGGAAGAGGCAGGTAAGAGGGGGGACTCGGCAGTGCTGCGGAAGGCGGGGGGGCAGGGATGGGGAGGTGGCGGGAGAGGCAGGTAAGAGGGGGGACTCAGCAGTGCTGCGGAAGGGGGGGGGCAGGGGTGTGCAGGGCAGGGATGGGGAGGTGGCGGGAGAGGCAGGTAAGGGGGGGGGGGACTCGGCAGTGCTGCGGAAGGGGGGGCAGGGAGGTGGCGGTGTGAGCGGCAGGTAAGGGGGGGGACTCGGCAGTGCTGCGGAAGGGGGGGGCAGGGATGGGGAGGTGGCGGAAGAGGCAGGTAAGAGGGGGGACTCGGCAGTGCTGCGGAAGGGGGGGCAGGGGTGCAGCACAGGGATGGGGAGGTGGCGGGTGAGCGGCAGGTAAGGGGGGGGGGACTCGGCAGTGCTGCGGAAGGGGGGGGCAGGGGTGCAGCACAGGGATGGGGAGGTGGCGGGTGAGCGGCAGGTAAGGGGGGGGGGACTCGGCAGTGCTGCGGAAGGGGGGGCAGGGATGGGGAGGTGGCGGGAGATGCAGGTAAGGGGGGGGGACTCGGCAGTGCTGCGGAAGGGGGGGCAGGGAGGTGGCGGGTGAGCGGCAGGTAAGGGGGGGGACTCGGCAGTGCTGCGGAAGGGGGGGGCAGGGATGGGGAGGTGGCGGGAGATGCAGGTAAGGGGGGGGGACTCGGCAGTGCTGCGGAAGGGGGGGCAGGGAGGTGGCGGGTGAGCGGCAGGTAAGGGGGGGGACTCGGCAGTGCTGCGGAAGGGGGGGGCAGGGGTGCAGCACAGGGATGGGGAGGTGGCGGGTGAGCGGCAGGTAAGGGGGGGGACTCGGCAGTGCTGCGGAAGGGGGGCAGGGATGGGGAGGTGGCGGGAGATGCAGGTAAGGGGGGGGGACTCGGCAGTGCTGCGGAAGGGGGGGCAGGGAGGTGGCGGGTGAGCGGCAGGTAAGGGGGGGGACTCGGCAGTGCTGCGGAAGGGGGGGGCAGGGGTGCAGCACAGGGATGGGGAGGTGGCGGGTGAGCGGCAGGTAAGGGGGGGGGACTTGGCAGTGCTGCGGAAGGGGGGGGGCAGGGAGGTGGCGGGGTGAGCGTCAGGTAAGGGGGGGGACTCGGCAGTGCTGCGGAAGGGGGGGGCAGAGAGGTGGCGGGTGAGCGGCAGGTAAGGGGGGGGACTCGGCAGTGCTGCGGAAGGGGGGGCAGGGAGGTGGCGGGTGAGCGGCAGGTAAGGGGGGGGACTCGGCAGTGCTGCGGAAGGGGGGGCAGGGAGGTGGCGGTGTGAGCGGCAGGTAAGGGGGGGGGACTCGGCAGTGCTGCGGAAGGGGGGGCAGGGAGGTGGCGGTGTGAGCGGCAGGTAAGGGGGGGGGACTCGGCAGTGCTGCGGAAGGGGGGGGGGCAGGGAGGTGGCGGGTGAGCGGCAGGTAAGGGGGGGGACTCGGCAGTGCTGCGGAAGGGGGGGGGGCAGGGAGGTGGCGGTGTGAGCGGCAGGTAAGGGGGGGGACTCGGCAGTGCTGCGGAAGGGGGGGGCAGGGAGGTGGCGGGTGAGCGGCAGGTAAGGGGGGGACTCGGCAGTGCTGCGGAAGGGGGGGGCAGGGAGGTGGCGGGTGAGCGGCAGGTAAGGGGGGGGGACTCGGCAGTGCTGCGGAAGGGGGGGGGCAGGGAGGTGGCGGTGTGAGCGGCAGGTAAGGGGGGGGACTCGGCAGTGCTGCGGAAGGGGGGGGGGCAGGGAGGTGGCGGTTAAGTGGCATGTAGAGAAACGAATGCCCTCCATTTCCATCCTGCAGCCGCTGAATGTCTGCGGGGGGGGGGAGGAGGAGGAGAAGCATCATTCAGCGGCTGCATGAAGAGATCGGTTCCTCTTATCCAGCTGTACAGGGGGGGGCACACGGGCCCCCCTGGAGCATGGGGCCAGGTTGATATCATGACTCTTGGGACCCGGTATGTACTCCCCGCCTCATGCCCACTTGAGCTCAAAAATTGCCGTTTTAGGGGCGTTTGACGCTTTTGCGCTCAGGAGAGGAGTGTCCCGTATTGTGCCTTTAACCCGCCTCCCGCCCGCCGTACAGACATATGATGGGGGGCGGGATGAACTCTCGTTCTGGGCCGACGTCATATGACGATACCCAGTCTCAGCGTGATTGGTCAGTACCCCCGATCTCGGTAAAGAGCCAATGAACGCGGCTCTTTGCCCATGTGATGGGCTGTGTCCAATCACAGACAGTCACATGTAAACATGGAAGTGCCATTAATTGTCTCTCCTCACCTCACACTGACAGAGTGAGAGGAAAGGACAGCCAATCACAGGGGAGATGTGTACAGGGAATCAGGGCACTGATCGTCAGTGCCCAGCAGTGATGCCAATTTGTGTCCAGTGAGACCATTCTGTGCCCATTACTGATGCAAATCAGTGCCACCCATCAGTGCTGCCTATCTGTGCTTATCAGTGCCACCAATCAGTGCTCATCAGTGCCACCTATCATTGCGCATCAGTGCCACCTATCAGTGCCCATCAGTGCCAACTATCATTGCACATCAGTGCCACCTATCAGTGCCCATCAGTGCCACCTATCAGTGCTCATCAGTGCCACCTATCATTGCCCATCAGTGCCACCTATCAGTGCTCATCAGTGCCACCTATCAGTACTCATCAGTGCCACCTATCAGTGCCCATCAGTGATCATCAGTGCCACCTATCATTGCCCATTAGTGCCACCTATCAGTGCTCATCAGTGCCACCTATCAGTACTCATCAGTGCCACCTATCATTGCCCATCAGTGCCACCTATCAGTGCTCATCAGTGCCACCTATCATTGCCCATTAGTGCCACCTATCATTGCTCATCAGTGCCACCTATCAGTGCCACCTATCATTGCTCATCAGTGCCACCTATCATTGCCCATTAGTGCTACCTATCAGTGCTCATCAGTGCCACCTATCAGTACTCATCAGTGCCACCTATCATTGCCCATCAGTGCCACCTATCAGTGCTCATCAGTGCCACCTATTAGTGCCCATCAGTGCCAACTATCAGTGCACATCAGTGCCACCTATCAGTGCTCATCAGTGCCACCTATCATTGCCCATCAGTGCCAACTATCATTGCACATCAGTGCCACCTATCATTACTCATCAGTGCCACCTATCAGTGCCCATCAGTGCCACCTATCAGTGCTCATCAGTGCCACCTATCATTGCCCATTAGTGCTACCTATCAGTGCTCATCAGTGCCACCTATCATTACTCATCAGTGCCACCTATCATTGCCCATCAGTGCCACCTATCAGTGCTCATCAGTGCAACCTATCATTGCCCATTAGTGCCACCTATCATTGCTCATTAGTGCCACCTATCAGTGCCCATCAGTGCCACCTATCATTGCTCATCAGTGCCACCTATCATTGCCCATTAGTGCTACCTGTCAGTGCTCATCAGTGCCACCTATCAGTACTCATCAGTGCCACCTATCATTGCCCATCAGTGCCACCTATCAGTGCTCATCAGTGCCACCTATCAGTACTCATCAGTGCCACCTATCATTGCCCATTAGTGCCACCTATCATTGCTCATCAGTGCCACCTATCAGTGCCCATCAGTGCCACCTATCTGTGCCCATCAGTGCCACCTATCTGTGCCCATCAGTGCCACCTATCAGTGCTCATCAGTGCCACCAATCAGTGCCCATCAGTGCCACCTATCTTTGCCCATCAGTGCCACCTATCAGTGCCCATTAGTGCCACCTATCATTGCTCATCAGTGCCGCCTATCAGTGCCCATCAGTGCCACCTATTATTGCCCATCAGTGCCACCTATCAGTGCCCATCAGTGCCACCTATCATTGCCCATCAGTGCCACCTATCAGTGCTCATCAGTGCCACCTATCATTGCCCATTAGTGCCACCTATCAGTGCCCATCAGTGCCACCTATCATTGCTCATCAGTGCCACCTATCAGTGCCACCTATCATTGCCCATCAGTGCCACCTATCAGTGCTCATCAGTGCCACCTATCAGTGCTCATCAGTGCCACCTATTATTGCCCATCAGTGCCACCTATCAGTGCCCATCAGTGCCACCTATCAGTGCCCATCAGTGCCACCTATCAGTGCCTCCTCATCAGCGCACACCAGTGAAGGAGATAAATTACTTATTTACAACATTTTCTGACAGAAACTAAAAATTTTCAGTCTAGCAAAAAATAACCCCCCCCCCAGAGGTGAATAAATACCACCAAAAGGAAGATCTATTTGTGGGGGGAAAAAAAGATAAACATTTCATATGAGTACAGTGTCACATGACCGCGCAATTGTCATTCAAAGTGTGACAGCTCTGAAAGTTGGCCTGAGCAGGAAGGGGGTGAAAGTGCCCGGTAGGCGAGTGGTTAAAATCCAGCATTGACCATACAGGCAATTCTCATCGGTGTGTTTTATCAATGTAACAATATAACTATTATTTTCCAGAAAGACTATTTGGAGTCGGTAGAACTAGAAGGGCCCGTGTCTTGTTTGAACTTGACTAACAATGTAACTATAACTATGTATGGAAATATAAACAATGTAACTATAACTGTGTATGGAACTATAAACCGATAGAAACAATGTAACTATAAAACGTTTCCACAAAGAACATTTGGACTTTGTTGTGATATTTGGCTGCAGGATGGGGCAGAATCCAATCACGTGGGCAGGGCCGTCTTTAATATTGATTGGACCCGGGGGGCAAACATTTTCTTGGACCATCCCGAATCCACTTACCAACTATTTGTGGGCAGTGCAGGCTCAAGGGGAAGCTGCCTTGGGCCCCACAACAATGACTGGACCCGGGGCAGCTGCCCCTTCTGCCCTGTTGTAAAAGACGGCCCTGCATGTGGGGTAAATGTAGACAGGGCCACCATCAGGGGTGGTACAGGCAGTACACCTGTAAGGGGCCCGGAGGTCCCCAGGGGCCTGGATGGCAACCCCCTTTTTTTTGTAAGGGGCCCAGAGGTCCCCAGGGGCCCGGATGGTAACCCCCCTTTTTTATGTATTTTTTATTAAAAAAATAAATATATATATATATATATATATATATATATATATATATATATATATTTTTTTTTTTTTTGTAAGGGGCCCGGAGGTCCCCAGGGCCCCGGATGGCAACCCCCCTTTTTTATTTTTTTATAAAAATTATTTTTATTTTTATTTATTTTTTTATCATTTTTATTTTTTGTAAGGGGCCCAGAGGTCCCCAGAGGCCCGGAGGTCCCCGGATGGTAACCCCCCTTTTTTATGTGTTTTTTTAAACCCCCCCCCCCCCGGTTCTCCTCTGCTCCATCCAGAGGGCTCATGCCTGAAGCTGTGTAAGGGGCCCCAAAATTCCTGATGGGGCCCTGAATGTAGATTGCTGTGTTAATTATTTTTTTGTTGTCACCCTGTCACGTAATCTACCTCAAGTGTCTGTTCCAATGCAACGAATGCAGGCGCGGTCCACTGTTGTCACCATGGAAAAACCACACCCTGAGAAGCGGGGGAGGGGGGGTAGAGGAGAGGGGGTGAGGCTACTGGACTTGCGGTTGGGGGGGGGGCATTAAAAAAACGTGCAGTTGAGCCAAGTTTTTAGCGCCCCCCCCCACCATCCCCCTTAACCACTTTAGCCCTGGAAGGTTTTACCCCCTTCATGACCAGGCCATTTTTTGTGGTACGGCACTGCAATACTTTAACTGCCAATTGCGCGGTCGTGCGACGCTGTGCCCAAACAAAATTGACGTCCTTTTTTCCCCACAAATAGAGATTTCTTTTGGTGGTATTTGATCACCTCTGCGGTTTTTATTTATTATTATTATTATTATTATTATTATTATTGTGCTATAAACAGAAAACGACCAACAATTAAAAAAAACAAAAAACAATATTTTTTTACTTTCTGCTATAAAACATATCCAATAAAAAAAATGTAAATCAAATTTCTTCATCAATGTAGGCCAATATATATATTATATATATTCTTCTACATGTTTTTGGTAAAAAAAAAAATCCCAATAAGCGGTTGGGATATTTTTATGGCATTTTTTTTTCTTACTAGTAATTGGTGGCGATCAGTGATTTTTAGTGGGATTGCGACAAATCAGACACAATGTTACACTTTTGACACTTTTTTGGGAACCAGTGACATTATTACTGTGATCAGTGCTAAAAATATGCACTGTCATGCTTCATACACGCCACCGGTTTTCCCGTCAGAAAAACTGCGATGAGAGCTTTTGGCCGGGAATTCCGGCCGAGTGTATGCTCCATCGGACTTTTACCCACAGGAAAACTGGCGGGAAAAAAAAAAGAGAGCAGGATCTCTTTTTTTCCCCCCATCAGGAAAAAATCCTAGCGGGAAAACCATTTGTCTGTATGCTTTTCCGTCGGGGAAAAAAAAACATGCATGCTCGGAAACAATTCGACGCATGCTCGGAAGCATAGAACTTCATTTCGTCGGCTCGTCGTAGTCTTTTACATCACCGCGTTCTTGGCAGTCAAAAGTTCACCGGACTTTTGTGTGACCGTGTGTATGCAAGGCAGGCTTGAGAGGAATCCCGTCGGGAAAACCATTGTTTTTTTTTTCTCGATGGGAAAACCGGTCGTGTGTACGGGGCATTACTGTATAAATGACACTGGTAGAGAAGGGGTTAACATCAGGGGAAATAAAAGAGTTAAATGTATCTCTAGGGGGTGCTTGCTAACTGTGTGGGGGATGGACTGACTGGGTGAAGACAGAGATCCATGTTCCTGCTTAGCAGGAACACAAGATCTCCATCTTCTCCCCTGTCAGATCGCCGTTCTGCGATCGTGGGTGGCTGGCGGACATCGGGTCCGCCGTACCCGCTGATTGGCTCCCCTCTGTCCAATCGGCGTGTGTGCACGCCCCCGGCATCTATTGCACAAAACTACGTAATAGACGTGTGCACTGCCGAAAAATTTGTTCATTTTCGTTTTCATTCGTTTTTCAGCTTTTTTCAGAAATTCAGAAAATTTGAAAATTCGGAAATTCGGAATTCGGAAATTCAAAGATTCGGAAATTCAGAAATTTGGAAAATCGGAAATTCGAGAATTCGGAAATTCAAAGATTCGGAAATTCAGAAATTTGGAAAATCGGAAATTCGAGAATTCGGAAATCTTTGAATTCTGAATATTCAAATTTTCGAATTTCTGAATTTCCGAATTCAAAAATTCGGAATTCGGAAATTCAGAAATTCGGAAATTCGAAAATCTAATCCGATTTTCCGAAATCACGAATTTCCGAAATTTCGAATTTACGAATTTTCACATTTTCGAATTTACGATTTTCGAATTTACGAATTTACGAAATTTTGAATTTCCGAAATTTCGAATTTTCACATTTCTGAATTTCCGAAATTACGAATTTCGTAATTTCGGAAATTCGTGATTTCGGAAATTCTATTTTTCGGAAAGTGGTAAATTTGAAAATTTGGAAATTTGGAAATTTGGAAATTTGGAAATTTGGAAATTCGGAAATCCAAAAATTCGGAAATTTCGGAATTAACGAATTTGTCAAAATTTGTTTAAAAATGAATTCAGAACTAAACGAATTGCACATGTCCATCACGTACAGGTACACCGTTTCGCGCAATAGAGATGACCTGCTGCAGTATATCTGTGGTAGGCGGTCGGCAAGTGGTTAAGCTGCAAAAGGGGGTGTTCACATGCCACGGTTGCGAAGGTTTGCTTTGCACCTGCGGCAAAAATGATCACTCCTGTCGCATTTGGTGGGCACCGCTGAATGCAACCCATTCAAGCGAATGGGGAAGTACCGCAAACACCCCGCAACCACTGGGCTGTAGCATATTGGTGCAGCACTTACAGGTTCAAACAGGCGGTGAGGAGTTGTCACGTTGCCTCCTCCCTGCCTGTCAAACGCCTCTGAAAAGCAATCTGAAGGTGGGACGCAGCTTAGACCCCAGCTGGTTCACACCAGGGCGACTCAGGATCCGACTTCAGGTCGCCCCGAGACGCCCCAAGTCGCCCCAAGTCGTGCTGTAATGTTAGTCTATGAAGCCGTCTTTATGCAAACTACAGAAGTCGCTCCGACTTCAAAAAAGGTTCCTGTACTACTTGAAAACGACTTCTAGGAGACTTGTACCCATTGATTTCAATGGAAGTTGCCTCCAAAGTCGGATCACTGTCTTAACTGAAGCAACTTTACAGGAAGAGAAAATAGTTTTCTCAGGCAAACCCCTCCCTTCCACAGAGCTGATTATTGTTTGATTGGCCACTGGCAAAGTCGCCTGTCCTGGAGGAAACTTGAAGTTGCCTCGAAGTTGCCTTGTAAAGTCGCGCTGGAAGTCGTGTTGCCCCAGTGTGAACCAGCTCTTAGCCCTGGTTCACACTGGTGTGATTTGACATGCGATTTGACATGTCAAATCGCATGTCAAATCGGCAAAATTTGCTGCAAATTGCAGCCAATGGCACCGTCCTAATCGGTGCCGGCGCTGCACCGATTACAAAAAGTCGTTTTTGTACTACTTTTTGCGATTTCAGCCGCGATTTACATTGACATCTTTTTTAGCTGTCTTTGAAATCGTGCCCGAAATCGGGACTGCCAGCGGGAGTGAAATCGTGCGAGTTCAGCTGAACTCGCAGGCTTCACTCCCGCAGCCCCAGTGTGAACGTGGGCTTACACACTGAAGTACAAGCATTTATCAGGAAGCAGACTCTGTATAAGCCCCCTTTCACACTTGTGCGACTTCAAAGTCGCGCGATTTTACCACGATTTTGCTGCGATTCGCGGCTGCGATTTCGCCGCGATTTTTCCGCGATTTCAAGGAGTGTAAGTGGCATCAAAATCGGACCAAAGTAGTGCAGGGACTACTTTGAAGTCAGGACAACTCATACTAATATGAATGGTTAATAAAAAAGTACAGCGCTATGTGAGTTATGATAAAAAAAACATATATAATGAAAAATACTGGTGTATACAAATTAGCAATTAAGGAAATGTGAACCTTAGTGTGGATAAATAAATTATTTCACAAAACACGAGCAGCCAATCCCAGACGACGTCTTTTCATGACGAAACGCGTAGGTGTGGCCTGCAGTTCTACGTCATCACGCTATACTACACTGAGATACGGAGCAAAATCAGCAGAAGCCTCGAGGAGAGGCCGTGTCCCCGCCATCCTGTATGACACCACACGCTTGCTAAAATCAGCTAATCTGTAAGTGCAATACTTTGTGGCTGAATAAATTATCCATTTTGCAGTATTACGCTATGGTTTTCTTTCATGTCTTTTGGAGTTGAATAGATATCACTTTGGACACATATCCATCTACCTTGGTCTAAGGGGAGACCTTAAACCCCTGCGCTTGAAGAGATCACCGTAACAGTGATCATACCGATGTGGTAAGGAGACTATATTACCACTCTTCTGGTGTCTCTTTATTCTGGTGGATGAAGACTTCCTTATTACAATCCTCTTTCCAACACATCTATCACCTCACATTCTTTTAAGGATTGATCTGTTTCATTTGGGGCCATTCCTTTTTGAACACTTTTCTAGGACTTTTAATACCTTGTGTTGCGGGATTCGAATTATCCCTCAGCTCTTTCACAATCATTGTTTATTGGTTGAATTTCATTTTATTGGACTTTAATTATGTGTTTTGTGAAATAATTTATTTATCCACACTAAGGTTTACATTTCCTTAATCGCTAATTTGTATACACCAGTATTTTTCATTATATATGTTTTTTTTTTTTTATCATAACTCACATAGCGCTGTACTTTTTTTATTATTTGTTTTTTTTGAAATTTGGTATCCACTTTCTAGTACTGGCAGCTTTCACTACACTATCATTGTGTAATTTTCACTTATCAAGGAACACTTTTATCTAGCGCAGTGTTTTACTCCTTTTGTTTTTTTTTTTTTAAATAATATGAATGGTTGTCATTGGAAATCATGGGAAACGACTTGTCACGCTACTTTGCCATCACAAATCGTGGGACAAGTTCTATAGCCCTGGTTCACACTGGTGCGATTTGACATGTCAAATCGCATGTCAAATCGGCAAAATTTGCCGCAAATTGCAGGCAATGGCACCGTCCTAATCGGTGCGACGCCGCATCTGCGGCGCTGCACCGATTTCAAAAAGTCGTTTCTGTACTACGTTTTGCGATTTCAGCCGCGATTTACATTGATATCTGTGTCAGATGTCTCTGTAATCGCGGCTGAAATCGGGACTGACAGGCAGGAGTGAAATCGTGCGAGTTCAGCTGAACTCGCCTGGCTTCACTCCCGCAGCCCCAGTGTGAACCTGGGCTAAGTGTGAAAGGGGCCTAAGTAATGATGACACACGGTCTCCCCGTATAGAGATCTATAATTACAGACTATACCAAGCTCGCCAAGATGGTGGACTGATCAAATTCACCAACATATAATAAAAAAAAACTTTTGAAAAGTAAATGTTCCCTTTAAGTAGCCCCACAGCTCCGCTAATTGGGCCCAGAGAAATGAAGGCGGAAGATTGGAGTGCGATGTTTTCGGCGAGTTTGTATTACCAGGCAGAGCAATTGTGATCTTTCTGCGTTGCGGCGGCGATCCCAGTTCTGCGCAGAGATGCTGGAAATCGTGTTCCCGCTTATTTCCTCCTCTTATTGTAGAGAAAACTAATTGAGCACGAACAGAGCAGATGGCGAGGACGCAATCCTAGTACCGCATCGCCTTTCTAACCAGCCGTGTTGTTTACCGCTTTATAACTCGGGGATGTTAGAGAACGAGCGCCGCGTTAAGTGTGGATGGCGCCATAAAGATTCAATTAAAGGGAAATGGCGCTAATATCCGACGTCCCCAAAGAGATTTTTTCAGATCCAACGCCAAAATTTTCAAAGCGGCAAAGATAACCGTCGCTGGATTCTGGATTAAGCACCCCGCATTTCCTGATTTATCAATATGAGATGACGAGGAATGAACTAATGTGCCACCTGCAGAGAGGAAAACTTTCCACTGAAGGGAAATAATGTATCACACGAGAACCGGGGGGGGGGGGGGGGCAACAATCTTAGAGTGTGATACATTGTTTCCCATATATTGGACGTGAGATTTATTACAGCTGAACTCCCCCAGTCAGTAAACAAGGAGAAGCAGCAGACTGATGAGCTCATCTCTCTGTCACTCTGCTCTATCCACCTATCAGCATGTGCACAAATAATTGGCACCTGGTGCTGATTCTCTCTTCCCTTATCTGAGCTCTGCTGTACAGGGACTGTAAGGCTGCAATCACTCCTGAGCGTAGCGTCTTTGCTTTGTACACTGGTGCGCTGTCATGTTGGAACAAGAGGGGATCATCCCCAAACTCCGCCCACAAAGTTGGGAGCATGAAGTTGTCCAAAATGTCTTGGTATGCTGACGCCTTAACCACTTCCCGCCCGGTCAGTAGACAATTGACGTCCGGGAAGTGGTTTTGTTATCCTGGCTGGACGTCTATTGCATAGCTCCCAACCCGCACGGATTCTGCGGGTTTTACCCGCAGTGACACAACTTTCCCGCAGTCCCGCGATACCTTCTGTATTCCCGCACAGCCACAGCAGGACACAGAAGGCAGAGGAAGGAGGAGGAGGTAAGTTCTCAGCGACGTCCCTGTTATGTGGAAGCCGCAAGGCTTCACTTCCTGGTTCCCTCACCGAGGATGGCGGTGGGGGCAGCAGAGTGACGAGCAATTGCTCCTCTTCTGCTGCGGATGTCGCTGGACTCCAGGACAGGTAAGTGTCCATATATTAAAAGTCAGCAGCTGCAGTATTTGTAGCCGCTGGCTTTTAATATTTTTTTTTTTCAGGGGAAACTCCGTTTTAAGGCCTCACAAAGCCTAGAGCCGCCTCTGAGTGAATGAGTCGCGCGGGGCGGGAGCCGGGCACATTGTGTGGAATAAATGTTACTTTGTGTTCATACCGGTAAATATCAGTAAATGTACCAGAGATTGTTGTACATGGAAATAATAGTAGTAACAAGAAATTCTTGACACTGTAGGATTCACAGTTTGTCTGGTTATGCTGGTTTGTGATGACAACTACTACCGTACCGCATACAAGTAATACATTTCCATTTTTTGTTTTTTGTTCAACAATAAATGTGTACCGTATTCTTCTTCATGGAAAAATAAGACCTCCCCTGAAAATAAGACCTGGCGCATCTTTGGGAGCAAATATTTATATAAGACACTGTCTTATTTATTCGGGGAAACGGGTTGGTAGAAGTTTGGTGAGCGTTGATTCGCGATTTTCAGATCGTACAAAACAAATGCCTTTTATAACCACTTCACATTCGCAGGCCGTCATGTGACGTCCCGGGCTTTGTGCGGTGATATCAGAATGATGGGTGCAGCAGGGACCCCAGAAGAGGAGGATCGGAGCCCCTCTGTGAAAAACGAGCTGCACAGTGGAGGTAAGTATGGTATGTTTGTTAGTTAAAAACAAAAAAAAAAACGGGAACTTTTAGTGTCCCTTTAATTCAATTAAGAACTTGTGTTCAATCATCCAGAGGCGGGTGAACACAAAAACCCCCCACAAATTCTGACAAACTCCAAGCATTGATTATGCAAGAATGGGGGGGGGAGGGGGCGCTCCAGGGCCGCTGATAGGGCAGTACAACCAGCCCTACTGTCCCGGGCTTCGCTCAGCAGGGGGGGCCCGGACAATGTTATTCTTCAGCTTTGGTGAAAGCACTTTGCCCAGGTGAAAGCATTGATAATGCTCCTAGGCTTGATGTAACATAAATCTATTTTACCTGGGCCCCATCAGCGCAGCAGAGGGGCCCAGGAGGTGATTCGTTGAGAGGGACTATTTTATCAATTTCAGGGTGCAGGTGTCTAAAGCCGGCGCCGCACTTTTTTAAACTTCCTGCTGGCCGCGGCATGACAGCCGATCTCTGGCGGAGTGATTCTCCTTTCCTTCCTTACAAACCGAGGAGGGCAGAGGATGGGCTGTATCTAGGGTGACCACATTTCCAAACTCCCATTCAGGGACACCCCCCCTTCCTAAAAATCAGCTTGTGCTGTAACGAATCACAGCACAGTGATTGGGCACAAGAGGTCGGGATTTATGATTTTTCCAATCACAAGCAGGGGGTGGGGATTGTGCTCCTCCAGGCATTCCCGACCAGGACAAGTACTGTCAGTGAGTAAAGCAGTGATGTGGCGCCCTTTTTTGGGGGCATCAGATTGGCCCAGGGGTGGGGGGGTGTCTGTGTCAGTTTCATTCCGGGACACTGTATTGTCCTGGAATGAATGTGCCCGGGACAGACCTGCAAAATGGGCAATCCGGGACACGTGGTCACCCTAGCTGTATCTGGGCGGCGGGAGATGAAAGAGAAGTGGTTGAGAGCGCAGGCGGCACAGGAATCCCGATGCACGGGCGGGCTCACATTTCCTGGAAGGTACAGAAACACACAAACATACAGAGAGGCATACAACTTCTGTACTGTGTGATCATCGTGATAATGATGATGATCACATAAGCACAGCGAGATGCTGTTAGGTCTTGTTTACTTTTGTGTTGGGGGAGGCAGTAAAAATGTGCAGCTCAGCCACAGTTTTACCATCTTCCAACTCCCCCTTTATGCTGCAAAGACACTACTGCCATAGTGCAACAGTAGTGACGGGATGTTGTGTTCAGAGGCGGCTCTCTAATTAGGCGGCCGCCTAAGGCCTCGCACTCACAGGGGCCTCGCGGCCGCCTAATTTGCCTGTGCTCGATCACTAATGTGGACTGACCAACTGGCTCCAGGGGCCATCTGTAGAAGGCGCACCGGGCGGGCCGCAAGTACATGTGGGCTCCTTCAGCCCGCGCCGCTCACCTGGCCTCTCCGCATCTGGCCGGCTGTCTATTCGGGTCAGGAGTCGGGCCAGGCGGCCAAAACTATCCAACTGCCCTATGACTGTCTGTGAAGGGGAAGGAGGAGCTCCGATGGATGGATTCCCATCCCAGCGCCTGCTGCAGCCTGGCCGACCGCCCAGAGAGAAAGTGGGTGCCCGGCCGTGCAGCTCTCATGTGTGCCTGGATAGGAGGAGTGGAGGCCTCGTGTCTAAATTTTGCCTAAGGCCTCACAAAGCCTAGAGCCGCCTCTGGTTGTGTTAAACCAAGTGACATTCAACAATGTGTACCCAGCAAAATATAACCAAAAGGTGTAACATGAGAAAATGGGGGGCTAAGCAAGGTACTCAGCAGGTGTGAACAAAAACGTGAAGTCAGTCCACAAAGAGACCAAAATATACAACATTCAATGTGATATAATGTCCATCATGTGTAACATAAACGTGATGAAGATGTCATGAGATTACAACGAACATCCCAACGTGAATCTTCAGGTGAGTGATGTAATTCAAATGCGCTTACCGGAACTGTTGGACCCGACTGTCATACGACAACGGATCAATCGAGCTTAAGGTGTCCCAAAAGGCTGTTCCACAGGGGCGTCAGCAAGAATCCAAAGGGAGATGTAGTCCACCACGTTGGCATCCAGGTGATATCAACTCGAGGTATGGCGACTGGATCCGATGTTCCTCGGCCGCAGGTATCCTGGTATAGGTGACCCAACTTGATTGTAGGTAAGGCAATCATGGGGGTCTGCCAGACATCCAAACACAACCCGGTGCGGGTAAGCAGCAACCCTGATTAGGGTAATAAAAACCAACTGGAGAGAACTCAAAAACTTATCTTCCACAAGATCATGTAAAGAGAAGAAAAAAAATAGGGGCTCCAATGGTGTAGGTCAAAAAAGGAGGTTTTAATGGTAAAAACCAGCATACAAGGTATAAAAGTGATCACAGTTCATAAATCTTTAAAAGCAATATGGGGAGCGGTGTACCTGGGCGCATTAAAGGTGGGCCGTAGGTGGGGCATGAAATATGGACCCATAGGTGGGGCATGAAATGTGGGGCATGAAAGGTGGGCTTATGGGTGGGGCATATAAGGTGGGCCTGTGGGTGGGGCATGAAATATGGACCTATAGGTGGGGGCATGTAACATGAGACATAAATGGTGGGCATGTGGGTGCGGCATGAAATATGGACATATAGGTGGGGCATGAAATGTGGGACATAAAAAATATGGGCCTATGGGTGGCGCATATAAGGTGGGCCGGTGGGTGGGGCATAAAAGGTGGGCCTGTCGGTGGGGCATGAAATATGGACTTATAGGTGGGGGCTTGGGGCATAATAGGTGGGCCTGTGGGTGGGGCATGAAATGTGGACTTATAGGTGGGGGCTTGGGGCATAATAGGTGGGCCTGTGGGTGAGGCATGAAATATGGACCTATAGGTGGGGGCATACAACATGGGGCATAATAGGTGGGCCTGTGAGTGGTTCATGAAATGTAGACCTATAGGCGGTGCATGAAAGGTGGGCCTGTAGTCAAGAGGTCTGTGGGTGGGACATGAAGTTAGACACTTTGCATAGTAGAGTGCCAAGTTGTCTTGTGTCAGATTAGCAGACCGTGCCCACCCTCCTCCCATGATGCAGTTTTTGCCCCAACGTTTAGGATGGGTAATTCTCACTCTGGTTTGGCCCCCCTCTCCATCTGCCGGTGCCTTACTGCTTATGTCTTGTATAGTCAATGTAAATTTTAGTTTTTATCTGACCCTCAAGGATCCCCAAAAACTCATCCATGGCCCCCAGGTTAGGACCCCCCAGGTCTATAGCCGGGGATGGGGTTCACTCTGAACAAATGATGGCTTGCTCATTGTACCCACCTTATCATTTTTTCTGTTATTATCCATTTATTTAGCTCCCCCCCCCCCCAATATGCCACTAATCACCTTATACTTGTTTTCCTGCAGATCGCAGCACCATCTCTGATATCACGAGTCCGGCGCGTTGCGTCGCGTCTCGCCTTTCCTGGGAAAGAATCTTTTTATCTCCAATAATTACGGATATTTTCTTCTATAGCATTAGCCAGCAATCTCCTAATACACCCCGTGACTCCAATCACGCAGCACGTTCCCCTGATGACGCTGGAAATAACTCAGCCGAACGAACCTTTCTGCCCTCGGTGGGATGTAGATTGCGCAGTCACGCCGCAGACCAATCATCGGAAATACGGGAACGAGGTTCTTGTTATTTATTTTTTTCCGTAAAGGATAACTCCAGTCAGACAGATAAATCCACATCTGAAATGGGAAGAACTTGTATAAGAAGAATTTTACCTACAAATTTGAGTAGTGGCCCATTCACACCATAAGGTGCGCCCGAAGGCGTGTGTTTTCTTGCGCGTTCCTGTTGTCTGAGCTGCCCAACACGCTGGAACACCCAAAAAAGTACGGCAGACTCCATTTTTAAAATTGTGCCGCATCAAACTACATGCGTACTACTGCGATACCAGGCGTTTTGGTGGCTGCGAACGCACTAGATGTTTGGGGGCACCGCGTGTGCCTGTAGATGGAAGCATGTTTCTGTACAGTGCGGGAAAACACGCTCCCCCCATAGGCAGCTGCTGGGTACTGCAGGAGGCAAAGCTGAACTACTCCAGGAACACTAACTTTAAAAAAAAAATTAAATATGTTCCTCAATTGCCAAAAACAATATAAATCCACTCTGTGTGCACCACACGCCTTTGCAAACACAGATATTACCTTATAAAAGTAGCAGTGACATCATCACTGTGCTAAACATAGCCTGTGCAGAGAGCTGAGCCAACAGGCTCCCCCCACTACAGAAAACTGCAGGAGGGGCGGAGACAAGACCAGTCACCCTGCACAAGGAGAGAGAGCAAAGCTCTAGGAGGAGCCAAGCAGGCTCCACCCACTACAGAAAACTGCAGGAGGGGGCAAAAACAAGACCTATCCCCCTGCACAAGGCGAGAGCAGAGCTGTGGGAGGGGCGCATCAGGCTCCACCCAATATAGAAAACTAGAGGAGGGCGGAGCCAAGACCAAACCCTCTGGACCAGCTGAGAGGGCAGAGCTGTGGGAGGGGCGCATCAGGCTCCACCCAATATAGAAAACTAGAGGAGGGCGGAGCCAAGACCAATCCCTCTGGACAAGGCGAGAGGGCAGAGCTGTGGGAGGGGTGCATCAGGCTCCACTCAATATAGAAAACTAGAGGAGGGCGGAGCCAAGACCTAGCCCCCTGCACAAGGCGAGAGAGCAGAGCTGTGGGAGGGACGCATCAGGCTCCACCCAATATAGAAAACTAGAGGAGGGCGGAGCCAAGACCTATCCCCCTGCACAAGGCGAGAGAGCAGAGCTGTGGGAGGGGCGCATCAGGCTCCACCCAATATAGAAAACTAGAGGAGGGCGGAGCCAAGACCTAGCCCCCTGCACAAGGCGAGAGAGCAGAGCTGTGGGCGGGGCGCATCAGGCTCCACCCAATATAGAAAACTAGAGGAGGGCGGAGCCAAGACCTATCCCCCTGCACAAGGCGAGAGAGCAGAGCTGTGGGAGAGGCACATCAGGCTCCACCCAATTTAGAAAACTAGAGGAGGGCGGAGCTAAGACCTATCCCTCTGGACAAGGCGAGAGGGCAGAGCTGTGGGAGGGGCGCAACAGGCTCCACCCAATATAGAAAACTAGAGGAGGGCGGAGCCAAGACCTATCCCCCTGCACAAGGTGAGAGAGCAGAGCTGTGGGAGAGGCACATCAGGCTCCACCCAATTTAGAAAACTAGAGGAGGGCGGAGCCAAGACCTATCCCCCTGCACAAGGCGAGAGGGCAGAGCTGTGGGAGGGGCACATCAGGCTCCACCCAATATAGAAAACTAGAGGAGGGCGGAGCCAAGACCTATCCCCCTGCACAAGGCGAGAGGGCAGAGCTGTGGGATAGGCCAAGCAGGCTCCACCCAATATAGAAAACTAGAGATGAGCGGAGCCAAGACAAGTCCCCCTGCACAAGGAGAGAGAGAGAGAGCAGAATTGTGGGAGGGGCCCAGTAGGCTCCACCCACTGCAGAAAACTTCAGGAGGGGGCAGAGACAAGACCAGTCCCCTTGCACAAGGAGAGGGAGCAGAGCAGACACATGACAGATTGATTTAAAGGATATTTACTGATCCTGGGGTTCCCCTTTAATGACAGTCATGGGTATTTCTGATCTTGTAAATTTCTGATACATAAAAAATAAAAACATTTTAGAGTTAAAAAATGTCAGTCCTGGGCCGGTTGGGCCCGGTGACCCCTGGGCCGGTTGGGCCCGGTGACCCCTGGCCCGGTGGTGTCCTGCTTCGGTGCATTCCTTAGCCCAAACCAGCTATCACATATCATGCAGCTCCCGCCATCCACAACATGTATTCTTTGGAAATCTGTACCCAGCTGCTGGGCGTTGATGTCTGATGTGTGCCTTGCAGTGCAGCAGATCCCAATCCGGGAGAGGAATATGAACTGCATCCTATCATGGAGGATTATTGCCGGTATTCACTCTGGCCGGCGTTCACCTTTAAAGATAAAGGACATAAATATTTGGCTGCAGGACGGTGATATGCGCCACGTGGCCCCTATAAATCATCGCCCCCCAGCGGACCCATCTCTGACCGTTCTGCCATACAGGCCCTGGCGCCAAAGGACAGACATCCCGCGTCCCCCCTGGACAATCGGATGACCTCTAAAGCTCGCTCATTCATGACAGGTCCCTTAATGAGCCCATTTAGCCATTTTATGGTGATGATGTTTTATTATGGGGAAGAATCAATGAACCTATCAGGACATGAAGGCTGAAAACATCTGCACCAATCAGGAAAGAGATTTGTATACCAACAAATACAGCAACACCAGGGGATAACATGGTGCCACCATTCTGAGAAACGATCTCTGTGAGAGGGAAAAAATAGCACCAAGGCTATAAGTGCTTTTGTGATGACATCACCCAGGGCTATATGTTCTGCTGCGATGACATCACCCAGGGCTATAGGTGCTGCTGCGATGACTTCACCCAGGGCTATAGGTTCTGCTGTGATGACATCACCCAGGGCTACAGGTGCTGCTGCAATGACATCACCCAGGGCTATAGGTTCTGCGGTGATGACATCACCCAGGGCTATAGGTTCTGCGGTGATGACATCACCCAGGGCTATAGGTGCTGCTGTGATGATATCATCCAGGGCTAAAGGTGCTGCTGTGATGACATCATCCAGGGCTATAGGTTCTGCTGTGATGACATCACCCAGGGCTATAGCTTTTGCTGTGATGACATCACCCAGGGCTATAGGTGCTGCTGCGATGACATTACCCAGGGCTATAGGTGCTGCTGTGATGACATCATCCAGGGCTATAGGTGCTGCTGTGATTACATCACCCAGGGCTATAGGTGCTGCTGTGATGACATTACCCAGAGCTATAGGTGCTGCTGTGATGACATCATGCAGGGCTATAGATGCTGCTGTGATTACATCACCAAGGGCTATAGCTTCTGCTGTGATGACATCACCCAGGGCTATAGGTGCTGCTGCGATGACATCACCCAGGGCTATGGGTGCTGCTGTGATGACATCATCCAGGCTTTAGGTGCTGCTGTGATGACATCACTGATGAAGCGGATAAGGAGACGTGAAACATAGTGCTGACAATGCTGCTGGCTGTCGGCCCATCACAGGACTAATTGGGGGGGGATTTACTAAAGGCAAATAGACTGTGCACTCTGCAAGTGCAGTTGCTCCAGAGCTTATTAAATCAGGGGAAGCTTCATTTTGTAAAGAATACCCAATCACGGCAAGAAAAAAAAGACATCATGTTTGCTTGCACGTGATTGGACGATGGAAGTCAGCAGAGCTTCCCTTCATTTACTAAGCTCTGAAGCAAATGCCCTTACAGGGGGCGTAGTCTATTTGCCTTTAGTAAATCCCCCCATAGACTACGCAGCGAGATCAGCAGATAACTGCTATGCACTCAAGGAGAGAAATGTAAAAACGAATGATCATTGAATAGCTATTTATCAAATGCAGTAAATGTCAGAAATTTGTTTCAATTACCCGGAGTTCCGCTTTAACTTTGTTTTCTTTTTAATGGAAAAGAAAATAAAAAATTGCAGAGTAATATTTTTTGATGATTAAACCCAGTGGAGAAAAAAGAAAAAAAAAAAGTAAAATGAGAAAAAGGGACTCCGACGTGGAAAAGTCAAGATTTGGGGCGTAGACCCTCAGAGATGGAGACAAGCCGCCAGTCTTGGGGGTCCCCTCCCAGGAGCCCCCATAATGTGTACCACGCAGCGTGTAATATTTATCTGAAATACCCTGAGCTCCGAAATAAACAACCAAAATCCTTCGAACAAACAGACGCATTCATTTGCATGATGAATTTTTTACATTATTAGGGAAAGGTGAATGGCATTTATCAAAACACAAATTCATTTTCTGTCTCCATTTTCTCTAATTAGAGACTTCTGCGGAATCACCAATGAGGGGAGAGACGCGCCGCGAAGACCGCCACAGAGGCTGCGCAAAACTTACACTGCCTGCTAGGAGCCGCGTGTGACACTTCCCGATGTATCAATTCCGAGAAGATGAAAAAAGAGAAAGAGAGACACAGAAATCTCAGTATCACCGGAAGACATCAGAGAAATCATCACATCAGTCTTTGTACCAGAGGAGCTTAAACTCTAATGTCCCCTCCCCCACAGCCACACACTATTTTTTATTATACATTTATATAGCTCAGACATATACCGCAGTGCTGTACAGAGATCACTGAGCCAGTCACATCAGTCTCTGTACCAGAGGAGCTTCTCCACCAGGTGGTGCTGTTTTGCAAAGTGCTGTTGGCTCACTCTGCTGGGATCTCAGCTGAGAGAAGCAGCAACCCTGGGGCCTGTCCTGCAGGCTTTTCCCAGGCAAGCATGGACCATGTTGGGGAAGACGAAGGTGGAGGCTCCCCAGAGGCACTGAGGCCTACACAATGTGCTCATGCTGCAGTGGATCCTGGGCCTGTTCCCATGCAAGGAGAGTCCTTACCATCCAGTGGTGAACAAACTTCGCTGCATTATTAAGAAGGAACAGAAGCTTGCTGTCCTGAAAGAAGATCTCAGGAAAAAGAAATCCCTACACAGTAAGTCTGGAAACAGTAAGAGGGAAGTCTCTGGAAGAGGCATTGAAAAAGCAGGAGAAGTTGGTTGCCTCTCTGAAGAAAAGCAGTGGTGTGTTCAAGGAGAAGTATGAAAATGAGGAGAGATTCCAACAGATAAATGAGAGTGCCTGTGCCAGTACCAGCCAGAGGGTGGATGCTTCAGCAATGGCACCAGTATGGATGGGGGGTAAGGAAGTGGCTTCACATGGTGGCCCAAGTACTACCCCTGTCTCAGGATCTGTTGCACCTGAATCAGTATCTGCCCCCCTTCCTCCCCAGCGGCCTGGGTCATCTCAAGAGGAGGTTGAGGAAAATGGTTGATTGCTGCAGACCATTACAGAAATGGAATCTCCCTTGAGTGGCACCAACCCATCAGATGAAGATCTTGGTAAAGGAATGCTTGCTGAAAATCTTTTTCAATGTGTGGAGGACTTTCCTGAGATTACTGCTACAAAGAAAGAGATTGCACCTGCCAACAGAACCTTCCAATCGGCAGGGAATGCAGGAGGAGATGGCGTGTATCCAAACAGAGAAGTTTCTGCTGGCCGTGAGAAGGAGTTCCACATGGACACTAAGATTGCAGAGCAGGAATGTCGCATAAACATTGAAACTGAAGAGCAGGAGGGCCGTATGAATGCTGAAACAGCTGGTGTTTTTCTAAACTAAAGACTTTCCTCGATCATGGGACTTCTGGTATCTGTGGTACTTCTGGGACTATGGTGACTATTGTGCTGGAGGGGAGGAGGGAGGATCAAGTGGTGGGTCATTTACCAAACCAGATTTCAGAGGTTCCTATGCAGCCAGTTAATGTGTCATCTGTCCCGGGTAGGAGTTATGCTAAGTCTGTGTCTGGACAAAATCATGCTGCTGCTGGTGGATGGGAGCCAGTTGTGCGACTTTCACCTAATGCACCTTCATCCATTCAACACAGGAATGTGGTGCAGCTCAGGTGGGAAGGAAGGAGATATTCCACCTATATAGAAAAACACTGAATTTATAGTCCATGCTAAATGCAGGGTATATACAGTGGGTACGGAAAGTATTCAGACCCCCTTACATTTCTCACTCTTTGTTATATTGCAGCCATTTGCTAAAATCATTTAAGTTTATTTTTTTCCTCAATGTACACACAGCACCCCATAATGTACACACAGCACCCCATAATGTACACACAGCACCCCATAATGTACACACAGCCCCCCATAATGTACACACAGCCCCCCATAATGTACACACAGCATAATGTACACACAGCATAATGTACACACAGCACCCCATAATGTACACACAGCACCCCATAATGACAGAAAAACACAGAATTGTTGACATTTTTGCAGATTTATTAAAAAAGAAAAACTGAAACATCACATGCTCCTAAGTATTCAGACCCTTTGCTGTGACACTCATATATATAACTCAGGTGCTGTCCATTTCTTCTGATCATCCTAGAGATGGTTCTACTACACCTTCATTTGAGTCCAGCTGTGTTTGATTATACTGATTGGACTTGATTAGGAAAGCCACACACCTGTCTATGGAAGACCTTACAGCTCACAGTGCATGTCAGAGCAAATGAGAATCATGAGGTCAAAGGAACTGCCTGAAGAGCTCAGAGACAGAATTGTGGCAAGGCACAGATCTGGCCGAGGTTACAAAAAAATAGCTGCTGCACTTAAGGTTCCTAAGAGCAGAGTGGCCTCCATAATCCTTAAATGGAAGACGTTTGGGACGACCAGAACCCTTCCTAGAGCTGGCCGTCCGGCCAAACTGAGCTATCGGGGGAGAAGAGCCTTGGTGAGAGAGGTAAAGAAGAACCCAAAGATCACTGTGGCTGAGCTCCAGAGATGCAGTCGGGAGATGAGAGAAAGTTATAGAGAGTCAACCATCACTGCAGCCCTCCACCAGTCAGGGCTTTATGGCAGAGGGGCCCGACGGAAGCCTCTCCTCAGTGCAAGACACATGAAAGCCGCATGGAGTTTGCTAAAAAAACACCTGAAGGACTCCAAGATGGTGAGAAATAAGGTTCTCTGGTCTGATGAGACCAAGATAGAACTTTTTGCGCTTAATTCTAAGCGGTATGTGTGGAGAAAACCAGGCCCTGCTCATCACCTGTCCAATACTGTCCCAACAGTGAAGCATGGTGGTGGCAGCATCATGCTGTGGGGGTGTTTTTCAGCTGCAGGGACAGGACGACTGGTTGCAATCGAGGGAAAGATGAATGCGGCCAAGTACAGGGATATCCTGGAGGAAAACCTTCTCCAGAGTGCTCAGGACCTCAGACTGGGCCGAAGGTTTACCTCCCAACAAGACAATGACCCTAAGCACACAGCTAAAATAACGAAGGAGCGGCTTCACAACAACTCCGTGACTGTTCTTGAATGGCCCAGCCAGAGCCCCGACTTACACCCAATTGAGCATCTCTGGAGAAACCTAAAAATGGCCGCCCACCAACGTTTACCATCCAACCTGACAGAACTGGAGAGGTCAGAACACCGTTATCAAAGTTCTTTTTACAGATGAAACCGGACATCGGGGGACAAATTTTACAGAAGACGTGATTGTTACAATGCCATTTGAAATGCTTGTGAAAGGTTAAAAAAAAAAAAAAAAAAAAAAAAAATTATTGATTGTTGTTGGAACTTCGCTTTGAATCTTAAAATGTTTCTTAGACTGGATTGTGTTTGAGGTTCGGGGTTTGGAGTCTCTTTTTTGTTGTCATTAAAATATGTTTCTTTCTATGTTATTTTGGCAGAAAGCTGCTGATGTAAGAACGCTTGTTTTTGTTTAGTTGTTATTTATTTTTATGTAAATATGTTTTTATTACAGTAATAAGCTGTATGTTTGTATGTTTTTTTTTAATAAACAAAATTTACACTCTAACGTCCCCTCCCCCACAGTCACATCAGTCTCTGTTTCTTTATTAGGTGAAAAGTTTGTTATGTTGCAGCACTTTGAAATGACATTCTGATTCTTCTTGGTGCGATTCCTGTGCGGGTTCCCACATTGCATCTGAATCGCAGTCAGTTCACACTGTTCTCTGAGAACCACTGTGGGTGTTAATATAAAAAGTTAATGACACCCCCAAATCGGTTCGTAGAACGCAGTGCGAACTGTAAAATCGGATGGAATCGAATCGCATGGGTCTGAACACCCATGCGATACAATTTCAGTGCAGACAAAAAAAAATAAAAGGGTCCTGCACCATTTTGATGTGAACGCGATGCAATTTCAGCCATACAAACTGTATGGCTAAATTTGCATCGCACAGACATTGCATGTGATATGCACAGCAATGCGGTGCGAATCACATGCAATGTCTAGTGTGAATAGGGTGCCCACGTGTCCCGGATTGCCCGGGACTGTCCCGCAATTGACATGTCTGTCCTGGGTCCCGGGCACCTTCATTCCGGGACAATACAATGTCCCGGAATGAAATAGAGGACACAGCCACCCCCTACTAACTAATAACTACATTTCCGGAACTGGTTGCTAGGGCCGGCGCTGCCTGGCATCTTGCAACCAGTGACAATTTACTCTCAGACAGTGAGACCGGGAGCGAGGCCTGCGCCTAGTGCAGCACTGCTGTGCCCACCCACCTCGGCACCTCCCCCTTCTCCTTCTCTCACCCAACGGCAAGCAGCAGGGACTGGTGTGATCTTCACTCTCCAGGTAGTGACTCCACTCCTTTCCTTCTACACATGTGGCTCATGTAGAGGGAGTGACAGCGGCACTGCATCTGGTGGCAGGCTATGGGTGGCAAACGGCACTGCATCTGGTGGCAAGTGGCACATTCACCTGACAAATAACCCGCCGCCAAATTCCCTATCAACCCCCGAGACTACATTTCCCCCTGCCCCCCCCCCCCTCATCTTTTTTGGGGGAAGGTGAGAGAGGGGGTGTGTCCCTGAATGGCAGTTTGGAAATGTGGTCACCCTAAGGCCCCTTTCACACTGAGGCGTTGAAAAAACGCTAAAAGATGATGAGTTTTTTTACCGTGTTTTTACCGCGTTTGCGGTAAAAATAGCGCTAACACATATGCGTTTTTACCGCGTTTTTGCTGTAAAAAGGATTATTTGGTATCCCACAATCCTCCACTCTACTGCGGTCATGTGACGTTTCCCACAGCTTCTGGGTGTTTTTTACCGCGTTTTTACAGCGGTACTCATTCATTTCAATGGGGATAGGCGTTTTTACAGCGCTATTTTATGCGCCCCAAAGATGCTCCAAAGAAGCTGTTTGCAGGATTTTTTCCAACGCACAGCCAGCAAAACGCCTCAGTGTGAGAGCCCTCAGGGCTTTCACATTGAGAATGATGGGGCAGGATTATTTCAGGCATTTTTACAGCGCTATTTTTTACCGCGAAAACGCGGTAAAAATGCCTCAGTGTGAAAGGGGCGTAAGTGTGAACCCAGCCTCAGGTATAAGAAGCATTTATGTTTAATCTCTCTTTATTCAATTTTTCTTTACATATAACATTTAACATTTAACATGCCTTGACACTAAAAGGTAGCTCCATAATACCTTCCTTTACTAGATGGTGGTTTCTCCGATTCCTCCCCCCCCCC
Organism: Rana muscosa; assembly: GCA_029206835.1. Lineage (NCBI taxonomy): Eukaryota > Metazoa > Chordata > Amphibia > Anura > Ranidae > Rana > Rana muscosa. The sequence continues at coordinate 207,082,140 of CM055119.1, read as the reverse complement.
CCCCCAAAAAAAAAAAAACAACAATAATAATAAAAAAGAGAGATTAAACAAAAAAAATAAATAAGAAGCATTCATACATTGTAATACTGTTTGGCTCTGAATCCCATACAAAGTAACAAATTGATTGAAGTTTAAACAAAACACAAATAGAAACAATTGTGTCTTTCCTGGCAAAGAGCGGCCTGCAAAGCACCTATATGGGAATCATTGAAATGTTAAAATTCAAATATATGTGTAAATATTATGAAAATTATGATTATTATTATAAAGGATTTATATAGCGACAACAGTTTGCACAGCACTTTACAATATGAAGGGAGGCAGTACAGTTACAATACAAAAAAACTACAGAGCATCCAGAAAGTATTGACAGCGTTTCGCTTTTTCCACATTTTTGTTATGTTTCAGACTTATTCCAAAATGGATTAAATTCATTATTTTCCTAAAAATTCTACAAACAATCCCATAAAATGATAACTTACTTGCCGACCAGTATTCCTGTGGCAGGTTGCCTCGGCTGGGCAAATGGACGTTACCTTACGTCGCTTCCCATTGTGGCCACTGGGGGCGCATGCACGCGCCCACGGCTCGCCGCCGCAGCCGATGCGAGTGCCCGGCGGGCGCGATGACCGCCGGGCACCCGCGATCGCTCGTGACAGAGCGAGAACCGGGAGCTGTGTGTGTAAAGACACAGATCCTGGTTCTTTCAGGGGAGAAATGACTGATCGTGTGTTCATACAAAGTCTGTCATTTCCCCTAGTAAGTCCCACCCTCCCCTTCAGTTAGAACATGCTGAGGGAACACAGGTAACCCCTTGATCGCCCCCTAGTGTTAACCCCTTCCCTGCCAGTGACATTTTTACAGTTATCAGTGCATTTTTATAGCACTGATCGCTGTAAAATTGTCAATGGTCCCAAAAATGTGTCAAAAGTGTCCGATGTGTCCGCCATAATGTCGTAGTCCCGCTAAAAATGGCTTATCACCGCCATTACTAGTAAAAAAAAAAAATAATAAAAAAAAAATGCCATAAAACTATCCCCTATTTTGTAGGCACTATAACTTTTGCGCAAACCAATCAATAAACACTTATTGCAATTTTTTTTACCAAAAATATGTAGAAGAATACGGAAAAAAAGGACGTCACTTTTGTTTTGGTACAGCGTCGCAGGACTGCGCAATTGTCAGTTAAAGCGACGCAGTGCCGAATCGCAAAAAGTGCTCTGGTCAGGAATGGGGGTAAATCCTTCTGGGCCTGAAGTGGTTAAAAACAAAAACCGAAAAAAAAATCCCATGTACATAGGTATCACAGGTTCCTTTCATGTACATAAGTATCACAGACTCCTCCCATGTACATAGGTATCACAAATTCCTCCCATGTACATGGGAGGAGTCTGTGATACTTATGTACATGGGAGGAGTCTGTGATACTTATGTACATGGGAGGAGTCTGTGATACTTATGTACATGGAAGGAGTCTGTGATACTTATGTACATGGGAGGAGTCTGTGATACTTATGTACATGGGAGGAGTCTGTGATACTTATGTACATGGGAGGAGTCTGTGATACTTATGTACATGGGAGGAGTCTGTGATACTTATGTACATGGGAGGAGTCTGTGATACTTATGTACATGGGAGGAGTCTGTGATACTTATGTACATGGAAGGAGTCTGTGATACTTATGTACATGGGAGGAGTCTGTGATACTTATGTACATGGGAGGAGTCTGTGATACTTATGTACATGGGAGGAGTCTGTGATACTTATGTACATGGGGGGAGTCTGTGATACGTATGTACATGGGGGGAGTCTGTGATACGTATGTACATGGGGGGAGTCTGTGATACGTATGTACATGGGGGGAGTCTGTGATACTTATGTACATGGGGGGAGTCTGTGATACTTATGTACATGGGAGGAGTCTGTGATACTTATGTACATGGGGGGAGTCTGTGATACGTATGTACATGGGAGGAGTCTGTGATACGTATGTACATGGGGGGAGTCTGTGATACGTATGTACATGGGGGGAGTCTGTGATACTTATGTACATGGGGGGAGTCTGTGATACTTATGTACATGGGAGGATCCTGTGATACTTATGTACATGGGAGGAGTCTGTGATACTTATGTACATGGGAGGAGTCTGTGATACTTATGTACAAGGGAGGATCCTGTGATTTTTAACCACCTCCCTACTGTGCACGAAATCCCCCTTCCTGCCCAAGCCATTTTTCAGCTTTCAGCGCTGTCACACTTTGAATGACAATTGCGCGGTGGTGCGACGTGACTCCCAAACGAAATTTGTGTCCTTTTTTTCCCACAAATAGAGCTTTCTTTTGGTGGTATTTGATCACCTCTGCAGTTCTTATTTTTTGTGCTATAAACAAAAGAAAAGCGTCCAGTTTGGAAAAAAAACACTATTTTTTACTTTTTGCTATAATAAATACCCATTTTTTTTTTAAATAAAATTTTCCTCAGTTTAGGCCGATACGTATTCTTCTACATATTTTTGGTAAAAAAAAAAAATCGCAATAAGCGCGTATTGATTGGTTTGCGCAAAAGTTATAGCGTCTACAAAATAGGGGATAGATTTATAGCATTTTTATTTTTTAATTTTTTATTAGTAATGGCGGCGATCTGCGATTTTTTATTGTGACTGCGATATTGCGGCAGACACATCGGACACTTTTGACACATTTTTGGGACCATTCACATTTATACAGCGATCCCTGCTATAAAAATGCATTGATTACTGTATAAATGTGATTGGCAGGGAAGGGGTTAACCACTAGGGGGCGGGAAGGGGTTAAATATGTTCCCTCAAAGTGTTCTTACTGTGGGGGGAGGGGACTGACTGGGGGAGGTGACCGATGGTTGTCCCTATGTACAAGGGACACACCATCAGTCCCCTCTCCCTCACAGGACGTGGATCTCTGTGTTTACACACAGAGATCCACTTTCCTGCTCGTTTCCCGGGCAATCGCGGCCGCCGGGCACGCGCACCGGGGCCTTGTAAACGTGGCGGGCGCGCGCGCGCGCCTCCTAGCTCGTTTTAAAGGGAGGACGTCATATGACATCCTCCCAGAACGAGAGTATCCTCCGCCCGCCGTCAATTGACAGTGGGCGGGGGACAAGTGGTTAAGTACATGGGAGGAGTCTGTGATACTTATGTACATGGGAGGAGTCTGTGATACTTATGTACATGGGGGGAGTCTGTGATACGTATGTACATGGGGGGAGTCTGTGATACTTATGTACATGGGAGGAGCCTGTGATACTTATGTACATGGGAGGAGTCTGTGATACTTATGTACATGGGAGGAGCCTGTGATACTTATGCACATGGGAGGAGCCTGTGATACTTATGCACATGGGAGGAGCCTGTGATACTTATATACATGGGAGGAGCCTGTGATACTTATGTACATGGGAGGAGTCTGTGATACTTATGTACATGGGAGGAGCCTGTGATACTTATGCACATGGGAGGAGCCTGTGATACTTATATACATGGGAGGAGCCTGTGATACTTATATACATGGGAGGAGCCTGTGATACTTATATACATGGGAGGAGCCTGTGATACTTATATACATGGGAGGAGCCTGTGATACTTATGTACGTTGGAGGAGCCTGTGATACTTATGTACATGGGAGGAGCCTGTGATACTTATGTACGTTGGAGGAGCCTGTGATACTTATGTACGTTGGAGGAGCCTGTGATACTTATATACATGGGAGGAGCCTGTGATACTTATGTACATGGGAGGAGCCTGTGATACTTATATACATGGGAGGAGCCTGTGATACTTATATACATGGGAGGAGCCTGTGATACTTATGTACATGGGAGGAGCCTGTGATACTTATATACATGGGAGGAGCCTGTGATACTTATGTACATGGGATTTTTTTTCTTTTTAATAAATTTGCAAAGATTTCCTTGTCAAAATATTTTATTAAGGCATACAGAGGGTATCATACATTCAATCTTAATTATGCTTATTTTAACAAATGTAATAATTCCTTTATTTTCCAAAAACTAGATTTTGTTAATTTAAAGGTAGTTGCTTAACAAACAAAATATGCAATGTATCAATATTTTAAGTTCCTTTAAGAGGTTTGCAAGTAGTATATGTTTCCTTAAAACATTCAAATTGTCAATAAATTCATAACGCCTAGAAGATTTAAGTTATGAAAGAGATATGGAATATAAATTCAAACGATATTCTTCTGTATAACCGGTGAAATATATTTAAAAAAAAAGGAAAATGTAATGGATAAGTATGTAAGAAAGAATAGAGGTGAAAAAAGATAGAAGAGGAGAGTAGATTAGAGTAGAGTAAAAGTCCATGGGATTAGACCCAGAGCCACCGCCGCTACTAATTTTGCAAAGATTTCAAACAAACTTCTCTCACGTTGTCATTATGGGGGATTGTTTGTAGAATTTGGAGGAAAATAATGAATTTAATCCATTTTGGAATAAGGCTGTAACATAACAAAAATGTGGAAAAAGTGAAGCGCTGTGAATACTTTCCGGATGCAGTGTACATTATATATACATTGTATGTAGAGATAAATAGATAGATCCATAGATCCATGAACAATGGTTTTTAATAGATATTCAATTATCATAGTAGTTTGATAAATACATATTTGAATATACCAGAAGATTGACCAATATATGGATAATATACACAATAGAGAGATAGAGAGATAGAGAGATAGAGAGATAGATAGACAGAGAGATAGATAGATAGATAGATAGATAGATAGATAGATAGATAGAGAGATAGAGAGATAGATAGATAGAGAGATAGAGAGATAGATAGATAGATAGATAGATAGATAGATAGATAGATAGATAGAGAGATAGAGAGATAGAGAGATAGAGAGATAGATAGATAGATAGATAGATAGATAGATAGATAGATAGATAGATAGATAGATAGATAGATAGATAGTTAGATTTGATTTGATGAATAAAGGATTGATTTTTAATCTAGAAAATAGAGTGATAGATATTTAAATTGATCAGTTAATTTATAGATAATAGGTTGATAAGTAGATATTTAGATAGATAGATAATAGATAAGATCCATAATTGATGGATTTTTATAAATATTCATCTAGATAGTAATTTGATAAATAGATATTTAAATAGATAAAAGATTTATAGATAGATAGATAATAGATAAATTTGTTGGATATTAATAGACATTGATCTAGATAATATAGTACCGTAATAAAAAATACTTAAATAGATCAAAAGAAAGATAGATAGATAGATAGATAGATAGATAGATAGATAGATAATATACATGATAGATAAATAGATAGACAGATAATCAGATAGATAGATAGATATATAGTAGGGTTGCATTAATACTGCATTTCGATGAGCGAGTACCGATACCTTTGCGGTGCGATTTGAGCCCACACAAAATGAATGGACTCAAATCACACGGCAAAGAATTGCATGTGCGGTGCAATTTCTGTCCAAATCGCATGCAGTTCCCCCCCACCGCTCTTGTGAACCCCCCCTGAAATCACTATGACAAGCCTGGATTCACAGAGGAGCGTTGCAGGAAACACAAAGCGATTCAGATGGGAATCGCACCGCATTCCTGTTCAAATCACATGCAATTCTTTGCAGTGCGATTTGAGCCTGTTCATTTAGTATGGGCTTAAATCGCACCGCAAAGGTCGGTTTTGGGTATCGGAGCATTTTAATACTCGGTATCGGCACGGGTATCGATACCGGTATCAGTGCAACCCTAATAGATACACAGTATATATATATATATATATATATATATATATATATATATATATATGCACACACACATCTCCTGATATACAGTATATATATATACACACACATCTCCTGATATACAGTATATATATATATATATACACACATCTCCTGATATACAGTATATATATATACACTCATCTCCTGATATACAGTATATATATATACACACACACATCTCCTGATATATAGTATATATATATATATACACACACACACACACATCTCCTGATATATAGTATATATATATATATATATATATATACACACACACGTCTCTCCATGTATACATTATACATTTGCTGGCCATTTTTTTGCACAGGCCGGAGCTCTCCTTTAATCGTCTCGCCGCTCTGCTGGCAATCAATGCACATTCAGTAATGCGGAGTGACGCTGACAATGATTAAATAAGCCGGGTGGCAGGCCTCGGCGTGTCGGTGTGCCCGTGTAATTGAACTGCTCAGACAGCTGACGCGGACTGGCACTCCCGGGCACCCCGGCGCTCGCTCGCAGTCGCCGACGCTCTCGCTCATGTTGACCTGCTCATTAGGGAGCGATTAGTCAGGCTGGGGAAGTGTCAGCGCGGCGCGGCAGATGTGTATTTCGAGTGAGAGGCGGCCGAGGCTTTTCGAGTCATGCTGGGAATTCAATCAGCGGATAATTAGCTGCTTTCCTGCGCCGCGCTGTACAGGTGAACGCTTCCCCCCTTTTAACGGTCGTACGTTAAGGGTTCGCTGCTGAGCGCCTTGTTACAGCGGCAATTAGAGAGCGCCCTGCGGACGGGCTGACGCTCCCGGCTGGTGTCAGATCTGCTCTGCGGTGTCACATCCACTCTTCCTTCTTTATATCGTTATAAAAAGGACGCCCAGTGACACTGGGAGACAAACCGCGGCGTATTTCAAGCCAGGAATACGTCCCGAGTTATTATTGTATCGGTTACACAAAAGTCATTTTGGTGCAAGTTTCTCTTCTTGCATACTTGCTGTTCCATATTTCCTGTCCATTTAAAGATTTGTAGATCCACCCTCAGACAGCAGTAGCATCCCTGATTAATGTTCAACTCAAAGGATTAGGACCCCTGTCTGGTTTTTGCACCTGTCTGAGACTCCACTGGGCAGGTTTTCCCATTTACCGTTCCTGTGACACCACTGGAAGGAATGAGGCACATGGGGGTCACCAGCACAGGAAGTCACAGTCAGCAATAATAACAACCTGACTGAGGTTCTACATTGTCACCATTGTAATTCAATGTTCTTTTATTGATGGCTGGGTCCCCATTGGACAGATTTACCAGTCATAAGGCCTGGAAGGCCCCCCCATTACATCAGAGGTCCTACCATGATGTCAGAGGCCCCCCATCACATCAGAGGTCCCCCCATCACATCAGAGGTCCCCCCAACACATCAGAGGCCCCCCGATTACATCAGAGATCCCCCTTTACATTGGAGGTCCCCCTTTACATTGGAGGTCCCCCATCACATCAGAGGTCCCCCATCACATCAAAGGCCCCTCATCACATCAGAGGCCCCCCGATTACATCAGAGGTCCCCCCTTTACATTGGAGGTCCCCCATCACATCAGAGGTCCCCCATCACATTAGAGGCCCCTCATCACATCAGAGGCCCCCCGATTACATCAGAGGCCCCCCATCACATCAGAGGTCCCCCCATCACATCAGAGGTCCCCCATCACATCAGAGGCCCCTCATCACATCAGAGGCCCCCCTATTACATCAGAGGCCCCCCATCACATCAGAGGCCCCCTTTTTACATTGGAGGTCCCCCATTACATCATGGTCCCCCATCACATCAGAGGCCCCCCTCATCACATCAGAGGCCCCCTATTACATCAGAGGCCCTCCCATTGACATCAGAGTCCCTCCTTGACATCAGAGGTCCCCCATCACATCAGAGGCCCCCCATTACATCAGAGGTCCTACCATGATGTCAGAGGCCCCCATCACATCAGAGGTCCCCCATTACATCATGGTCCCCCATCACATCAGAGGCCCCCAATTACATCAGAGGTCCCCCTTAACATCAGAGGCCCCCCGATTACATCAGAGGTCCCCTTGACATCAGAGGCCCCCCCTTGACATCAGAGTCCCTCCTTCACATCAGAGGCCCCCCCATTACCTCAGAGGTCCTACCATAATGTCAGAGGCCCCCATCACATCAGAGGTCCCCCATCACATCAGAGGTCCCCCCTTTACATTGGAGGTCCCCCTTGACATCAGAGGCCCCCCGATTACATCAGAGGTCCCCCTGACATCAGAGCCCCCCCTTTGACATCAGAGTCCCTCCTTGACATCAGAGGTCCCCAATCACATCAGAGGCCCCCCATTACATCAGAGGTCCTACCATGATGTCAGAGGCCCCCATCACATCAGAGGTCCCCCATCACATCAGAGGTCCCCCCTTTACATTGGAGGTCCCCCATCACATCAGAGGCCCCCCGATTACATCAGAGGTCCCCCCTTGACATCAGAGGCCCCCCGATTACATCAGAGGCCCCCAGATTACATCAGAGGTCCCCTTGACATCAGAGCCCCCCCCATCACATCAGAGGGCCCACCATCACATCAGAGTCCCCCCTTAACATTGGAGGTCCCGCATCACATCAGAGGTCCCCCATCACAGAGGCCACCCGATTACATCAGAGGTCCCCCCTTGACATCAGAGGCCCCCTATTACATAAGAGGTCCCCCACCTTGACATCAGAGCCCCCCATCACATTAGTGGCCCCCTGATTACATCAGAGGTCCTCATCACATCGGAGGCCACCGGATTACATCAGAGGTCCCCCGTTGACATCAGAGGCCCCCTATTAAATCAGAGGTCCCCCACCTTGACATCAGAGTCCCCCCTTCACATCAGAGGTCTCCCCATCACATGAGAGTCCCCATTGCGGATTGCTTCCGACGCTCACTAACCCCGAAGAGCGGAGCAGGGAGCAGGAGGTAGAACGGGAGAGAGAAACAGCAGCGCTGAATAGACAGCGAGAGCTGCCAGAGCTAACTTTCCAAGTTAACCAGCAGGTGATTGGTTGCTAGGACCCTAGCAACCAATCACCTACTGGTTAACTTTCAAAGTTAGCTTCGGCAGCGCCCGCTGTCTATTCAGCGCTGCTGTTTCTCTCTCCCGTTCTACCTCCTGCTCCCTGCTCCTCTCTCCTGTGTCTCCTGCTCTGCATGCCTGAATAAGGTAGGAAGGGGCAGAGCTATGGGGGATAGGGGCTGTGTAATGCAAAAGGGTCCAGAGGTGTGGGGGGGCTGTGTAATGTAAAGCGGTCCAGAGGTGTGGGGGGGTGTGTAATGTAAAGGGGTCCAGAGGTGTGGGGGGTCTGTGTAATGTAAAGCAGTCCAGAGGTGCAGGGGTCTGTGTAATGTAAAAGGGTCCAGAGGTGCGGGGGTCTGTGTAATGTAAAGGGGTCCAGAGGGTTGGGGCTGTGTAATGTAAAGGGGTCCAGAGGTACAGGGGTCTGTGTAATGTAAAGGGGCCCAGAGGTGTGGGGGCTGTGTAATGTAAAGGGGTTCAGAGGTGTGGGGGGTCTGTGTAATGTAAAGCGGTCCAGAGGTGTGGGGGCTGTGTAATGTAAAGGGGCCCAGAGGTGTGGGGGCTGTGTAATGTAAAGGGGTCCAGAGGTGCGGGGGTCTGTGTAATGTAAAGGGGCCCAGAGGTGTGGGGGCTGTATAATTTAAAAGGTTCCAGAGGTGTGGGGGGTCTGTGTAATGTAAAGGGGCCCGGAGGTGTGGGGGCTGTGTAATGTAAAGGGGCCCAGAGGTGTGGGGGGTCTGTGTAATGTAAAGCGGTCCAGAGGTGTGGGGGCTGTGTAATGCAAAGGGGTCCAGAGGTGCGGGGGTCTGTGTAATGTAAAGTGGTCCAGAGGTGTGGGGGCTGTGTAATGTAAAAGGGCCAGAGGTGCGGGGGCTGTGTAATGTAAAGGGGTCCAGAAGTGTGGGGGTCTGTGTAATGTAAAGCGGTCCAGAGGTGTGGGGGCTGTGTAATGTAAAGGGGTCCAGAGGTGCAGAGGTCTGTGTAATGTAAAGGGGCCCAGAGGTGTGAAGGCTGTGTAATGTAAAGCGGTCCAGAGGTGTGGGGGCTGTGTAATGCAAAGGGGTCCAGAGGTGCGGGGGTCTGTATAATGTAAAGCGGTCCAGAGGTGTGGGGGCTGTGTAATGTAAAAGGGTCCAGAGGTGTGGGGGCTCTGTAATGTAAAAGGGTCCAGAGGTGTGGGGGCTGTGTAATGTAAAGGGGTCCAGAGGTGCAGGGGTCCGTGTAATGTAAATGGGCCCAGAGGTGTGGGGGCTGTGTAATGTAAAGGGGTCCAGAGGTGTGGGGGCTGTGTAATGTAAAGGGGTTCAGAGGTGCAGGGGTCTGTATAATGTAAAGGGGCCCAGAGGTGTGGGGGCTGTGTAATGTAAAGGGGTCCAGAGGTGTGGGGGGTCTGTGTAATGTAAAGCGGTCCAGAGGTGTGGGGGCTGTGTAATGTAAAGGGGCCCAGAGGTGTGGGGGCTGTGTAATGTAAAGGGGTCCAGAGGTGCGGGGGTCTGTGTAATGTAAAGGGGCCCAGAGGTGCAGAGATCTGTGTAATGTAAAGGGGCCCAGAGGTGTGGGGGCTGTGTAATGTAAAGCGGTCCAGAGGTGGGGGGGCTGTGTAATGCAAAGCGGTCCAGAGGTGTGGGGGCTGTGTAATGTAAAGGGGCCCAGAGGTGTGGGGGCTGTGTAATGTAAAGGGGTCCAGAGGTGCGGGGGTCTGTGTAATGTAAAGGGGCCCAGAGGTGCAGAGATCTGTGTAATGTAAAGGGGCCCAGAGGTGTGGGGGCTGTGTAATGTAAAGCGGTCCAGAGGTGGGGGGGCTGTGTAATGTAAAAGGGTCCAGAGGTGCGGGGGCTGTGTAATGTAAAGGGGTCCAGAGGTGTGGGGGCTCAACGCTCCACCTTCTCATTCTCTTTTTTCAGCACCCAATGTGGACCCGCCTACTGTTAGCATCATGTGAAATTTCAGCTGGTGCGCAGAGAATTATGGGAATTGATTCTATACTTCCCGCGCGTCATTTTATTTCCTTTAGGCCTCGTCCCGAAGAACGTACAGTTTAATCTCCGTAGCGGCTCTCCCTGTCACCTCATACAAATCAGGATTTTTTTTTCTCTTTCAGCGGCACCCAGAGAGGAGTTCGTATCACCGGCACGTCAGCGGTGTGTCACACATTCAGCGTGGCGTGATTTATTACTTCGTAATGTAGAACACAATTATTTAAGCGTAACTTAGATAGGAAAAGGAAGAATGCGATGCGCGGTGTAAAGAGGAAAAAAAAATGCGGACATAAACCGCCGCCGATGAATAGATAATGGCCGGGGAACGCCACGATGTGACAAGTAAACTTAATCTTCATTGTTCTAGCAAAGCTTATTGTCCCGATCGATCATAATGAGGTGTGTGACCGGCACAACTGCATGCGCTTTATTCATCTTCTTAGCTGGGTAGAGAGTAGAGTAGAGTTAACGCCGAAGCCGCGTGGAAAATTCTTCTGTCCGAGACTCGCGGCAAAAAAAGAACGGTAGGATTCTTTAATATCGAAAGTTCCCAAGAAAAAAGATCTGGTTTATAACCAGTGATGGAGCTGCTGGGGACAGGAGGACCTCCTATTCTCCTATCCCTCCTGAATATTCTCTGGAATTGCCCCCCCCGGGTGATTTCTGTACATTGCCGGGATTGTAACAAACTTTGTTGCAAAGTTCGACCTTTTGTTATTCTGGAAAAATCGTTGTTTGTACCTTTTTGCCCATTTGCATGGGAGTGACTTTATAATTATCATTTAGCTGCTGCACCTGCAGGGCTCATGTGAGGAAAGTGGCAGTGTCTGCATCCCTTAAGATATCATTTACCATTTGGGAGTATCTCACTAAAAAATTTAATTTTTGTTGCAGGGGACACCCAAAATCTGACTTGTATCTTAGTGTAGACTTCTGGAAAAATAAGGGAGCCAATCATACAAGCAGGAAATTGACATTTCTGGGAGTCGTTATGTACACCATCTGTACACAATCATTTTGGTGGGTAGAGAGACTTGGCTTGGTGGGTAAATAAGCTCACTATGGTGGGTAGAGAGGATTGGCTTGTTGGGTAGAGGGGATTGGCTTGTTGGGTAGAGAAGATCACTTTGGTGGGTAGAGAGGATTGGCTTATAGGGTAGAGAAGATCACTTTGGTAGGTAGAGAGGATTGGCTTGTTGGGTAGATAGGCTTGGCTTGTTGGGTAGAGAGGCTTGGCTTGTTGGGTAGAGAGGCTTGGCTTGGTGGGTAGATAGGCTTGGCTTGTTGGGTAGATAGGCTTGGCTTGTTGGGTAGAGAGGCTTGGCTTGTTGGATAGATAGGCTTGGCTTGGTGGGTAGATAGGCTTGGCTTGTTGGGTAGAGAAGCTTGGCTTGGTGGGTAGAGAGGTTTGGCTTGGTGGGTAGAGAGACTAATTTTGGTGGGTAGAGAGGCTAATTTTGGTGGGTAGAGAGGCTAGGCTTGGTGGGTAGAGAGGCTTGTCTTGTTGGGTAGAGAGGCTTGGCTTGTTGGGTAGAGAGGCTTGGCTTGTTGGGTAGAGAGGCTTGGCTTGTTGGGTAGAGAGGCTTGGTTTGTTGGGTAGAGAGGCTTGGCTTGGTGGGTAGAGGGGCTAATTTTGGTGGGTAGAGAGGCTAGGCTTGGTGGGTAGAGAGGCTTGGCTTGTTGGGTAGAGAATCTTACATTGGTAGGTAGAGGGGCTTGGCTTGTTGGGTAGAGGGACTTGGCTTGTTGGGTAGAGAGCATTGGTTTGGTGGGTAGAGAGGCTTAGCTTTGCATTGGGGGTTGAGTGAGCATTGCAGAACTCCAATTTTGGAGGACTAATAGGCTATGTCATATTGAATTCCTTGGTTGGTGAAATAAACAGATGTCAGCTTTCACCAGCCAAACCCAACCCCACCCCCCATTGGCATCTATTTGGCAGTTACCCTTCCCGAACTGGTGACCCAGTGCGATACTAAGAAATTCTCTTCAGCTCTGGAACATTATTGTGACTGGAATAATTCATTACACAACCCATATGGTGAGAGACTATCTCTCAGGGAGTGGAGCTCTAAAGAAGAACTAACCTTTTAGGGTATGTCAGCTCAGGTGGTCATAATGCATATTACTGTAAGCAGTATGTTTTTTCATGGGTACCGGTCCCTACTTAGGACTGACGCTCAGTTCTCTGCTTTGCACAGCTGTCCTCGTTTTCAAGCCTATGTCTGATCTACAGGTTTGCCTGTTTGCTCATGCACTCTATGGAGGTTTGTCTGTCTCTGATTGTCTGATTGTCCATGCTAGGGATGAGCTTTATGTTCGACTCAAACATGAGTTTGACTCGAACATTGGCCCATTCAGCGAACAGCGAACAATTTGGGGTGTTCGCGGCAAATTCGAAAAGCTGCGCAATACCCTTTAAAAGTCTATGGGAGAAATCAAAAGTGCTAATTTTAAAGGTTAATATGTAAGTTATTGTCATAAAAAGTGTTTGGGGACCCGGGTCCTGCCCCAGGGGACATGTATCAATGCAAAAAAAAGTTTTAAAAAACTGCAGTTTTTTCGGGAGCAGTCATTTTAATAATGCTTAAAGTGAAACAATAAAAGTGATATATTCCTTTAAATTTCGTACCTGGGGGGTGTCTATAGTATGCCTGTAAAGTAGCGCATGTTTCCCGTGTTTAGAACAGTCCCTGCACAAAATGTCATTTCTGAAGGAAAAAGTCATTTAAAACTACTCGCGGCTATAATGAATTGTTGGTCCCGGCAATACAGAGAAAGGTAATTGAAAGTCATTGAAAAATAAGAAATAAAAATGCGTGGGGGTCCCCCAAAATTCCATTAACAGGCCCTTCAGGTCTGGTATGGATATTAAGGGGAACTCTGCGCCAAAATGTAAAAAAAAAAATGGCGTGGGGTTCCCCCAAAAATCCATACCAGACCCTTGAGGTCTGGTATGGATTTTAAGGGGAAACCGCACCAGAATAAAAAAAAATGGCGTGGGGTCCCCCCAAAAATCCATACCAGACCCTTTTTTCGAGCACGCAACCTGGCAAGCTGCAGGAAAAGAGGGGGGACGAGAGAGCGCCCCCCCTCCTGAACCACACCAGGCCACATGCCCTCAACATGGGGGGGATGTCCCCATGTTGATGGGGACAAGGGCCTCACCCCGACCCCCTCTAACGCGTCACGGGGGGTTCCGACCTCAGTGATAAAAGAACTGTCAACACTGCTTGCGCGTCATTAGCCGGGAGGCTCCGGTGCAGGAAGATGTGCGTCGTTCATTGCTGGAGACTCGCCGCATTGCTGGAGATTCATGGATCGTCGCTGGACAGACTGCATTACAACGCTGGAATGGCTTTTTTTATTTTTTATTTTTAATAAAGGACTTTTCACAACTGTGTCTGTGTGGTTTTTAAATTTTTTGACACTTTCTTTTGTGAAATGGTAGGGGTACAATGTACCCCGTTACCAATTCACATGGGGGGGGCGGAATCTGGGGGTCCCCTTTGTTAAAGGGGGCTTCCAGATTCTGATAAGCCCCCCACCCGCAGACCCCCAAAACCACCGGGCAAGGGTTGTGGGGATGAGGCCCCTGTCCCCATCAACATGGGGACATATCCCTCCATGTTGAGGGCATGTGGCCTGGTACGGTTCAGGAGGGGGGGTGCTCTCTCGTCGTCCCCCTCTTTTCCTGCGGCCTGCCAGGTTGCGTGCTCGGATAAGGGTCTGGTATGGACTTTTGGGGGGACCCCACGCCATTTTTTTTATTCTGGTGCGGGGTTCCCCTTAATATCCATACCAGACCTGAAGGGCCTGTTAATGGAATTTTGGGGGACCCCCACGCATTTTTTTCAATGACTTTCAATTACTTTTCTCTGTATTGCCGAGACCAACAATTCATTATAGCTGCGAGTGCTTTTAAATTACTTTTTTTCCTTTAGAAATTAAATTTTGTGCAGGGACAGTTCTAAGCACGGGAAACAAGCACTACTTTACAGGCATACTATACACCCCCCCCCCCCCCCCCCCGGTATGAAATTTAAAGGAATATTTTACTTTTATTGTTTCACTTTAAGCATTATTAAAATCACTGCTCCCGAAAAAACGGCCGTTTTTAAAACTTTTTTTTTGCATTGATACATGTCCCCTGGGGCAGGACCCGGGTCCCCAAACACTTTTTATGACAATAACTTGCATATTAACCTTTATAATGAGCACTTTATATTTTTCATGTTCGTGTCCCGTAGACTTAAACAGTGTTCGAACAAATTTTTTGCCTGTTCGCATGTTCTGGTGCGAACCGAATCGGAGGGGTGTTCGGCTCATCCCTGGTTCATGCCTACATTTTCGAATGAACTGTTTAGAGTGCTGTCAGGACGGCACCAGAAGAAGACATGCACCAATACGCAGAACGAGGGTCATTTCCAACCAGTTGCATGGGCACACAAGTCATGCAGTCATGCTAATGCATAGACAATCATACATGTGTAAAAGCACATTGACATGCACGCTTAATGACAATCTTTCTGCAAGACAGTCCATATAAGAAACAGAGCTGAGTCAGGAAGTTGCTGAAAGGTCTTCAGCTGCTACCCTGTAACTTGAACCCTGAACCTGTTCCTTAGATCTAAATGCCTAATTTCCTAAAAAAATTAATTTCCAGCATGCCCTTGTTCTATCCTCTGCCCTGACTGCTTTCTGTTGACTTTGGTTAGTTCCTGACCACATCTTCTCTCTGATTCTTGGTTTGGCATTCCAGTATGATGTTGGTTTCAGTGTTCCTGCCAGCTGCTGTTCCAGTCTGCTTCTTGGTGGATAGCTTGCCCGGTTCCTCAGTGATCTCCTCTGCTTTCTAAGTCAGCAGCTCTCTGACAAGTTGTCTACCAGAAGTGAGCACCTGTGGACTGGACTCTCAGAATCAGTGCCATTCTGTTCCCTTGCATCCTCTGTTACCATTCCAGGGGTCTGGACCTGAGGTGAGAGATAAGTACTTTAGTATTCAGCTTGTCTGTGCTTCTTGTGGCCTGTCATTGATCCATTTACCTGTCTAGATTCTGCTTGACCCAGTCATCAGTCTGCAGTGCAGAGTGACTCGGCTTCTGCCGGCTGTTTCCTTTAACCATCTGCCTGATAACTTCCAATGCTTCCATGGCGCCTTAAGAATATCCCCAAAAGACCAAGGAACTAGATGTTTGCTTCACCCCAACATACTTGTTCCAGCATCCCTGGCAACACAGAGGGTCTACCTAACTAACATTCCTATCTAGCAACACATGGAGGTTGTTGCTTCTTCATGTCCAGATTCCTCACCACTAGAGTGACCACGTGTCCCGGATTGCCCGGGACAGTCCCGCATTTGGCAGGTCTGTCCCGGGCACCTTCATTCCAGGACAATACAGTGTCCCGGAATGAAACTGACACAGCCACCCCCCCAGGCCAATCTGATGCCCCCAAAAAAGGCCGCCACATCACCGCTTTACTCACTGACAGTACTTGTCCTGGCCAGGAATGCCTGGAGGAGCACAATCCCCGCCCCCTGCTTGTGATTGGAGAAATCATAAATCCCGCCTCTTGTGTCCAATCACTGTGCTGTGATTCATTACAGCACAAGCTGATTTTTGGGAAGGGAGGGTGTCCCTGAATGGTAGTTTGGAAATGTGGTCACCCTACTCACCACACATTGTGTCCAGGGCACAACATTTGCACACAAACCCACATTGTGTTCTATACTTTCACTATCCAAAGATGTCCTTTCTGAAGGTGTCCCCATCACAGGGTCCCCATACATCAGGTTCCTTCATCACAGTGTCCCCATACATCAGGTGTCCCGATAACAGGGTCCCCTTACATCAGGTGTCTCCATCACCGGGTCCCCTTACATCAGGTGTCCTGATCACAGGGTCTTCTTACATCAGGTTCCTTAATCACAGTGTCCCCATACATCAGGTGTCCCGATCACAGGGTCCCCTTACATCAGGTGTCTTCATCACAGGGTCCCCTTACATCAGGGGTCCCGATCACAGGGTCCCCTTACATCAGGTGTCTCCATCACAGGGTCCCCATACATCAGGTGTCCCCATCCAGTGCCGGGACAAGGCCATCTGGTGCCCAGGGCGAAGATGGCAAACTGCCCCCCCCCCCCCCAGTATAAAGAAAGAGGCAGTGTCTTTTCAAAACCAGAAAACACTTAAAACAATACAACACTACAATACAACAATACAATACTGCAGCCCCGTCGCAGTATATGTGCGGCGGGTCATTTTTCCTGACGAGATTCCTGGCAAGCTTTTCTTGCCAAGCCGTGCATACAGACAGCCATTCAAAAGAGCCGCCGTTCTTTTGAACGGCAAGAACGCGGTGACGTCATCAACTACGACGAGCATGCGCTCGTCACATTCGATGCCGTCGCCGCCATCTTGCTTCACCTTACACTACCCTTGTAAGCTACCGCACATGCGTCGAAGTCTCATCGAGCATGCGCGGGCTTACAGGAGGACAGGTAAGCTTGTAGCCTCTTACACACACGCACGGTTTTCTTTGTCGGGAAACAGGTTCTCTATTTTTCTCGTCGAGATTCCTGGCAGTTTTCTCGATGAGAAGCCATACACACGGCCGGTTTTCTCGGCAAAAAGCTCTGCCAGCAGTTTTCTTGCCGAGAAAACCGGCCGTGTGTACGAGGCTTTAGACTGGGATGCCATTAAAGTTCATGTGTGTAAAGTAGGGTGACCACATTTCCAAACTGCCTATTCAGGGACACACCCCCTCTCTCACCTTCCCCCCCAAAAATGGGGGGGGGGAAATGTAGTCTCGGGGATTGATGGGGAATTTGGCGGCGGGTTATTTGTCAGGTGAATTTGCCACTTGCCACCCATAGCCTGCCACCAGATGCAGTGCCGCTTGCCACCCATAGCCTGCCACCAGATGCAGTGCTGCTGTCACTCCCTCTGCATGAGCCACGTGCGTAGAAGGAAAGGAGTGGAGTCGCTATCTGGAGAGTGAAGATCACACCAGTCCCTGCTGCTTGCCGCTGGGTGCCGGAGAAGGAGGAGGTGCCGAGGTGGGTGGGGACAGCAGTGCTGCACTAGGCGCAGGCCTTGCTCCCGGCCCCACTGTCTGAGAGTAAATTGTCACTGGTTGCAAGATGCCAGGCAGCGCCGGCCCTAGCAACCAGTTCCGGAAATGTAATTACTAGTTAGTAGGGGGTGGCTGTGTCCTCTATTTCATTCCGGGACACTGTATTGTCCTGGAATGAAGGTGCCCGGGATCCAGGACAGACATGTCAATTGCGGGACAGTCCAGGGCAATCCGGGACACGTGGGCACCCTAGTGTAAAGGCAGGCGTCCCAATACTTTTGACAATATTATGTATATGTTTCAGCATCCATTGAAGTTCTTATCCAGGTCTGTGTTCCAAATGTGAAATTTTATTCTAGGTTCTCTTTAAATTCATCTTCCTCACTCCTCATATGAACACACACGAGCTAGATTTGAGAACACAGGACTCATTACAAAGTTTACAAGAAAGGAAAGTCACTGAGGACCTCATTTAGAACAAAGAAAAGAACATGAAACATTTCTCCGGAAAGAAAAAAAAATAATATCTCCTGAAATACAACAATTGTCTCTTTCCTATAAGCTGCCGAACTGACTCCGTCCATCCCATTGTGAAACCTCATTGGAGCGCCATGACATATGGGTGTCACGAACCCGCCAGAACTTTGCGGATCATATTAATGAGGTACGACTTTCAGCGCCGCACGCTTGGCTACTTATTATTTTTTGGCCACAAGCCTCATATTTTTTGCTTCTTACAAAAAAAAAATAGTTATATAAATATATACATCATGCTGCTTCTTCAGTACAATTACTTCAAAATAAATCTGCAGCAGACACAATTGTGCCTCTTGGGTCGGAGAAGACCGATCCCGCTTCTCAAGGTGTTTTCTTTTTCTTTCCTTTTTTTTTTTTTTAAAGAGAGATCCTCCTTACTTTACAGCTCTGTGTTTTGCCGTTTGAATAATTGCCCAATTAAATATAATTTGGAAAATCTTGGCAAGGCTCTATTGGTCTTGTGCGAGGCGAGGTATCCAGAGGACGCACATTAATAACTCCCAGCGAGCCTCATCCCTTCAATAATTCCTCTTTTAAATTAAACAAAAGCCAGTGATTTGTTACCGTTCTCGCCAGGAAAAGAAACTATTTTGGGAAAGTGATATATGCATTGGAGGCTATTACATTTTTTTTTTTTTTTGTAGAAACAATTGTAATCATAAAATGAGGGGAAAAAAAATAAAAAAATTAGTTACATTTCCGAACTCTACTGTATTAAAGTAAATCCACGCTGTACGCTCCCGAGCAATTCTTGTTTTATCGCGTCCGGGGATTTCTCCAACGTACAATTCTGCCTGTAATTTACACAAGGAAAAAAACAGGTAGATGAATTGTTGGCTTTTCTGCTGCAGCCAGAAAAAAAAAAATCTCTTTCTCTCCTACTAAGAAATTCTTTTATTTTTTTATATAATTGTGCTCCTGTTCAAGTTCCCGGCACAAAAAGCCTCGTTTTGTAAAAGTTGGATTTTTTATTTTTTTTGGCCCCTCCGCCCTCAACTGTTCTTTTTGTGACTTGCCCCATAGGTTGGACTGCATATAAAGCTAACATTTATTAAAGCGGTTGTATAGGTAATTTTTTTAACTTCTACATACAGGTAAGCCTATACTAAGGCTTATACTAAGGCTTACCTGTAGGTAAAAAAAATATCTCCTAAACCTTTACGCAATGCGCCGCTGACAGCAGCGGCGCATGCGCACAGGGGATTCTCGGGCTGAAGGCTCGGCAGACGCCGGACCTCGCCGGAACGAAGTGAGACATCGCGGCTCCAGCCACTCACAGTGCTGGAGCCGCGATACCCGGAAGACACGCCGAGGCAACATGTCATCTCCCTCTGCGTGGACCAGGTGAGTCAACGATGCCTCATTCTAAGGTAAGTATTTCATAATGAGCTAGTATGCGGTGCATACTAGCTCGTTATGCCTTTCCCTTGCAGGTCACTAGTAAAAAAAAAAAAAAAAAGTTGGTTACTTTACAACCGCTTTAAAACATTGCAATGCATTATTGTGGTCTAATGTCGCGTACACACGATCGATTTTCTCGACGGTGAAAACACAGTCGAGAAAATTGACGGGAAAAACGAGGAGCGGCTTGTTCCCCCTACACACGGCCGGTTTTCATGACATTTTTTCTCTTGGTCGAGGAAAACGACCGCGTGTGGGCTCCCCGGCAGTGTTTCCCCATGGGAAAACTGCCGCGGAAAAAAATGCTGTGAATCACGACGAGAAAAATTAGAGCATGTTCTAATTTTTCTCGTCGTGATTCTTGACGTTTTTCTCGTCGGGGGGGGAAAAATGCTGGAAAGCCCACACACGGTCGTTTTTCTCGTCAAAGAGAAAAAATGACATTTTTCCCAGACGAGAAAAATGGTCGTGTGTACGCGGCATAATGCCGCATACACACGACCGTTTTTCATGCCGTGAAAAATGCTATTTTTTCTTATTTGGTCATTAAAAACCGTCGTGTGTAGGCTCCAGAGCATTTTTAACGACGTGAAAAATGGCCTAAAAAAAAAAAATGGAGAACCTGCTCTATTTTTTCACGTCGTTTTTCACGTCGTTCTTTTTAACGTCGTGAAAAATGGTCGTGTGTGTACGCTTTCACGAGGGTAAAAAAAATGTGCATGCTCAGAATCAAGTATGAGATGGGTAAAACTAACATTCGTAATGGAGATAGCACATTGGTCACGCTGTAACGGACTGAAGAGCACGAGGCTGAAAAGCGCGAATCGTCTCTCACCAAACTTTTACTAACACGAGGATCAGCAAAAGCAGCCCAAAGGGTGGCGCCATCCGAATAGAACTTCCCCTTTTATAATGCCGTCGTACATGTTGTACGTCACCACGCTTTGCCCGAACATTTTTTTTTTTACGATAGTGTGTACGAAAGGCAGGCTTGAGAGGAAACACGAAAAATCACGTCGAGAAAAACGTCGTTTTTTTTAATGACATTAAAAAACGGTCGTGTGTACGCGGCATAATGCATTGCACACGACCGTTTTTAACGTCATTCAAAAAAAACAACGTTTTTCTCGACGTGATTCTTCTCAAGCCTGCCTTGCCTACACACTAATATGGAAAAAAAAACGCTCGAGCAAAGCGCGGTGACGTACGAAACGTACGACGGCACTATAAAGGGGAAGTTCCATTTGGATGGCGCCACCCTTTGGGCTGCTTTTGCTGATTCTCATGTTAGTGAAGTTTGGGGAGAGACGATTCCCCCCTTTTAGCCTCGTGCTCTTCAGTCCGTTACAGCGTGACGAATGTGCTATCTCCATTACGAACGCTAGTTTTACCAGAACGAGCGTTCCCGTCTCATCACTTGCTTCTGAGCATGCGCGGTTTTTTTTTCACGTCGTTAAAGCCTACACACTGCCGTTTTTCACGACGAGAAAAACGACGACGTGAAAAACTACGAGAAAAATTAGAGCATGTTCCAAAATTTTTAATGCCCATTTTTCACGTCGTGAAAAATACTTCTGGAGCCCACACACGATCGTTTTTAATGACCAAATAAAAAAATTGCATTTTTCTCGTCATCAAAAACAGTCGTGTGTACGCGGCATTAAGGTGGACCTGCACATTACTCAATTTTTAGAAAAGCTCCACCTTTTATCATTAAAAAGCCATAATTGAGCTCCCATTAGTGACTTTGCCTAGGCTGAAATGATGTCAACAGTCTGCTGCAGGCAGGAGGAAGCATTTCCTCAGTCTCCCCTCCCCATGTGATCAGACTGTACATTGTAACTTTGTAACGCATGGATTGGAAACTGGATACAAGGGCGAGTTCAGAGGGTGGTGATAAATAGGGGGAGTACTCGGAATGGTCGGGGGTGGGTAGTGGGGTCCCCCCAGGGTTCTGTGCTGGGACCAATCCTGTTTAATTTATTCATAGATCTGGAGGATGGGGGTAATAAGCAGCTCAATCTCTGTATTTGCAGACGATACTAAGCTAAGCAGGGCAATAACTTCTCCGCAGGATGTGGAAACCTTGCAAGAAGATCTGAACAAATTAATGGGGGGGGGGGGGGGCAACTACATGGCAAATGAGGTTTAATGTAGAAAAATGTAAAATAATGCATTTGGGTGGCAAAAATATGAATGCAATCTATAGACTGGGGGAGAACCTCTGGGGGAATATAGGATGGAAAAGGACCTGGGGGTCCTAGTAGATGATAGGCTCAGGTATGGGGGAGGGAGGAGCTCAGGTATGGTGGAGGGAGGAGCTCAGGTATGGGGGAGGGAGGAGCTCTGGGGGGATCTAGAATGGAAAAGGACCTGGGGGTCCTAGTAGATGATAGGCTCTGCAATGGCATGCAATGCTAACAAAGCAAACACAATATTTGCATTAAAAAGGGGAATAACTCCAGAGATAAAAGGATAATTCTCCCGCTCTACAAGACTCTGGTCCGGCCGTACCTGGAGTATGCCGTCCAGTTCTGGGCACCAGTCCTCAGGAAGGATGTACTGGAAATGGAGCGAGTACAAAGAAGGGCAACAAAGCTAATAAAGGGTCTGGAGGATATTAGTTATGAGGAAAGGTTGTGAGCTCTGAACTTATTCTCTCTGGAGAAGAGACGCTTGAGAGGGGAGATGATTTCAATGTACAAATACCGTACTGGTGACCCCACAATAGGGAGAAAACTTTTGTGCGGAAGGGAGTTTAATAAGACACGTGGCCACTCACTAAAATTAGAAGAAAAGAGGTTGAACCTTAAACTAGGTAGAGGGTTCTTTACTGTAAGAGTGGCAAGGATGTGGAATTCCCTTCCACAGGTGGTGGTCTCAGTGAGGGGCATTGATAGTTTAAAAAAACGATTAGATAAGCACCTGAATGACCACAACATACAGGGATATACAATGTAATACTGAAATATAATCACACACAGAGGTTGGACTTGATGGAGTTGGGTCTTTTTCCGACCTCGCCTACTATGTAACTATATATGTAAAAATGAAAGGGTGTAGTAGAGGCTGATCTGTGTCAGACACAGGGCTCGAGTCCTGCAGGAGCGCATGGAAAAGGCGTTCCTGTACTTTTTCCACAGCAGGAACGCCATTCCCATTAGAAGCCGCGTCCTGCTGGACTGGCCTCAAGTATGCGAGCTGTGGCAGGCAGTGTGGGTGTGTGGGAAGGGGAGGGCGTCCGTGCCAATCAGAATCAGTGTGATGTGTATTATAGAAGCCGGTCTCAGATGCGGGTCATTGTTACAGCGGCCGCTGTAGGAGGAGGATCGAGGGAGGAAAGGACAGGCACGCCAGGATATTCAAATCCAACATTCAGACACAGATGAAACTGCATTGCTGGGCACTGATAAGGCTGCATTGCTGGGCACTGATGAGGCTGCATTGCTGGGCACTGATGAGGCTGTATTGATGGGCACTGGTAAGGCTGCATTGATGGGCACTGGTAAGGCTGTATTGATGGGCACTGGTAAGGCTGTATTGATGGGCACTGCTAAGGCTGTATTGATGGGCACTGGTAAGGCTGCATTGATGGTCACTGGTAAGGCTCTATTGATGGGCACTGGTAAGGCTGCATTTGCTGGGCACTGGTAAGGCTGCATTGATGGGCACTGGTAAGGTTGCATTAATGGGCACTGGTAAGGCTGTATTGATAGACACTGGTAAGGCTGCATTAATGGGCACTGGTAAGGCTGCATTGATGGGCACTGGTAAGGCTGTATTGATGGGCACTGGTAAGGCTGCATTTGCTGGGCACTGGTAAGGCTGCATTTGCTGGGCACTGGTAAGGCTGTATTCATGGGCACTGGTAAGGCTGCATTGATGGGCACTGATCAGGCTGCATTGATGGGCACTGATCAGGCTGCATTGATGGGCACTGATCAGGCTGCATTGATGGGCACTGGTAAGGCTGTATTGATGGGCACTGGTACGGCTGTATTTATGGGCACTGGTAAGGCTGCATTGATGGGCACTGATCAGGCTGCATTGATGGGCACTGGTGAGGCTGCATTGATGGGCACTGGTGAGGCTGCATTGATGGGCACTGTAAGGCTGCATTGATGGGCACTGGTAAGGCTGCATTGATGGGCACTGGTAAGGCTGCATTGATGGGCACTGGTAAGGCTGCATTGATGGGCACTAGTAAGGCTGCATTGATGGGCACTAGTCAGGCTGTATTGATGGCCACTGGTAAGGCCGCATTGATGGGCACTGATCAGGCTGCATTGATGGGCACTGATCAGGCTGCATTGATGGGCACTGGTGAGGCTGCATTGATGGGCACTGGTGAGGCTGCATTGATGGGCACTGGTAAGGCTGCATTGATGGGCACTGGTAAGGCTGCATTGATGGGCACTGGTAAGGCTGCATTGATGGCCACTAGTCAGGCTGTATTTATGGCCACTGGTAAGGCTGTATTGATAGGCAATGGTAAGGCTGCATTAATGGGCACTGGTAAGGCTGCATTGATGGGCACTGGTAAGGCTGTATTGATGGGCACTGGTAAGGCTGCATTTGCTGGGCACTGGTAAGGCTGCATTTGCTGGGCACTGGTAAGGCTGTATTGATGGGCACTGGTAAGGCTGATTTGCTGGGCACTGGTAAGGCTGCATTTGCTGGGCACTGGTAAGGCTGTATTGATGGGCACTGGTAAGGCTGCATTGATGGGCACTGATCAGGCTGCATTGATGGGCACTGATCAGGCTGCATTGATGGGCACTGATCAGGCTGCATTGCTGGGCACTGGTAAGGCTGTATTGATGGGCACTGGTACGGCTGTATTGATGGGCACTGGTAAGGCTGCATTGATGGGCACTGATCAGGCTGCATTGATGGGCACTGGTGAGGCTGCATTGATGGGCACTGGTGAGGCTGCATTGATGGGCACTGGTAAGGCTGCATTGATGGGCACTGGTAAGGCTGCATTGATGGGCACTGGTAAGGCTGCATTGATGGGCACTGGTAAGGCTGCATTGATGGCCAGTAGTCAGGCTGTATTGATGGCCACTGGTAAGGCTGCATTGATGGGCACTGATCAGGCTGCATTGATGGGCACTGATAAGGCTGCATTGATGGGCACTGGTAAGGCTGCATTGATGGGCACTGGTAAGGCTGCATTGATGGGCACTGGTAAGGCTGCATTGATGGGCACTGGTAAGGCTGCATTGAAGGGCACTGGTAATGCTGCATTTGATGGGCACTGATCAGGCTGCATTGATGGGCTCTGAGGAGTTAGCGGCACGGGACCTGGGCCCCACTTTGCACAATCAATACAGGCAGCCCAGCCTGAGGAGAGGCCCCCCCCCCTGGAGCGGCACACTCAGTACTCCTGGCCTCACTCCTCTGCACAGATCAACATAAGTGTGCGGACCGGACACCTTGGGGCAGGAGGGGCCCCACATATCAGAGCCTGCATATAAACATAGTGCAGGAGGGGCCCCCAGACCTCAGAAAGACCCTGCATAGAGGTCATTGCAACAGGTGCTCTGTTGTAGAGTATAAGTGCAGCTACCAAGACCACTAACTGTCCACGGCTTGTGCATATAAAAAGTAAAAGATATATTGTATTTCTATATGAGTTATTCCTTGTAGGAATGTGACTGGTGACATTTCACGGGAGAGAGGGGAGACCACATAGAGAGGAAAGGTGTATTTTCTGCTTCTCATCATAAATCCTGACATCCTGTCTCTCCAAACTCCAATTTTTCTCCATTTCTTGACATGTGTGTAATATTAGGTAGCAGAAAACAAATTTACATTTCTGGGGGAAGAATGGCTGGGAGCAAATGATTTCCAATCCTGCGACGGAACGAGAGAGCCGAGCCACTGGGAGCGTCTCTGCGGATAATGACTAAATATTTGAAAAAGGTGATTACTTTGTGTGATGTCAGGGAGGATGTCAGGGAGGATGGAAGGGAGGATGGAAGGGAGGATGTCAGGGAGGATGGAAGGGAGGATGGAAGGGAGGGATGGAAGGGAGGATGGAAGGGAGGATGGAAGGGAGGATGGAAGGGAGGACGGAAGGGAGGACGGAAGGGAAGATGGAAGGGAGGATGGAAGGGAGGATGGAAGGGAAGATGGAAGGGAGGATGGAAGGGAGGATGTCAGGGAGGATGTCAGGGAGGATGGAAGGGAGGGATGGAAGGGAGGATGGAAGGGAGGATGGAAGGGAGGATGGAAGGGAAGATGGAAGGGAGGATGGAAGGGAGGATGTCAGGGAGGATGGAAGGGAGGATGGAAGGGAGGATGGAAGGGAGGATGTCAGGGAGGATGGAAGGGAGGATGGAAGGGAGGATGGAAGGGAGGATGGAAGGGAGGGATGGAAGGGAGGATGGAAGGGAGGATGGAAGGGAGGATGGAAGGGAGGATGTCAGGGAGGATGGAAGGGAGGATGGAAGGGAGGACGGAAGGGAAGATGGAAGGGAGGATGGAAGGGAGGATGGAAGGGAAGATGGAAGGGAGGATGGAAGGGAGGATGGAAGGGAAGAAGTGCCGGGGACTTGTGCAGGAATGGGAGATCTGAGCTACTTCTACTTCTCTGGATGTCTTAGTAGAGAGCCACGAAAATTGTCTTATTACCCATAATGCAATTAGCTTTGTCCCTGCTCTGCAATGCATGAGTTGTACTGCCAGGAAACATGATGAGTGGCATAGGCGTGTGCACAGGGTGTGCCAGGTGTGCCTGGGCACACCCTAATCACCTTGTGCAGTGCAGATTGCCCCTACTGCCCTGGCTCATTCCTGCCCCCCCCCTGCAGCAGCACCTCCGACTTCCGTCCTCTTCTCTCCCAAAGGCTGCTGCTGCTGGCACACACGGGGACGTTTTAAAAGGAGTGGGGGAAGGGACCGGTAAATATATAATTTACCAGCCCCTTTCCCTTGTGAATGAGCACAGTAAGTGATCGGTACCATGTGTTTGAGCTTTGAAGTGCACACCCTAATACAATAGGCTACGCACACCTATGAGGAGGGGTGATGGTGTGACTCCCATTACTAGGAACCAGTGCAGGGACAAAGTCCTTCAGCAACCAAGGAGAAAAGCCCAAAATCCTCCCCTTTGAAGAACCTCAGCAGTATAGATCGCAGATCTTGCCCTTTTGCTCCCCTCCCCTGCTGAAGCGCCCAATGTGGCTCCATCATCTGCTTACCCCTCAGCAGGGCCCTGTCAGGAACAGAGGTGAAGATGTTGATTGGATGTTTCCCGAGGCCTCTGGTTTGCCCCCTGGGTTCTTCTCTAACATAAAGCAGTTCAATGATGACCTGCTCACCGGTATGTAAACCCAACAATCGACTTCTCTTATCGGCTTCCTTCTTGCCTGCTATATATACCATTGAGGGCTTTGTTATATCTGTTTGATAGGTTCAGTAAACACATTTTGATCCTGTCAGAAATCTTGTAAGCTGATAACTTCACGGGGGCTCTGCCTGTGCACAAGGTGGGGTTATGGGGATGAGGAGAAGGAAGAAGATGTGGGGGGTTTGGGGGATTAGGAGGAGGGAGGAGATGAGGAAGGGTGATGGAGATAACGAGGTTGTGGAGATGTCGAGGAGGGAAGAGAATAGGAAGGGTTATGGAAATTATCAGAGGTTTTGGAGATAAGGAGGGTTTTTGGAGATGAGGGGGGGTGATGAGGAAGGGTATGAAGATTGGGGGCGTGTGGAGATGAGCAGTGGCTGGGGGGTTAGCATGGGTTTTGGAGATGAGTTATGGAAGCGTTTTGAAGATGAGGAAGAAAGAGGATGAGGAAGGGTTATGGAGATCAGGGGGAGGGGAGATGAGTAGGGGTTTTATATATATATATATATATATATATATATATATATATATATATATATATTGTGACAGCAGGAAGGTAAAGTCACCTGGTTGCATCCAGGGGGGTAGATATATTTCTCCCAGATTCAGGCTTTATGCCGACTTATACAACTAGGTGGAGAGTTGTATAAGGCTAGTGGGCTCATGGATGACTCATACCTCTAGGGAGAGTGTGGGGCGTCGTGCAGACAGAGATGAGGAGACCAGCTGAACCTTGTCAGCTCGTTTAGGCCTCTATAAGAACTCCCAGCTTCATTAGATGTTAGCTCATGCCTGGAACCAGACCTGTGTGGACTGTCTAGGGAGAGTGAACCCCTGTGCGGTGAGGCAAAGCCTGTGTGGCTATTTGTTTGGACTTTTACTAAACCAGGGACTTAGGGACTAGGACAGCACCAGGCTGATCCCAGTTGTTAGTTTAGGAAACCTGCATGTTTAGTCAGAGGTCAAACTGACCAGGATTTATTTTGTTTGTTTCTTTTTTGGCTTTGCTGTGTTTTTGTCACTGTACATAGAGAAATAAACCGCACCTTTTGATTTTGAAAACCACAACCTCCGTCTGCTGGCCCTGTTTTTGTGTGGGGAGCCCAACCAGGGGGTCACACACACCCGCTACCGAGTTAACCCCCTCACAGTTGGTGGAGAATGCGGGCAGTTTTTTTTAAGCCAGCATGGAGGAGATACTGAAACAGCTGGCTCTAGCAAATGCCAATCAACAGCAGACAAATGCAGGTTTTCAAAGGAGCCTTGCAGCCCAGCAGCAAGCTCATCAACAAGCCCAGCAGCAATCTGAGGCCCGCTTCATAGACCTGTTACAGAAGCAAGAGCAGAGACTACAACAAATGGAAGCAGTAATGCAGCAACGTCCGCAGACCAGTGAGGAAAGCCGTCCCACTAATACCGCGTCCTTTGGGGTGAGTCGTTTATTGACAAAAATGACTGGAGAGGATGATCCAGAGGTATTTTTGACCACATTTGAAAGGACTGCTGAAAGAGAAAAGTGGCCTGAGGAGCAGTGGGCTGGACTGGTGGCTCCTCTGTTAACTGGTGAATCGCAGAAGGCTTACTATGACCTAGAGCCTGACCAAGCAAAAGACTATGTGATGCTAAAAGCTGAAATATTGGCAAGGCTGGGTGTCACCCTGGCTGTCCGGGCTCAGCGTGTGCATAACTGGACTTTCCAGCTTGGAAAACCCCCCAGGTCTCAAATGTATGATCTCATTCACCTGAGCAGGAAGTGGCTACAGCCAGAGACTTTGTCCGCACCAGAGATTGTGGAACGTGTTGTAATGGATCGGTTTTTGAGAGCTCTTCCTACTGCCATCCAAAAGTGGGTAAGCCATGGAGACCCAGAGACGGCCGGTGGTCTTGTGGATCGTGTAGAGAAATACTTGGCTACAGAGAACCTGACGGCCTCTTCCAGAGACACTCGGACTTTCCACCCTAAGACCAGACCATCCCCAGGGGCGGATAAGAGGATTCCAAGGGGTGAGGGTGGAGAGAGTGAGAGGGTGGGAGCTCTACCCAAAGTTTGGCGAGAACAGCCTGGGAAGTCAGGGGCTCAAGAGGCAGCCAAAAGGATTGTTTGCTACCGCTGCCGGCAAGCGGGACATATTGCAGCAAATTGCCCGGTTGTGGAGGAACCCATGCAATGTGACTTTCTGACGGACAGACGTCAGTCGCTGTGTGCGACAGTCGCATGCACTGCCATTCGAGGAACTGAGAAACATTTATGCAAAATGTGTATTAATGGTAGAAATGTTGTGGTATTACTGGATTCAGGTAGCCTTGTGACCCTGATAAAGGCTGAATTAGTTAAAACAGAGGTCTCTGGGAATAGCAAGGTAGCTGTTATTTGTGTGCATGGGGACACCCGAGAGTATCCAGTGACTACAGTGTGTTTCGAGACCCCCAAAGGTACCCTCTCTCATCCAGTGGGCTTAGTATCTCAGTTACCGCATGACGCCATTGTGGGAAGGGATTTTCCGAAGTTCTGGGAACTGTGGGATGATCCTGAGCCCCCCACTGGTGCCCCTATGTACCAGGAATGTGATAGCCAGAACTCCTCTGAGAGTGGTGAGGACTCTCCAGAATTTCCCTTGTCAGTATTTGCAGGGGAGACTCAAGAAACTGGAGAGGAGCCCACCTCCTCAGACGAAAACCTACCGTCTGTGGAGTTTTCTGATCTGGAGGTTCACAGGGAAAATTTTGCCACAGAACAGTTAAAAGACCCCGCCCTAATAAAGGCACGGGAAAACGTAGTGGAAATAGATGGCGAGTTAGTGAACCCAGATAATACCTGCACTTACCCATACTTCAGCGTAGAGAAGGACCTACTGTATCGGGTGGCAAAAAGGGCAGAAGAAACCGTTGAGCAGCTGGTGGTGCCCAAACCTTACAGGAAGTTGGTGTTGGAGTTGGCCCATGGGCACATTCTTGGAGGTCATCTGGGGACAGAGAAAACCCGAGAGAGGGTATTACAGAGATTCTATTGGCCTGGGGTGATGAAGGACATAGAAAATTATTGTTCCTCCTGCCCTGTGTGTCAGAGGTCGGCCCCGATGCCACATTTCCGTAGCCCGCTGGTCCCTCTACCCATCATTGAGGTCCCGTTTGAGAGAATCGCAATGGATTTGGTAGGTCCTATAATCAAGTCCGCTAGGGGGCACCAGTACATATTGGTTATAATGGACTATGCCACCCGTTATCCAGAAGCGATCCCTCTCAGAAATACCTCGGCCAAAACCATAGCCAAAGAGCTATCTCTTGTTTTTAGCCGGGTGGGTATTTGTAAAGAACTGCTTACGGACCAAGGTACACCCTTTATGTCCCGGGTTATGAAAGAGCTGTGTAAATTGCTCAAAGTGACGCAATTGCGTACATCTGTGTATCACCCCCAAACCGATGGGCTGGTTGAAAGATTCAACAAAACCCTAAAACAAATGTTGAAGAAAGTGGTGGATAGAGATGGAAAGGATTGGGACTGTCTACTTCCTTATTTGATGTTTGCTATTAGGGAGGTGCCCCAATCCTCTACGGGATTCTCCCCCTTTGAGTTACTGTATGGGAGACACCCAAGAGGGCTGTTGGATATTGCCAAGGAAACTTGGGAAAGTGAGAGTTCTCCCCACAGGAGTGTGATTGAGCATGTCGCCCTGATGCAAGATCGAATTGCACAGGTAATGCCCATCGTGAAGGAACATTTGGCCCAAGCGCAGTTGGCACAGCAGAGAGTGTACAACCGTGGAGCAAAGACCCGTACCTTTTCCCCGGGGGATAGGATATTGGTACTTGTCCCTACGGTTGAAAGTAAATTCCTTGCCAAATGGCAAGGCCCCTACGAGATAATGGAAAAAGTGAGCGAAGTGAATTACAAGGTCAGACAACCAGGAAGGCGAAAGCCCGAACAGATATATCACGTTAATCTGTTGAAAGCCTGGAGGGATAGAGAGTCCCTAGTCGCAGAAACTTGGTCACCAGCTCAAACTGGTTGCGTGATTCCGGAGGTTGGAATAGCAGCCACCTTGTCACAACCCCAACAACAGGAGGTTAAGGAGTTTGTGCTTCGCAACAAGGAGGTGTTCTCTGAGCTGCCGGGACAAACATCTGGGGTAGAGCATGATATTATTACCCCGCCCGGTGAAAGGGTGAAGTTAAAACCCTATCGGATCCCAGAGGCCCGACGGGAGGCAATACGGGAGGAAGTACAGAAAATGCTGAACTTAGGGGTGATAGAGGAGTCCCAAAGTGATTGGTCTAGTCCCATTGTGTTGGTGCCTAAACCGGATGGGAGCTGGCGATTTTGTAACGATTTTCGTCAGTTGAACAAAGTTACAAAATTTGACACCTACCCCATGCCACGTATAGATGAGTTGATCGACCGGCTGGGAACAGCCCGATACATGACGACTCTTGACCTCACAAAAGGGTATTGGCAAATTCCCCTGGCCAAGTCGGCCAAAGAGAAAACCGCATTTGTAACCCCAGACGGGGCGTTCCAATATAAGAGAATGCCGTTCGGGTTACAGAATGCGCCGGCCACATTCCAGCGGAAAATGGACCAGATACTGAGGCCCCATCGGAAGTATGCTGCGGCTTACCTGGATGACGTAATTGTCCATAGCACAGATTGGGCCTCACATCTGCCAAAAGTGCAAGCAGTCCTAGACTCTATCCGGGAAGCGGGGTTTACGGCTAACCCCAAGAAGTGTACCATTGGGCAGGAGGAGGCCAAATATCTTGGGTACACCATTGGCAGGGGAGTAATAAAACCCCAACTCAACAAAGTCGAGGCCATCCAGAGTTGGCCACGTCCCAACAGCAAGAAGCAGGTACGAGCCTTTCTGGGAATCGCGGGTTATTATCGGCGCTTCATTCCCCACTTTGCTTCTAAGGCTGTGCCCCTAACCAACCTGACGAAAGGGAAAGGGTCGGTCATGATTAAATGGACCCCCGAGGCTGAGGCAGCATTCCAATTCTTGAAACAAGCCTTATGTAGCCAGCCAGTGTTGTACTCACCCGACTTCTCTAAAGACTTTGTCGTACAAAGTGATGCGTCAGATGTGGGGTTAGGAGCAGTATTGTCCCAGGTCTGGAACGGGGAAGAGCACCCAGTCATTTACCTCAGCAGGAAGTTGAAGTCCCATGAGGTAAATTACGCCACGGTTGAAAAGGAGTGTTTAGCGGTGAAGTGGGCTCTAGATTCCCTTCGGTACTATCTGCTAGGTAGGCACTTTGACATGGTTACGGATCACGCTCCGTTAAAGTGGATGGCTCAAAACAAGGAGACAAATAGAAGAGTGAATAGGTGGTTCCTGGCCCTACAGGAATTCAACTTCACAGTAAAGCATCGCCCTGGCGTTCAAATGGGGAATGTGGATGCTTTGTCTCGAGTACATGAATGCCTGATTGCTGGTGTTCCAACCCCAAGGTTAAAACAAGAGGGGGGGGGTATGTGACAGCAGGAAGGTAAAGTCACCTGGTTGCATCCAGGGGGGTAGATATATTTCTCCCAGATTCAGGCTTTATGCCGACTTATACAACTAGGTGGAGAGTTGTATAAGGCTAGTGGGCTCATGGATGACTCATACCTCTAGGGAGAGTGTGGGGCGTCGTGCAGACAGAGATGAGGAGACCAGCTGAACCTTGTCAGCTCGTTTAGGCCTCTATAAGAACTCCCAGCTTCATTAGATGTTAGCTCATGCCTGGACCCAGACCTGTGTGGACTGTCTAGGGAGAGTGAACCCCTGTGCGGTGAGGCAAAGCCTGTGTGGCTATTTGTTTGGACTTTTACTAAACCAGGGACTTAGGGACTAGGACAGCACCAGGCTGATCCCAGTTGTTAGTTTAGGAAACCTGCATGTTTAGTCAGAGGTCAAACTGACCAGGATTTATTTTGTTTGTTTCTTTTTTGGCTTTGCTGTGTTTTTGTCACTGTACATAGAGAAATAAACCGCACCTTTTGATTTTGAAAACCACAACCTCCGTCTGCTGGCCCTGTTTTTGTGTGGGGAGCCCAACCAGGGGGTCACACACACCCGCTACCGAGTTAACCCCCTCACAATATATATATATACACATATATATGTAGCGATACCCCCCTCTCTGAGATGGGCTCCTGGTTTTGTTTTTGAGTCTGTACTCTGGCTATCAACCCCAGGAATCTGGCTCGAACCCTTCCTTGGCACAACTGGTCTGCACAGAGATTGTGGAACCCACTGGTGACTGCATACCTCCCAACTTTGTAAAGTCCCTTCGCGGGACATTCTGATGTTCCCCTCTCCCCTGCCAACCAGAGTTGTTGAGGGGGGGGTGGGGTCGCGGGACATTGGCAAAAAAAAACGGGAATTGCCACAGAAGTTGTTGAGCGGGGGGGGGGTTGCCGCCGGAACATTTAAAAAAAAAAAAAAGAAAAGGACTTGCAAAAAAATAAAAAAATAAAATAATAATAATTTAAGCGGGGGGTCGCGGCGGGGGGCCGCCGATCGAGGGGGGGCATACTAATGCGCCGATCGCGCGCGGGGGGGTGCCAGTTGGGAGGTATGTGACTGGGAAACACAATAATGCTACACAGCAATAAAATGGTATATTTTGTTATTACCTGGTATTAGTCACTTGTCCCGCAGGATAATAGATAACTCCACACAGTATTCTGCTTAACCAAGAATCAAAGTTTACTCAAGTAAAAGATAGCAAAGTTAAACAGCAGTACAGTTGACTCTTACAGGGCCCTGCAGAGTCATAAGTATAGCAAACAATAATAAAACACAGTTTGAATGCACACTATCAATATGTGTAAAACCTATGCTCGCGAGCTCCCCCTAATGGGCAATGTTGTACACGTGTCCCATTACTATCTGTTCTAGTCAGGCCTGACTAAGTTCAGTGTAAAGTTCCTTCAGTATTAGGAGTCTTCGCTAGCAATCACTGGTGCACATAAACATTTAGTAATCCACAAGGTTATATAAAAGTGGAAACTGAATATCTTCAATGTTTGTGAAGATATAAAACTCACTGACGGTGCAAACGCCAATCTTTAAAACACGCGGCCACACGAGACGCTGAGGTGTACCTCTACCGCGGCCGTGGGAGGCTTTCACGTAGCCCACCTTCCGCTTGGGAGGTGGAAGGGAATTCTCGGTAACAACAGAGATGGCATCCGCCGGCTTCTCCGTCTCCGGATCTTCCTCTTTAGTCACAGTGGTGCGCGTGGGGGGTGGCTGTGGAAGCGCTGGTTTCCTCCTCTAGAGTGGAGGCGCCTGTTAGGCAATTCACCCGGTAGGCCCGGGCTTTTTCCGTGGGCTGATCCACCTCGAAGAGGAACTCTCCACATTTAGCACATCTCCCGAAAGGCCGAAGATGTACCACCAGTCCCTGGCACGCGGGGCAGACCATCCCCAAGGCCTCCGCATCTCCGCATGTGTACAGTGCAAATCGGCCCCGAGGCTTCAACTGAATCGACGTATCCGTTAAAGGGGCAGCTAGTGAGGCAACGTCCATGGTGGAAGTAGAGACCAAACTCCATGGGACAACAGACATATTGCTCACTCGCTTAGTCCAGCACACACTGTCCACTTGGCGTCAAAGTCACCACGTGCAACTTACGATATGTTGGGGCTCCTCCCCCTTTTCTTCTTGTTACACGCTGCTCACAGGCTTTTCTTGTTGAGACACGCCCACGAACTACGCAGCCAGAAATACAGTTTAGGCCTGTACCTCCATTACACTGATCAGTGGGGCAGTTCAAAATTCACCAAAATGGCCGACCTCCACAGAACCACACGGGAAAACAAAGTCCAACTTCTGGGGGGGTATAGCTGTAGAACCCCGGACCCGAGCCCAAGCCCCCACGTGTAGCACACTGACCCTTTTTCCCTACCTTTGGCTCACTTGTAGGAAAAGGGCACACCGTACTATATGCCCGTACCCTCCTATGTGAAGAGGTCGAGCAGTGTCATTTTTACGGGTCCTACAGCGAGGTTCCTCCATCAGTTGGTTCTCATCTCCTAGGATATTGGGGACAAGTCTCTGTATTCCCCCCAGTAATTCCAATGTCCACACCATTCTAAACTCCAACGTTGAGTTTATTTTTCTTCAATAGTCAGCAGATAGGAAAGGGTGGATAGGAGACAGGACAGCAAGGTTTTGGGAGATAGGTCCAGGCACAAGCAAATATCACAATCACCACTCTGTTCCTAAGTGGGTTCAGCTCACCCGGATAGTCTCCAGTAAGAGTGGATCCTAGCAGCCGGAGTGATGCTTGAATGCTTAATTAGGTTCCTTCTTAGATGCGATTGGGTGATCCCCTGCCACAGAATCTAACATGTCCCAAACCTCTCGACTGTTGCGTTACTAGGCCCTTGATGGATAGATGAATCCCTCCAGAAAGTTACCGGGCCCCTTCCTTCACCGTGAACTCTCACCGGTCCTTCGGAAAGGTCCTCCCCCGGCCTCCTCTTCTTAGAGCGGGTCCCCTCGCAAGGAGCACCCTGGGATTCCTCTTCCCCGAAGTGGGCTCCAGCTAAAGGTGCTGGGCCCAGGGCTGAAGTTGCAGTCCCAGGGCTAAAGGTGCCTGGGACTGAGGCGCACGTGGCCCCATGGCCTGGAGGGCCACGCACTTGAACTTGGACTCCCGAAAAAGAACCCCGAACCTCCACTAGCAGCCCGCCACAGGCGGCGTCTGCCCCTTATGTATCCTCTCCCAGAATGCCCAGCAGGCCAACCACACCCACTGTACCACTGCCAAGAGAGGACACCCAAGGCACAGCACTAATACTGGTGGTTCAACCCTAACCTGTTATGACAGTGCCACCTACAGGCCACAGGGAACTGCACACCAGTATACCACCTGCAGAATAAAATAGCACAGCCTATAAAACGAGAACGGTCTGAGCCCAACTACTGCTCAGACCAGCCCCTAAATTTGGGTATGGGACCCCCTAGATTTGGGACACCCGCTACAGAAGGAAGTAGGGGGTCGCTATATTTCTGGCACTTCAGCAGGTTTTTTCTGTACTTTGCAGTGTGAATAAAGAGATAACAAATGGGGTAATGTTCATGAATTCCAGAGAAGTACTCATGTTTTTTGTTTTGTTTTGCCTTGACATACGCTTTAAGCTTCCATTGCTGAATCTCCACTCTACAGAAGAGTAATTGGGGATATCAGATCTTTTTTCTTTCATCTGTGATAACGTCAGTCACTAGTGATGTACATGAAGAATTTAAATAACTTTCCAAAAGAAGCTAAAAAAAGGAAGGGGGGGGGAGGAGAGAGAGAGAGAGAGTCTCCGTGCTTCATATCAGACACCTATGAAGTTCTGCTAAGTGATGCCGCCCGTTTCCAGTCCCTGGGACAAGTGCTCACCTATGGAGACCTCAACACTAGAACAGGAAAGGAAAAGACTATGAAACCTCTGCTGGTCCATCTTGGACCAATGTAACTTCTGCATATACCATATGTCAGGGCTGGGCTCTCAGCCCTCACTTCTCTGTGCTCAGGTGGCTCAGCTGTCAGTTGATTGTCAGTACTCATCGTTCCACAGTGGCTCACCTGGTGATCATTTCCTGCTCATCAGTCCAGCCTACAGCTAGATCCTTCTGGCTATTTAAACTGCCTGGTTCATTTCTTCTGTGCCTTCGCCTTGGTCAAACACACCTGGAAACTCTCTGCTGTGTTCCTGTTGAAGACTTGCCTGGCTGACGTATCTTCTGATTCCTGATCTTGTCTGCTGCCTCCAACTACGCTGATCTCTGGCTTCCCGATTTTCTGGCTTATTCTGACTACCCGCTCTGGCTACCTTACCCTGGCTATGTTTTGACTACATTTACTATTTGTACCATATTTACAATTATTATTATTATTTTTATTATTATTATTATACAGGATTTATATAGCGCCAACAGTTTATGCAGCGCTTTACAATATAAAAGGGAGACAATACAGTTACAATACAATAAAATACAAGAGGATTAAGGGGGCCTCGCTCAGAAGAGCTTATGATCTAATAGGGTGGGGCAGGTGGTACAAAAGGTTGTAACTGTGGGGAATGAGCTGATGGAAGTGGTAAAAGATTAGTTATATTATATATAATTATATTAAAAGGTGTGATTTTTACTGCATTTTCTTTCTCCGTCTGATTCATGGTTCCTGACACCATACCTGTGGGATTCCTGTGGAAGGTAGAAATCACTGTTCCAGGCACTGCTACTACACCGCTGCTACAGTGATCTCCACTAGCTGCCATCTTTCCTTGCCAAGAAGCTCCTCTGCTGCATTGTGATCACAGGACGTCACCTGCTTGGCACTCTTGCTATTTAGAGAACAATTTGCACTTTCTCAATGAATGCAAAGCATTCTCTAATTGGACGAGGTGGATACAATGATGTCACCACCCCACCTCTCCACCTTGTCCAATCAGAGAATGCTTTGCATCCATTGAGAAAGTGCAAAGTGTTCTCTAAATGGCACATGTGCTAAGCGGGTGACTTGCTGTGTTCCCTGGTGAGTCCGCCACCTCCTGTGTCCAGTAAGCAGCAGGGCAGCTGCTTGGCATGGGACCCAGTGGGGATCATTATGGTAGTGGTGCCTACTGCGGGGATTTCCAGCTTCTAGAGGGATCCCACAGGTATGGTATATACTACTACTACTAATAATCAGTGTTGCCAACCGTACGTAGATTTATGTACAGCCCGCGATTTAACCCCTTTTTCGGGCTGTACGTAAAAGTCAGTTTATGGGCACCGGCGCCCATAAAAAAGATGGCCGCGAGCCGGCCATACAACTGCGCATGCGCCGTTCCGAATGCGCCGGCGGAGCGCATTCCGAACTCGGCCGGGCGGCGGCGGCGCACACGCAGTAATGTGATGGCGCCGCTGGCGCCATTTTTGAAAAGGCCACAGTGGCTGGCGGCACTGGCGGGACACCGTCGGTGGAGGACTCGGAGCGGAGCACTGACAGGGCCCAGCCAGGGATGAGGAGGACGGACTCAAGGTCAGTGAAACAGGGGGGATACAAGGTAACAGCGTCATCAGTGTGCTGTATCCTCCTCTGGTTCCTGTGTCCCTTTCACCTCTTCACAGGTCAGGGCAGCACAGTGCTGCCCTGACCTGTGGAGTGGTGAAAGGGGCACAGGAGGAGGACACAGCACACTGATGATGTGCAGAAGTAATATGGTGGTGGACAGAGGAGGAGGCTACTGTGAGGGTGTGAGGAGGGCACCATCATGTTCACAGCCTGTCTCCACCGGCACCTCCTATAGTATGTCTGCAGCCTCTGTCCCCCTCCTGTAGTATGTCCGCAGCCTCTGTCCCCCTCCTGTAGTGTGTCCGCAGCCTCTGTCCCCCTCCTGTAGTGTGTCCGCAGCCTCTGTCCCCCTCCTGTAGTGTGTCCACAGCCTCTGTCCCCCTCCTGTAGTGTGTCCGCAGCCTCTGTCCCCCTCCTGTAGTGTGTCCGCAGCCTCTGTCCCCCTCCTGTAGTGTGTCCGCAGCCTCTGTCCCCCTCCTGTAGTGTGTCCGCGGCCTCTGTCCCCCTCCTGTAGTGTGTCCGCAGCCTCTGTCCCCCTCCTGTAGTGTGTCCGCAGCCTCTGTCCCCCTCCTGTAGTATGTCCGCAGCCTCTGTCCCCCTCCTGTAGTGTGTCCGCAGCCTCTGTCCCCCTCCTGTAGTGTGTCCGCAGCCTCTGTCCCCCTCCTGTAGTGTGTCTGCAGTCTCTGTCCCCCTCCTGTAGTGTGTCTGCAGTCTCTGTCCCCCTCCTGTAGTGTGTCCGCAGTCTCTGTCCCCCTCCTGTAGTGTGTCCGCAGCCTCTGTCCCCCTCCTGTAGTGTGTCCGCAGCCTCTGTCCCCCTCCTGTAGTGTGTCTGCAGTCTCTGTCCCCCCCCTGTAGTGTGTCTGCAGTCTCTGTCCCCCTCCTGTATCGTGTGTCCGCAGCCTCTGACCATCTCTTGTCATGTCTACAGTCTCTGAGGGGATCCTAGAAAGGAGTCAAGAGTGGGAGTGCCGCCGGGATGGGGGTTACGGCCCAGGAAGAAACAGACGTGTGGACTGGGAAGAGGAGATCAGAGCCACCAAGCTGGAGCCGTCTGACTGAGCCCCACACTGTGCACCCGAGAGGAGGTAAGTGACAGCGCCGTTAGGCCATTCTGAGGGGGGGGGTCACTGATGTAAGGAGGTGAATGAATACAATAATGTAAGGGGGCACTGAAATAAAGGTTTCCCCCTTATATTAGTACCCCCCCTTACCTTAGTGTATTCACTCTGTGGAAGGTGGTCTCTATTCACCAGAGCCCCCCTCCGCATCAGAGTTCCCCCTTACATCATGATCTGCAGCGTTCCCCTTTACATAGGAGTTCCCTTGCACTGTAAGGGGGAATCCTGCAGACTCTGATGTAAGTGGGAACTCTGTGCTGGCTGGGTTATAGTAACCAGACCTTCATGTGAATTGAGAAATATGTTTTTTTACTTTTGTTTAACTTAAACACATTGATATTAGCATTAGCTGTGTGTTTATAGTTCAAATATTGATATTTGCACTGTTTAGTACTAAAAACCGTAATTTTAGGTACTTTTTTGCAGCATCGGTAAAAAATGCGGCTCTGCCAGTAATCTTCATTATTTTTGCCAGTAAGAAATTGGTGCCGTACAGAAATTTTGGCATCCTTGCCAGTAAATTTCACTTCAGGGGGTTGGCAACACTGCTAATAATAATAATAATAATAATAATAATAAATAATAATATTATTTACATTTCATATTTATTTTTCTTCTTTTTTCTTTTTACTTTATTTTTATAATTACTATTATTATTTTTTCTAATTCTAATTCCATCTATTCATTTTCACTGTAATATTGTTCATCCTTTTTTCCCCTTAATATCTTAAGTTGGTATTTATGCGTCTTAGTATCTATATGGATGTTAAGTTGTCTCTAACATCTGCTCCTCTGGGCCAGCCATCATCCAGAGACATCCTTTTCCATTCTCGCCCCTCCACACCTTTGTTGTGGTTGCTGTTGCCGAGGGGGCGTTTTCAGTGATGTCACTGACCCGCCCCTTTATGTCGGCTCCATATAACCACACCAAAGATGGCCGG
Source organism: Rana muscosa (assembly GCA_029206835.1). Classification (NCBI taxonomy): domain Eukaryota; kingdom Metazoa; phylum Chordata; class Amphibia; order Anura; family Ranidae; genus Rana; species Rana muscosa. The sequence continues at coordinate 207,041,820 of CM055119.1, read as the reverse complement.
GGACACTGCCTGATGAAGGAGCACACATGCGCCGAACGCGTGCGTCCTCATCACCAACCGCCTACCAGCAACCACCTGACACAGTGACGTCTGGCTGACGATCCTTTCCCTGCGTCCTCCACATCAAGCCTGGGACACCGGAAACCACCGGCGCCGCCGAGCTCGACAGGACCGCGCTGCAGCAAGTCGCCCTGGACTACCTTATATGATGTGCCCACATAAAACCACCTTCTAGTGAGTGCAACCATTTGCGATTAAAGTTTTATGTTAATGTAGCACACAGACCTTTTTTTCCTGCCTACCTTCACTTGCAGGGTAAGGCACACCGTGCCACATGCCCGTATCCTCCTGGTATAAGAGGGTGAGCGGTGTTCATACTATTGTTGGGTCCTGCAGCGAGTTACCTCCCTCCATTGGTTCTCGTCCCTAGAGTATAAGGAAAAGTCTATTATTTCTCCCAAAAGAAGGCCAATGTCCAGACGGTGTTTAATCTCCAACAGATGAGTTTATTTTCCTTGCTTGAAACAGATTGGGAAAAAGGTTGAAACAGAGATAGAGTTGGGTCGGGAACATAGGCGTGCGCACAGGGTGTGCCAGGTGTGCCTGGGCACACCCTAATCACCACATGTACATTAGCATTATCGCTCTGTGTGCCAGCAGGAAGATGAAAAAGATCTATATCCTACCAGCTCTGCCATAAGAGACGTGCTTACGCAATTCTCTTTCACTGTGCCAGCAGGGAGATTGATCTCATATATACTGTATGTAGGCAGACGTGTGCTTGAGCTTTAGGGTGCACACCTATGGTAGGGAGGTAGGTTCAGGCACGCGGCACCCAGTCACCCTATTCTCCACTCAAGCCTGAGTGGGTATTGCTCACCCGGATAGATCCCTCTCACAGTTCTAGCAGCCGGAGTGAAGCATGAACAATTATTTCAGATTTAGTCCCCTTCAAAGACAAGTTCAGGAGATCCTCCACCACAGAATCCTTTAGTTCCTGAATCTAGAACTCTCTAGCGCCCGCAACCTTTAGAGACCATAGGTGCCAATGAGGCACATCACAGGAGCTATTGTGCAACTCACGGAATCCTTCCCTCTGATAGGCAACCAGGCCTCTCCTGAGACAGTGACTTCCTTCACCGATCCTCCGGACAGGTCCACCCCTGGTTTCCTCTCTTTCAGAGTGGGCCACCCTCCCCCGGGCACCCTGGGACTCCGATGGTCCGGCCGCAGACCCAGTTGAAGGCACTGGGCCCACCTGGAACACTATATCCTCAGGCTGAAGGTGCCCGAGACTCCTCTACCAATTCACGCACCCCTGGCCAGCAGGGCCAAAGGGCGCGACTTTCGCCACCAGGGGTCCCCCTTTGGAATCCCCCCAGCCAATTTGTCCTCCTAATGGCATCTGCCCCTTATGTACCCTCTCCCGGCATGCCCACTGTAGGCTGCCGAGAGAGGACACCCAATCACGCTATAATGCCACCTGTGGTTCAACCCAAGACCTGGGCAACAGCGCCAACCGCAGGTCAAGGGGAACTATACACCCAGGCAACACCACAGCAGAGCAGAGTCCAATCTAGAGAGTCAGAAAACCTGAGCCAAACTATTGCTCAGGCTGCCCTTAAATTTAAGGCACAGCGACCTCAATTTTGGGGGTGCGCTACAGGTATATACAGTACATGGTTACATTGGTCCCAGCTGGTACAATGTAACAATGTAAAAATTGCCATACCTGGTATTCCATTTTAAAAAGAAAAATCAAAAACGTAATCTTTAACAAACTGCAACCAATGAAAGATGCCTGGCAGGAAAACTTCTTCTGGAAAAAATGGTTTAGGACCCAAGAAACATAACCTCCATATCTGAAATGGCAACATCTGGCTCAACTATTTCAAGGACCTCCACAAAGATATTCCAGACGAGGAGCTAACCGTGGAACAAAAACACATCATTACAAGACGAGACCCACCATATAACAATTGCACTGAGAAAATTCAACACCTGCGAATGAAAGAACTCGGCGGCATGAATATGGAATCCTGCTGGAGATGATTAAATACAGTTCATCTTGGACTGAGTGTTGGTTGCTACCCTCAAATATGGAACCAAGGCCCTTATAAATCCCATCCATAAAAGTGATGACCAGTATGATTCAGAGGAAAACTGTTCAACAGTATTCTAAATCAAGAATCCTCACCTTCATAGCGCAGTCTTATATCCACAGCAGAAGTCAGGCGGGGTTCATGCCAAACCATCGCACCACAGACCACATCCACACCCTGCACAGCCTCATCGAGAACCAAGTCCACATTACAAAGCATGGAAGGATATTTGACTGTTTTGTGGACTTCACAAAAGCCTTCGATTCAGTATGACATCCACCCAGGCCTCTTCCTCAAACTGCTGGAGAGTGGAATAGGAAGGAATACATATGATGCCACCAGGGCTGGTGCAAGGATTTTTGACACCCTAGGCGAAACCTCATTTTGCTGCATCCCCCTTTGGCTCCACCCCCTTTGCCCTGCCCATGTATACCCCACCTTTTTAATGAAGCACCCATCAAATGCAGCCCACCAGCACCCATCAAATGCAGCCTCACTAGTGCCCATCAATCAGCCTACCAGCGCCCATCAATGCAGCCTCACCAGCGCCCATCAAATGCGGCCTCACCAGCGCCCATCAAATGCGGCCCCACCATCGCTCATCAAATGCGGCCTCACCAGCGCCCATCAAATGCGGCCTCACCAGCGCCCATCAATGCAGCCTCACCAGCGCCCATCAAATGCGGCCTCACCAGCGCCCATCAAATGCGGCCTCACCAGCGCTCATCAAATGCGGCCTCACCAACGCCCATCAAATGCGGCCTCACTAACGCTCATCAAATGCAGCCTACCAGCGCCCATCAATGCAGCCTCACCACCAGCGCCCATCAATGCAGCCTCACCAGCACCCATCAATGCAGCCTCACCAGCGCCCATCAAATGCGGCCTCACCAGTGCTCATCAAATGCGGCCTCACCAACGCCCATCAAATGCGGCCTCACCAGCGCCCATTAAATGCAGCCTCACCAGCGCCCATCAATGAATGTTTGCTTGCTTCCATTCCATTCATTCAGGAGTTGGGACACAGACACAGTCCTCTGCCGCCAGTGCGCCTCTGACACTATGTATGAACAGAGCGGTGGCTGCTCGCTGATGCTGAGACTTAGTTGCTTGTTACAGAGAGAAGAAAGTAGTAACACCAGTGGCCAGGCGCCCCTAGGCAGCAGTGCGCCCTAGGCGGCTGCCTAGTTTGCCTAGTGGTAGCACCGGCCCTGGATGCCACCAAAAGCTCATATACTGAGAATGATTGCAGCATTAAGGTGAACGGGAAAAGAACAGATCACTTCCGGCAGGGCTGCCGTCTATGTCCAACTCTCTTTGGCATTTACATCAGTGAACTGGCTGCATTTTTAGAATTCTCCTCAGCACATGGACTGACTACATATGACACCAAGGTGAAGCTCCTTCTACATGCGGATTACCTACTACTTTTGACACCAACAGAGAGAGGCCCTTAAGAAAGAGAGAGAAAGAGAGAGAGAGAGCGAGAGAGAGAGAAAGCCCACCAAAGACAGCCCGGAAGTAGGGTTGCCACCTGTCCGTGATTCACCTGGACAGTCCAGGTTTTGATGTGTCCGGTTTTCAGTCAGCCTGACACATTATGCAGACCAGATTGTGGCTCCCTAAGATAGATGGAAAAGGATTAGGAGTTCTCCTCCCTTCAGCAGTAGAGAGGCTGCACCTGGACTAATAACTCATCTCAGTCTCAGCACGGCATTGCTGAGGAATGAAGACAGGCGTTCCTTCTTCCTCTCTCCCCTTGTCATGTGGCTTTTCACATGACTGGAGAGAGATAGGAGGAGTTGCCTTCTTTGTAGAGTTTGTGATCTGTTAATACAGGGGGAAGGGGGGCTCCTGATGTAGGGGGACACTCTATTGGGGACACCTGATGTAAGGGGGCACGCTACTGGGGACACCTCATGTAAAGGGGCTCTCTACTGGGGACACCTCATGTAAAGGGGCTCTCTACTGGGGACACCTCATGTAAAGGGGCTCTCTACTGGGGACACCTCATGTAAAGTGGCTCTCTACTGGGGACACCTCATGTAAAGGGGCTCTCTACTGGGGACATCTCATGTAAAGGGGCTCTCTATTGGGGACACCTGATGTAAGGGGGCACTCTACTGGGGACACCTCATGTAAAGGGGCTCTCTACTGGGGACACCTCATGTAAAGGGGCTCTCTACTGGGGACACCTCATGTAAAGGGGCTCTCTACTGGGGACACCTCATGTAAAGGGGCTCTCTACTGTGGACACCTCATGTAAAGGGGCTCTCTACTGGGGACATCTCATGTAAAGGGGCTCTCTATTGGGGACACCTGATGTAAGGGGGCACTCTACTGGGGACACCTCATGTAAAGGGGCTCTCTACTGGGGACATCTCATGTAAAGGGGCTCTCTACTGGGGACACCTCATGTAAAGGGGCTCTCTACTGGGGACACCTCATGTAAAGGGGCTCTCTACTGGGGACACCTCATGTAAAGGGGCTCTCTACTGGGGACATGTCATGTAAAGGGGCTCTCTACTGGGGACACCTCATGTAAAGGGGCTCTCTACTGGGGACACCTCATGTAAAGGTGCTCTCTACTGGGGACACCTCATGTAAAGGGGCTCTCTACTGGGGACACCTCATGTAAAGGGGCTCTCTACTGGGGACACCTCATGTAAAGGGGCTCTCTACTGGGGACACCTCATGTAAAGGGGCTCTCTACTGGGGACACCTCATGTAAAGGGGCTCTCTACTGGGGACACCAGTTGTAAATTGGCCTTCTGATGGGGACACCTGATGTAGGGGGCACGCTAATGGAGACACCTGATGTAAGGAGGCACTCTACTTGGGACACCAGATGCAAGGTAGCCTTCTGCCACCATATGTAAGGGGGTACGAGCGCTGCTAAAGTGTTAGGGTTTGGCTTGAAGAAAAGGTGGCAACCCTACCTGGAAGTGCTGGAGAAATACAGTGCAACATGGGCACTACCTATCAACCCACAGAAAACACAAATCTATTAAATCTAATGGATACACATACCTCGTCCCAAAAATGAACCAATCAGGAAGTTTCAAGTCATGCATAGAGTAGGGTGACCAGACATCCCCTGTTTCAGGGGACAGTCCCCGGATTGAGGACACTGTCCCCGGACCAAGTCTGTCCCCGGTTTTGTCCCCGGGTTGTATTTGAAAAGGGGCTGGGGCAATTTCAAAGTCAGTGCAGAATTAATAAAAATAAAATCTCAATTACACCCCCCCCCCTCCGCCGCTCCTACTAGCTTAGGGTTTTTTTTTTTTCCCATTATCTGTGCCCTTTTCTGATGATAATGTGCTGGTCAGAGGAGGGAAGGGAGGAGGGAATGTTTCCTCAGTTTCGGGTACATGCCCATCCAGCTCCGCTCGCATGTTCTTCTGCCTTGTCTCAACAAGTCCCAGCCAGCCGTCTGCCTGCTTATCTCCTTGCCTTCCCTGGTGGAGTGATCTTCCTCCTCTCCCCACCCAGTAGTAGCCGGGGGCCCGGAGAGTAAGACTTGACAGGCTGTGAGGCGAGTGGGGGCCGCTACGGGCAGAGAGTCGCTGATTGCCGCCATTACTAGTGTAGCGGGGTGCTAAATTTAGGGGAAGTGTTTGGGTGGTAGTTATGCCCAAACACCCTAATTGATAGAGTTCTTAAAACCATTTTCATCCACAGGTGGAGTATTGGTGTAAAGTTCCCTGTGGCCTGCATGTGGTGCTGCCATAGTAGGCCAGGGTTGAACCGCTGATACAGTGCTGTGCCTTGTGTGTCCCCTCTCGGCAACCATACAGTGGGTGTGGTCTACCTGCTGGGCATGCTGGGAGAGGATATAAAATGGGCAGACACTGCCTGTTCGGGGCTCTCGTTCCTGTCCGCCCTGGGCACCTTTAGCCCTGGGGCGGGTCTGCGGTTTGTCGTCAAGGGTCCCAGGCACCTTCAGCCCTGGGACTGCGCCAAAGGTCTGGGCCCAGCACCTTCAGCTGGAGCCCACCGGGGATCGAGGAATCTCAGGGTGCCGCCTTGCGAGGGGACCCGTATCCTAGGTAAGGAGGCCGGGGGAGGAACCGTTCCGAAGGACTGGTGCGGAAGTCACAGTGAAGGAAAGGGTCCCAGTAACTCTCTGGAGGGATGTTTTCTCCCTGAACAGAGACCAAGTTCACCAGGTCTGTGGCAGAGACTTTGGGTAAAGTTCGAGCACCATATCGGCTGCTAGTCCCAAGCTAGGGAGACTATCCGAATGGGCTGAGTCTGCTTGAGAATCGGAACAGTGAATTGTGTAACGTTTGTGCCTGGACCTCTTCCACATCTTAAGCTGTCCTGTTCTCCCTCCAAACTTTTCTGTCAGAGACAAAGTGTTTTACAAGAAATAAATCTCTACGTTGGAGTTGCAGCTGGTGTGGACATTCAAGTTACTGTGGGGATACAAGGACTTGTCTTTATTCAATATAGAGGTGAGAGACATTCTCTGGTTGTCTGACTGTGGAAGACCCATCAACAACACCGCTCAACCTCTTCACACAGGAGGGAGGGGCTTGTGGTGCGGTGTGCCCCTCTCTTCCTGCGAGGAGCCAAAGTTAATGCAGGTAAAGAAAGGGGCCTGTGTGCTACACTAGTAAAAAAAAAAAAAATATGTCCCCGGGTTTCATTTTAAAAATCTGGTCACCTTAGCATAGAGGCCCTGAAAGACAAAGGGTGCAGAACCTTCTCTGTCATCAGGAGGCAGTTGTACCACCAAAAACCACCGGTACGATTCTGGATTAAAATCTTTGACAATGTAATCCTCCCAATCCTCCTTTATGGCAGTTTTGGGCCTGGTCACCTACCCAACCAAAATGGGACTCCAGCCCATTAGAAATATTCCATTTGGAATTCTGCAAGAGCCTCCTCCAGTTCCACCGCCTATAAAACAGCAGTCCAAACTTCTTCCACTATAAAGCCTACAAGGACCAGGCCAATTAGGGTGACCACATTCCCAAACTGCTACTCAGGGACACGCCCCCTCCTAAAAATCAGCTTGTGCTGTAACGAATCACAACACAGCCGGGGCGGCGGGTGCGCGCTTTACCCAGAAGCACTGATCAGGCCCCCCCCCCCCAAAAAAAAGGCCGCCGCATCGCCACCTTACTCACTGACAGTACTTGTCCTGGCCAGCCGAGGCCCGTTTTACCTTGTTCAAACGCTGGCTCTACAGTGATTAGACACAAGAGGCGGGAGTTATGATTTCTCCAATCACAAGCAGGGGGGCGGGGATTGTGCCTCTTCCCGGCCAGGACAAGTACTGTCAGTGAGTAAAGCGGCAATGTGGCGGCCTTTTTTGGGGGCATCAGGTCAGCTCTGGGGGTTGGCTGTGCCAATTTTATTCCGGGACACTGTATTGTCCTGGTATGAAGGTGCCCGGGACAGACCTGCAAAATGCGGGACTGTCCCGGGCAATCCGGGACACTTGGTCACCCTAAGGCCAATCCATGCGGCCTATGACAATTCATCAGCACCTTGCCCATCCAAAACTCCCAACAATGCAGCCGGATAAAATCCCAAATAAAAAACATAATGAATGATTCTAAGCCTGGAAATCCAATCAGGAAGGCACAGACCGACCTAAAAAACCAAGGAGAGTAGACTTTGCCGGCGGTGTGACCAGGAAGCCCTGGGGGGATGGGGCCCACCCCCAGCTTTGGAGCCCCAAGTGCTCAGCAATGAGGGACACTCGCTTCCTTCTCATCCAAGACATTGATATCTATAGAAGGGAAGAGGAAAATCCACATTCTACTGGGAGAAGAGCAGCCAATGGTGAAGATATCTGCACAGTATGTTACAGCATGTCACAGACTGAGGGGGACACAAAGGAAATGTGAGAACTTATCAATCCCTGACATGGAGCCATCGCCTACCCTTATTTATAATATTCTTTACTCCTAAAAAATAACCCCCCCCCCTCTCAGCGCCACCACCACCTTTCCATCCAACCCATAAGAACTAATCCGTTGTTTTGGCAACGGTAAAATGCATTTGGTCCTTCCAATAAAAATCTTATTTGAATTTCAGAGAGAGAGAGAGAGAGAGAGAGAGTGGAAGAGCGAGATTTTTCCCTTCCCCCGGTAATGTCCTAAGACTTTCCTCCCACCACCCAACCCATAAGAACTTCTCAATTGCTTTGGCAAAGCTAAAATGTGTTCTGTCAGCCAATAAAATGTTTTAGAATTTAATTGAATTGAACTGAGAAAAAGAGAGAGAAGGAGCAGGAGGGGGGGGGGGGGGGGCAGGGAGATAGAGAAAATGGGATGATGGAGGAAGAGGATAAAGTGGATGAAATGAAGAGAGAGAGAGAGAGAGAGAGGAGGATGAAATGAAGAGAGAGAGAGAGGAGGATGAAATGAAGAGAGAGAGAGAGAGAGAGAGGAGGATGAAATGAGAGAGAGAGAGAGAGAGAGAGAGGAGGATGAAATGAAGAGAGAGAGAGGAGGATGAAATGAAGAGAGAGAGAGAGAGGAGGATGAAATGAAGAGAGAGAGAGAGAGAGGAGGATGAAATGAAGAGAGAGAGGAGGATGAAATGAAGGGAGAGAGAGAGGAGGATGAAATGAAGAGAGAGAGAGAGAGGAGGATGAAATGAAGGGAGAGAGAGAGAGGAGGATGAAATGAAGGAGAGAGAGAGGAGGATGAAATGAAGAGAGAGAGAGAGAGAGAGAGGATGAAATGAAGAGCGAGGAGGATGAAATGAAGAGAGAGAGAGAGAGAGGGGGGGTGAAATGGAGAGAGAGACAGAAAGAGAGAGAGAGAGAGGAGGATGAAATGAAGAGAGAGAGAGAGGAGGATGAAATGAAGAGAGAGAGAGAGGAGGATGAAATGGAGAGAGAGAGAGAGGAGGATGAAATTAAGAGAGAGAGAGGATGAAATGAAGAGCGAGGAGGATGAAATGAAGAGAGCGAGAGAGAGGATGAAATGAAGAGAGAGAGAGGAGGATGAAATGAAGAGCGAGAGAGAGGAGGATGAAATGGAGAGCGAGAGAGACAGATAAAGGAGGATAAAAAGAAGAGAGAGAGAGAGAGGAGAATGAAATGAAGAGAGAGAGAGAGAGGAGGATGAAATGAAGAGAGAGAGAGGAGGATGAAATGAAGAGAGCGAGAGAGAGAGAGGGGGGAGGATGAAATGAAGAGAGAGAGAGAGGAGGATGAAATGGAGAGAGAGAGAGAGGAGGATGAAATGAAGAGAGAGAGAGAGAGAGGATGAAATGAAGAGAGAGACAGAAAGAGAGAGGAGGATGAAATGAAGAGAGAGAGAGAGAGGAGGATGAAATGAAGGGAGAGCGAGGAGGATGAAATGAAGGGAGAGAGAGAGGAGGATGAAATGAAGAGAGAGAGAGAGAGGAGGATGAAATGAAGAGAGAGAGAGAGAGGAGGATGAAATGAAGAGAGAGAGAGAGAGAGAGAGAGAGAGGAGGATGAAATGAAGAGAGAGAGATGAAATGAAGGGAGAGCGAGGAGGATGAAATGAAGGGAGAGAGAGAGGAGGATGAAATGAAGAGAGAGAGAGAGGATGAAATGAAGAGCGAGGAGGATGAAATGAAGAGAGCGAGAGAGAGGATGAAATGGAGAGCGAGAGAGAAGAGGAGAGGGAAAGAAGAGCGAGAGAAGATGAAATGAAGAGAGAGAGAGAGGAGGATGAAATGAAGAGAGAGAGAGGAGGATGAAATGAAGGGAGAGAGAGAGGAGGATGAAATGAAGAGAGAGAGAGGAGGATGAAATGAAGGGAGAGAGAGAGGAGGATGAAATGAAGAGAGAGAGAGGAGGATGAAATGAAGAGAGAGAGAGGAGGATGAAATGAAGAGAGAGAGAGAGAGGAGGATGAAATGAAGGGAGAGAGAGAGAGGAGGATGAAATGAAGAGAGAGAGAGAGGGGATGAAATGAAGAGCGAGGAGGGTGAAATGAAGAGAGAGAGAGAGAGAGGGGGATGAAATGGAGAGAGAGAGAGGAGGATGAAATGAAGAGAGAGGAGGATGAAATGGAGAGAGAGAGAGAGGAGGATGAAATGAAGAGAGAGAGAGAGGAGGATGAAATGAAGAGAGAGAGGAGGATGAAATGGAGAGAGAGAGAGGAGGATGAAATGAAGAGAGAGAGAGAGGAGGATGAAATGAAGAGAGAGAGAGAGAGGAGGATGAAATGAAGAGAGAGAGAGAGGAGGATGAAATGGAGAGAGAGAGAGAGAGGAGGATTAAATGAAGAGAGAGAGAGAGAGAGAGAGGATGAAATGAAGAGTGAGGAGGATGAAATGAAGAGAGCGAGAGAGAGGATGAAATGAAGAGAGAGAGAGGAGGATGAAATGAAGAGCGAGAGAGAGGAGGATGAAATGGAGAGAGAGAGAGAGAGAGAAAGGAGGATGAAATGAAGAGAGAGAGAGAGAGAGGAGGATGAAATGAAGAGAGAGAGAGGAGGATGAAATGAAGAGAGAGAGAGAGAGAGGAGGATGAAATGGAGAGAGAGACAGAGAGAGAGAGAGAGAGAGAGGGGAGGATGAAATGAAGAGAGAGAGAGGAGGATGAAATGAAGAGAGAGAGAGAGAGAGGAGGATGAAATGAAGAGAGAGAGAGAAAGAGAGAGGAGGATGAAATGAAGAGAGAGAGAGAGAGGATGAAATGAAGGGAGAGCGAGGAGGATGAAATGAAGGAGAGCGAGGAGGATGAAATGAAGGGAGAGCGAGGAGGATGAAATGAAGGGAGAGCGAGGAGGATGAAATGAAGGGAGAGAGAGAGGAGGATGAAATGAAGAGAGAGAGAGAGAGAGAGGATGAAATGAAGAGCGAGGAGGATGAAATGAAGAGAGCGAGAGAGAGGATGAAATGAAGAGAGAGAGAGAGAGGAGGATGGATGAAATGAGAGAGAGAGAGAAAGAGAGAGGAGGATGAAATGAAGAGAGAGAGAGAGAGGAGGATGAAATGAAGGGAGAGCGAGGAGGATGAAATG